>BMAC01001017.1:76019-108929 GCA_014905375.1 Phtheirospermum japonicum | reverse complement strand
ATCAAACTACTATGAACTAAATCTAACATATGAATTCTCAAGAACAAGATCAATCTCAAAACTCTCAAGCAATAACATAGTAATAACCAATTATCAAGTAATTATCAAAACTAAAGCAATAATTAAATTAATCTTGAACAAATCATCACCAAGCATGAACAAGAGAATAAACGCAGCGACTAATTAATATTAAAAATGATATTCTATGGTTCAAACGCTCAGCGATTCAACGGTTCAAACGATTCGAAATAAACTAACGAAACTAGAAATTCAAAGGAAATAATTACACATAAATTATCTAGAATTAAACTAAGAATAACTAGAGTTTAGAGAACTTATTAAGTGGCTAAAGGTGCTGTAATTTCTCTGAAAATCCGGGTTGTAGATGGTTGATCTTGGTCGAGAAATCGGAGCTTGAACGAACGTCTTCGTCTTGGTGCTTCGGATCTTGAATCTTCGACGTAGATCTTGGAAATATGTTGTAGGGTGTTGAAAATAAGTTTCTCAACCCTAGGTAAGTGTTTAGGGTCGTGGTTGTCTCTTTAATCCAAAATATGAAGGGTTTATATAGTTATTTCATGACTTGGCGCATAAGAAACCCTAATTTCCGAATTCTGGGCCGTCGCGTCGACGGTGCATCGAGGTTGCGTCGACTGATGCATGCTGGTGCTCGGCGTCGACTGGGCCTAGGTGTCCGCATCGGCTGGGCAGTTGCGTCGACTGACGTGGGGATGGATCGACGCCTCAGAGATTTGCGTCAACCTAGCGTCGACTGACGCTCCTTCAATCATCGCTTCAGAATGTTGCGTCGACTGACGCCCCTTCAATTGACGCTTCATAAATTTGCGTCACCAGGGCATCGGCTGGGCGTCGACTGACGCGGATCATTGCTCGCATCGACGGTCGCGTCAGTCTACGCGACAGAGCGTCTGTCTCCAATTCTCGATCTTTTGCTACTCGTTTCACCGGAAAGCTTGTTGTTCACTTCTTGAACATCGAACCTCGTCTATTACGCGTTGAAATCTTCCGGTTACTTAGTTGTAAGGTGAAAAACAACAAAATATCACCTACTTGCATCAATTACGATCAAAATGCGGTAAAATAAGTTGGAATTATAAAAATAAGAGATTAAGCTTAAATCGTCCTACTTATACCAAAAACAAATAGAAAAATGTACTAAAATACTAATAAAAACCAAGACAAATCCGTGCTAATCAGCGATCCGGTGGTGAGTGGTTGATTGGAAATCGGCAGGGAAGAAGAAATTGAACAAAATTTACAGAAAAGTTGGATCTTTACCTTACGGCCGAAAACAGAAAACTTGTAAAGGTTGATGGCGTTTGGATTTTTCCTTATAAACCAAGCTTAGGATTTAATTATGGAAGGTTAGGGCTGAGGCTTAGTGGACTCGGGCTAGTCAATGGGCTCGTTTTCAAGTCCAAAATAAATAAACGATCCAATAAACGACTTAATTTTAAAACAAATAATTCCGTTGACAACCCAATTATTAAAATAACTATAATATAAATAAATTATAATAATTTTAGAAATCGAAACTATTTCATACACGACTCGAAATTAATTTAAATAAATAAATTACTAAATAATTATAATAATTTCTTAGAAGTTGATAATATAATTTTATTTGAAAACGAACTATAAATTCGTTTAAATAGAATTCTTAGATTATTTAAAACTAAAATAGGAATTTTTTTATGGCGACGAGCTTGGGACTAGAAATATATTTTTAATGCATGGATATAAATAAATAATTAAATAAATATGCATTGGATGTATGGATGTTACAATCTACCCCCCTTAGAAAAATTTTGTCCTCAAAATTCCGCACTTACCCGAAATGCCGAAATTTGGATACTTCGCTTTGAACTCTTCCTCCTGTTCCCAAGTGGCCTCGTTCATCCCATGACGTCTAAATTTCACCTTGATCAATGATATCTCCTTGTTCCTTAAACGGTGTATCTTACGATCCAAAATCGCTTCCGGAGCCTCTTCATATGTTAAATCCTTATTAACATCGAGCTCTTCGTAACTCACAATGTGGTGTGGATCGTAGACATACTTTCTTAGCATCGACACATGGAAGACGTTATGAATGCTCGACAAACTGGGTGGTAGCGCAAGCTCATAGGCCAAATCTCCAATTCTCTTAAGAATCTCAAACGGCCCTATATACCTCGGCTTCAACTTCCCCCTTTGACCAAATCTTACTACACCTCGAACTGGCACTACTTTCAGAAACACCTTATCGCTTACTTCAAAATGAAGATCTTTTCTTCGATGGTCCGCATAAGATTTTTGTCGATCTTGAGCAGTCCTAATTCGATCTCGGATCGTGGCAATGTGTTTAACCGTCTATTGTACCAGTTCGGGGCCCAAAATCTTTCTCTCTCCTACTTCTTTCCAGTACAAAGGAGATCTACACTTTCTTCCGTACAAAGCCTCGTATGGTGCCATACCAATGGTGGATTGGTAACTGTTGTTGTAAGCGAATTCTACCAATGGTAATAAACCTTCCCATCGACTTCCCAAGTCAGGTATGCAAGTTCTCAGCATATCCTCCATGACATGGTTAGTCCTCTCAGTTTGACCATCTGTTTGTGGGTGATATGCTGTACTGAACTTCAATTTAGTACCCAGAGCACTTTGCAAGCTCTTCCAAAAGTTCTAAGTGAACCTCGTGTCTCTGTCCGACACAATCGAGACCGGTACTCCGTGCAACTTAACAATTTCCCAAATGTAGATTTGGGCATATTGTTCCATGTTGAAGGTAATCTTGACCGGTAAAAAGTTAGTCGACTTGGTTAAACGATCTACTATCACCCAAACTGCCTTGTTACCTCTCGTCGATGGCGGTAAACCTACTACGAAATCCATCGAGATATGCTCCCACTTCCATTCCGGGATCTCTAGTGGTCTTAGCAAACCTGACGGTCGTTGGTGTTCAGCCTTGACTCGCTGACAAACTAGACACTTTCCCACAAAAGTGGCAATGTCTCTCTTCATGCTCCTCCACCAAAACACTGTCTTCAAGTCCTTATACATCTTGGTACCACTAGGATGTGCAGTGTAAGGAGTGCAATGGGCTTCTTCCAGAATTTCTTTCCTTAGATCCTCGTCTTTTGGAACACAAATTCTTCCTTCGTAAAATAATACTCCGTCTACTAAAACAAAACCTTTGATGGTTCCTTTCTGCACTTTCTCCTTCATCTTGCTTATGAAACCATCCTGGGTTTGAATTTCCTTGATCCTTTCTCTCAAAGTTGGTTGCACCACTAAGGATGCTAAGATCCCCTTCGTGTTCTTTGGAGGTATCAYCATTTCGATCTTCATCTTGGCGAACTCCTCAACCAATTTTTCTTGCTCGGAAAGTAAACTCGTCAGTCCTCCTTTACGACTCAAAGCATCAGCAACCACATTCGCCTTCCCTGTATGGTAGCTAATGGTACAGTCATAGTCCTTAACCAATTCCAACCATCTTCTTTGACGCATATTCAACTCATTCAGAGTGAACAAATATTTCAAGCTCTTATGGTCGGTGAAAATCTCACACTTGCCTCAATACAAGTAGTGTCTCCAGATCTTCAAGGCATGAACTACGACTATGAGTTCTAAATCGTGCGTATGGTAGTTCATCTCATGGGTTTTGAGTTGTCGYGACGCATAAGCCACTACTTTCCCATGTTGCATCAAGACGCAACCCAAACCTTGTTTTGACGCATCGCTATAAATAACGAAGTCCTTCGTTGGGTCGGGAATTGTCAAGACGGTGCGGAAGTGAGCTTTTTCTTCAACTCTTGGAAATTCTCCTCGCATTTCGTGCTCCAAACAAAATTTTCCCCTTTCCTTGTAAGTCGATTCATCGGCACAAATATTTTAGAAAATCCTTCGATAAATCTTCGATAGTAGCCTGCTAGACCCAGAAAACTGCGAACTTCACTCGCATTTGTGGGGGTGGCCCATCCATCTATCGCTTCAACCTTAGATGGATCCACTTCTATCCCTTGAGCAGTGACGATGTGACCAAGGAACACTACTCGGTCCATCCAAAACTCACACTTACTGAATTTCGCATACAACTTCTCCTTGCGAAGTGTTCCCAACAATATTTGTAAGTGCTCTTCATTCTCTTCTTGATTATTCGAAAAGATTAAGATGTCGTCGATAAAGACTATGACAAACTTATCCAAGTAGGGGTGGAAAACCTTATTCATCAAATCCATGAACACTGCTGGAGCATTTCTTAGCCCGAAAGGCATCACAACAAACTCATAGTGTCCATATCTTGTTCTAAAAGTAGTGTTCGAAATGTTACTCTCTTTGATCTTCAACTGATCATACCCTGACCTTAAGTCGATCTTAGAGAAGACACTTGCTCCTTTCAATTGATCGAATAAGTCTTCAATACGAGGTAACGGGTACTTGTTCTTTATTGTGAGTCGATTAAGTTCTCTATAATTGATACACATTCTCATTGACCCATCTTTCTTCTTAACAAAGAGGACCGGTTCTCCCCACGGTGAAACACTCGGTCGGACAAAACCTAAATCCAACAACTCTTGGATTTGTGCCTTTAGTTCTTGAAGTTCCTTCGGCGCCATCCTGTATGGTGTCTTTGAGATAGGTGCTGCCCCTGATGTCAAATCAATTGTGAACTCGACTTGACGACTGGGCGGTAATCTTGGTAACTCTTCCGGAAAGACGTCCTTAAAATATCGGACGATGGGCACTTCGTGCGGGGTCACCTCGACCGCTGGATTGCTCACCAAATTCACCAAGAAACCTTGGAATCTCTCCTTCTTCAACAGCTTCATGGCCTTCATTGCCGTTATCACTTGTGGCACCGTCTTGGTCTTGGCTCCAAAGAACTTGATCTCTCCACCTTCAGGGAGTTTGAAAGTTATTTCTCTTTCGCGACATTGTATCTTCGCTTGATATTTCGTGAGCCAATTCATTCATAATATCAAGTCGAAATCTGTCATTTCGATCACATACAAGTCAGCCTCGAGATTCTTTCCTCCTACATTGATCTTCACTCCTTTATCCATCAAGTTCGTGACCACTACGTCTCCGGATGGTAAACCAACTTCTAAGGGTTCCTATACTCTAGTGCTCTTAACTTCAGTTAAATTATGAAATTTATTCGACACAAAAGAGTGCGAAGCACCCGTATCGAAAAGCACAAAAGTAGGGATTCCTAAGACGGTTAACATACCTGTTATAACTCTAGGATTTTCTTCAGCTTCGTTGCGTGCCATGGCATACATTCGAGTATTTCCTCCATTTGTTGGTCTTGGCTTTGGACCTCCCCAGTCTTGTTGCCTTTGACTGAACACGGTGCAGAAAGGCGCTGTATGCCCATTCTGATGGCAGCGAAAATAATTCCCCTGACCTAGCAAACATGCTCCATGGTGATTTTTACCACACTTCTGGCACAAGGGTTTCTCGTCACTCGTCTTCTATTGTTTGCCTTGGTTGGAACTTCCTCCTACCCACTTCCTCTTGTCTACCGAAGCCGTGGGTTTAGACTTCACTTCATCCACTCCAAGACTTGCCTCTACGTCCTGAGCTCTTTTAAGCATCTCTGCGTATGGAAGGTCGCTTTGTGCTGATAAGATACCCGCTAGTTGGGACCTCAAACCTCTTTTGAACCTCAACAATTTCTTCAAATCGGTGTCCACTAGGTGTGTAGCGAAACGGCTCAGCTGGTTAAACCTCCTCTCGTACTCAGTGACCGTCAAGCTCCCTTGTTTGAGATTCAGGAACTCAGTCTCCTTCTGGTCGTGGTACGAGCGCGGGAAAAACTTCTCCATAACCACCATCTCGAACTTGTTCCAAGTGAAGGCGTCTCGCTCCGCCTCTGAACAGGTTCTCCAATAACCTTCCCACCAGTGGTCAGCATCTTCGGTCAGCTTAAAAGTAGCGCACTTGGCCTTCTGCATGTCATCGCATGCTATCATTCGGAAGATTATTTCGAGCGACCGAAACCACTCTTCCACTGCATTAGGTCCATCTCTCCCATTGAAGGTTGGCTGACGGTAATGTCTAATTTTCACGATTTTAACATAAAAGATTCAAATTAAATGATTTATACTTTTAAATAATTAAATGGATAAATTTTGGCGTCACAATAAATGTCTAATTTTCACGATTTTCACATAAAAGATTCAAGTTTTTCAAAACGCTCAAGAAATACGCAGCGGAAATAATCATTATGTAAATAACCAAGTTTTCAACAGTGGATAAAACGTAAAACAAGATTAAAACATAAAATCCAACATCAACAGTTTTCATTCCCCTCCTTGTTTCCCTTTCATTCGATATCTTCATTTGTACATGAAAAACACGTCGTTGATTTGGGATGAGCTCAACGTACTCAATAGTTACACTGACATATTTCAACTAAATCATAGAACTCAAAAATAGCACATTGAACCATATAATTCATAGAATAACATGTTGGAAATACATAGACATTGACTGCAGCTAGAAACGCGATAACAACTTGTACAGCTACCGGTTCTAATTCATAGTTTTAGAAGAACGTCGACTTTGACTGCGCAGATAGAAACGCGATGACAACTTGTACGGCCACCGGTTCTAATTCATGATTGGTTTTAGAAATTACCTTGACTGCAGCTAAAACGCGATAACAACTTATATGGCTACCGGTTTTAATTCGTGGATAGCACATCGGGAATGACCCTTGGCTATATAATTCGGTTTTAGAAATATTTCGTACTCAAGATTACATGATACACATTGCACGATATTGAGAAAAAAGATTTAGCATAAAATAGGTCAGTGGTCCCTACCTCGTAAATAATGTCGTGGAAATTCGATTTGATATGCACTTTTTGAATCCTAAGTCCCCTTAATGCTCGTCACCTAATCAATTAGAGATATATATTTGGAAAAGTGGGCTGGGTATAAATTGGATAACCCAGCCCTTGAGCCTTCAAAACCCGTCTCTTTCCTCTTTCTTTCTTTCTCCCAAAACCAGAAAAATAATCGGCAAGCGCAGGCTCCCTCCTTCTTCGGCTTTCGCCGGAGGCGGTGGACGCACATCAGCAACGACGGCTCCGACTGGGCTAACCCTCCTCCTTTTATAATTGCAGAAAAATTGGCAAATTTGGGGATCGACCGGCCACGCACCTCTCCCTGCTTTTTTGGTTAAATCGGCGCAACACCCTCCTCCATCGATCGCCGGCGAATGGCACCTAGGGACGGCAATTGGGCGGCAGCGTGGAATCGAGGTCGACAGCGGCTGGTTCACCGTGGGCCATTGGGTAACGCGCCCTTTCTGAATCGGGCCACCAGTTAGGCAGCGGCAACAATCGAAGGCGGCGGCAGCTGTGGGGCTTCGACGAGGCGGCGTTTGGAAGAAACCGGCGAGGCGAAAAGCGGCATTGACTCGACGATGAAAATTTGGTGGCGGCAGAAAATCAGGCGGCGAGTCGGGCTTGACCTCGGGCCGCGACTGGTTGTGGTTGGTGGTGGGTTGGACGGTTTGGTTTCGGGCCACATTCTGGGCCGCAGTTGTTTTGGCTTCCGTGGTGACCAGAAAACGGGCTGTGGTGACGAGATGATGGTTACAGGTTTGGTGATGGGTCGTGGTTAGTGGTGGTTCAGCCGGGATTGGCGTACGGGTTTGATGGTGTGGCTATTCAGACCGGTGGTTTCTCGACTGGCTGCAGTTCGACGTGGGTTTGGATGGTGGCGATCCAGTGGTGAGTGGTTGATTGGAAATCAGCAGGGAAGAAAAAATTGAACAAAATTTACAGAAAAGTTGGATCTTTACCTTGCGGCCGAAAACAGAAAACTTGTAAAGATTGATGGCGTTTGGATTTTTCCTTATAAGCCAAGCTTAGGATTTAATTATGGAAGGTTAGGGCTGAGGCTTAGTGGACTCGGGCTAGTCAATGGGCTTATTTTCAAGTCCAAAATAAATAATCGATCCAATAAACGACTTAAGTTTTAAAACAAATAATTCCGTTGACAACCCAATTATTAAAATATCTATAATATAAATAAATTATAATAATTTTAGAAATCGAAATTATTTCATACACGACTCGAAAGTAATTCAAATAAATAAAATACTAAATAATTATAATAATTTCTTAGAAGTTGATAATATAATTTTATTTGAAAATGAACTATAAATTCGTTTAAATAGAATTCTTAGATTATTTAAAACTAAAATAGGAATTTGTTTATGGCGACAAGCTTGGGACTAGAATTATATTTTTAATGCATGATGATAAATAAATAATTAAATAAATATGCATGATAATTTATTTTTGATATGGGACGTGTATATGCTCAAGTCGGACATTGCATGCACCTCGACAAGGTTTTAAAAATCGGAAACTCAAAATTGCTCATTGTACATGACCAAATAAGAATCGAAAGAGGTCTTTATTTCGGGTTGTAATGGTGGCTCTTTGGTAAGGTATGGAATATATGGATATAGTGGCTAACACACAGTCAAACGTGATCAATAACACACAAAATCCTAACTTCAAAAACCCGAAGCTTATAATCGCTTCACCCTTCCCAAATCACCAAACTCTCAATCGAAACCCTTTCTTCTTACACACTCTTTCCCAAGTTTTACTTCACAACACTTAGAAGCTTTTTGAATTTGCTTCTTTTCACTAAACTTAGCCTTTAAATTAGGTTTTATACATAAACACACGCTTTATCACTTTTCGTGATTTGTGTTGGAGTATTATTATTTAATTTTTTTTTTGTATAAGCAACTCAAAACCCACAAACCCACAAAATATTTCTCACACATCTCTCGTCAACTAACCATAAACTCTCCCACTTCACAAATTACGAAGATACAAGAGCTAAAAACAAGCTCGGCTAACAAGAAATGGGATAAAGGCTCTAGGGGGCTCATTTGGATATTTTAGTAGCTTATATATATGGATATGTCCGGAATAAGGGTGATATATGTGCCTCAAGGTCATTTTAGAATTCAATCATGTACGAGCAAAATCAAACCTCCTCAATGCAATTTCCATAAAAATGCAAGATAGCCGATAAATCACACAAGGCTACTCACTAGTTTGCACCGAAATTGGGAGCAAAATCCAAAGAGTTTTTAGAGTTTTGTAATCTTTTCACGAGTAAATTTTTATTATATATATATAGGCGGGGTTTGGGCGAAGCACAAAAATTCAACTCCTCACACAAGAGGGCATAAACATGCAAAAACTCGAAAGCTATTCAATCCTTCAAGTATGTGGAGTTGTTCAACAATGTAATAAAGACACAAACGACACAAAAATGGAATCAACCATATAAATGCGCAAATAGTAAGCGTCACTTCGCCAAGAATGCGTCACTTCGCCAAGGCTTGAGTTAAGAACAACAAATCATGCTTGACAAAACTGGGACCTTAACCACCTACCCAACCCACACTTAACACATGCATTACCCGTATTTAATGAAAACCAAGTAAAAGGTGGGGTCCACCTAGGCATATAAGCAATCCAAGCAAAAATTGAGCATGGCTAGTATCTCCCGACTTCATGAACGCTACTCACTTATCCAATCGCCCAAGGTTAAAGTCGAAAAACCAAACATAGAAAAGAAAATCATATAAAATTTAAAAATACAAGAAAATATGTACATAAACCCAAACAAAACAAAACTAAAGAGCAAAAAGGACCAAAAGACAACTCGAAAATATTTTTTTTTGTTTTTCAATTTTCAATTTTTTTTGGATTTTTGTTTTAAGAAGAAAGAAAGAAAGAAAATCAAAGAAATAAACGAGAAAAAATTGGGTTGCCTCCCAAGAAGCGCTTGTTTTACGTCATTAGCTCGACATACTCCCTTTTGGTCAAGGAGGAAAGATCACGGGAGGGTCCACCAAAACAATCTCCCCCTTATCGGGAGGAATTGTGGTCTTAAAGTGACCCGACACCTTATCTAAGATCCAATAGAAATATTGGCCGGCTAGTGTGTCTATCGCGCAAGTAGGAGTCACCTCAGGTAGAATTTCGGGTGGGATTGTGGTTTTGAAGTGACCCGACGACTCATTCCAAAAACAAAAGGAGTAATTGCTGGCCATCTTTTCCAACATGTGGTCGAGCGACGGGGGAGGGAAACGATCGCTTTTGATATCCACATAAACTTTTTAGAATCGCTCAACATCCTCCATCTCGTCGTTGCCCTTGTGGCCAATAACTTTCCCTTTTCATCATCGATCACCTTCTCGTCTTCCACTATCTCATTAGAATTTGGATTCAAAGGCCATTGAAATTCTTGAGGTGGTTGAGCATCATCCTCCAAGACGAGTTTATGCAAGTAAGTCCATGGGCTAGCTCCCTTTATCACTACGGGTCTCCAACCAATTGCACCCTTACGAATTTTATGTTCCTTAATCGACCCCTCCTCCTCTTGTTGCTCCGGATTGGAAAAGATAATGATTCGCTTACTCTCCTCTTTCTCCAAATAAACACGCTTGAGGGGATATGGAGAAGGCTTAAGCTCGGTCTTGTGCCTCCTCTCGACTTCGTTGGAGGCTAGATTGAACAAATCACCACTCCCCTCAAGGCACTCTTCAAACTCTTCAATCTCAGTATCACTAACCTCCACCTCTCCCTCTAAGAAGTCATCAATTTTTTCAATCTTATCATCAATAACCCCCACCTCCCCCTCTAAAAAGTCGTCGTTGCCCTCAAAGACCCATAAACAAACTTCTTCAAAGAAGACTTGGGTATATAGAGGCACAACGGGCTCATCATTAAGAACAAGGGGCTCATCTTTACAACATCCCTCAATATCGACATCGCGATATCGTCCTCAATGCTCCTATCATCAAAACAAATTAATTCGACCGTGGCCCTGATGAAGTCCATATACACCCACTTTTTGAAATATTGTTTTGAAGTAAAGGGTAGGGAGTCAAGAGGAGTAAAAATACTCGGAATTAAAACCACGGCCTCCTCCATCGGTGAGAAAACCGAATCAACTACCCCACACTTATCAAGGAACGTGATCGGAAGAGTAGGCGGAGGTGGACTTGAGAATTGTCGTGTAATGGCCCATATATCCGGATCTGGGTATGGAGTAGGAGCAATCATCGGGCAGCCGTATGAAACGGGCCCTTGGGATGAGTAACAAGAGGAATAAGAGTCGGCGGTGGAGCACAATCGGGTCCCACCGGATAACCATGGCCTCCATACACATCCTCTAAAACGAGGCATCGACAAGTTGAACGAGGGAAGGGAAAGGCAAGAGTCGGTAACATGACCACGCGATCTACACCATGCACATCCCATAAATGGTCGGTTAACATCCCTCATAGTGCGGATTGGGGGGCTACTTTCGATATTGGAGCTCGGACCTCCAAAAAATGCATAAGCCTCGTGATCTTTAGAGGATAGGTTTATGCGCGTCCCAAAATTGAGATTCAAAGTAAGAGGACCTCCACCCGGGTCAGGATTCCCAAAGACACCAATATACATATTCGGAGAGGGAGTGGAAGATTAGCTTTTATTATTTTCTCGTTCGTAAAAGCAAATACGAAAACAACTTACGATTAGACTTCCTCGAGAGATCGACTCGAGTTAACTTTCCAAGTTTACAAGTGACCCCATTCTCTTGCGGGCGAACTAAAACCCTTTCAAAAGTAGACGCGCACTGTTTAATTGGATTTTAATTTTGAAAGTAACACAAAAGTTCGGCTCAATAAGTTCAGCACAAGGTTAGAGAACCCAAAAAACACCTAAAGGTAGAGATATTTGACACATCTCTCATACCTCTAGCATAAAATTGTACAACACCGTCTCAATCTTTGATTCGCAGCAACCACGTTCTTCGCACGAATTCTGGGTTCGTGACAAGCCTGGGGATTCTACTCATTTCTTGGAGTGCACTCGTTCGTCGTGTTCATTCGTTGAAAGTAGTTCAACGATTAGTAATCTCTAAACTCGTCTTTTGATATGATGTTTTTTAAAGTGGTTTGGTTTGATATTAGATATGAACAGTTGATGGTATGCTAGATAATGTTTTGTTAATAGATTGTCAAGGTTTCGGTGATTTGGATTCATACCATTGCACTTTTAGGATTGATGATGGAGTTGTGATTTATTTAGTTATACTTCATGAAGCATCTAGTATTTAATTTGTTATAAATCTTGTAGTGCACTTGAGATGATTTCGCAAGTAGCATAGTGATAGAACCGTTGTTGATCTTTGATTGTCAAAAACATTAGATTGCTAATTGTTATTTTTGGAACATGCAAGCTAGGGTACAATTGTTAGTATGATGTGTAGTATTTGACATTTTGTTTTCAATTATTGTTTTTCTCACAACTTGTCAAGAGGTTGACACCCTCGAGACAAGAGAGTTTTTATTTTCAAATCTATTTAAGTTGCAACATTTCAAAAACCCGTTTGATTGTTTGTTTAGATAGAAATTGTGTTATTAGAATAAGCAACATCATTGAATCCGATTCCCATTCCTTGAGAGATCGACCCGAGTTAACTTACTAGTCTACAAGCGACCCCGTTCTCTTGCGGGCGAACTCAAACTCCTTTTCAAAATGTAGACGCGTATCGATTAACCGGTAATTAATTTTGAAAGGAACACAAAAGTTCTGCTCAAAATTTGGCACCATTTCCGGGGAATGGTAAAGGTGTTAATGATGTTTATTTGTGTTATTGCTTATATTTCGTTAGTTGTATAATGTTTATGGTTTTCCACTCGATGCGGTGATTGTTTGTTGTTGATGCAAGGTCGACGAAGCCTTAGAGGAGAATTGACCCCATTCTTCAATAGCATCGAACGTGTGTCGAGACCGAGACAATTATTTCCTTCCACTGAAGGGAATCTTTCGGAAACAAGTTCAACCAACATGGCAGAGAATCTACCTCTTAGAGGACGATGAGGAATGAATGGAGGACGAGGGAGAGGACGAAACACCCAAACCCCTCCTCGCGATTATCCATACGGCGTGCCACCCATTGACGATGTGCATGTACAAGAGCAAACGGATTATAACGGAGACGAAGAGCCGAGAAATCCACCTCTACTCCGTGATGAAGAACCAAGAGAGTCAAACCAAGCAAACAATGGGGAGCACTAACCAAGGGACGATCATCAAATCATGATGCAAGAGAACCCTACTTACCAACAACCTCCTCAATGATTTTAGAACCGTGAAGAGGCTCGAGCTTACAACACTCAAGTGGATCGAGAGTTCGAGCACAACAATGGTGGTCATGGCGGGCCCCAGCCCCAAAACAACCAACGAAACCACCAAAGGCACGAGAACTTCGAACGAGAATGGAACCACAATCAAAATAGGAGGGAGGAACGTCCGTTGAATGCTTGGCAGAGGGAGAAATTTCGTAATGATGGATATGATGATCGTGGGAATTACGAGGAGGAGCGAGATTATGGGTATTACGAGGAGTATGGAGAGGAAAGAAACTTTGGCGCACAAGCTAACTTCGGAGGAAGAAGAGGGCACCGATACCCTAATGAAAGTCGTCAAGGAGATCTCCTCTTCCCAACGATTGGTTCTTACAGCAGTGCAATAGTCTTAGGCCCAGTGGCAAGAGACTATGATTTGAAAGAGGGGAGCGTAAACAAACTTCCTACTTTTCACGGCATGCCCAATGAAGATCGACTGAATTTCATTCGGGAATTTTACCTCGTGGTGGGCAGAATCCCGCAACTCGGAAGGATGAAATGCTTTCCAACAACCTTAAAGGACAAGGCAAAGCATTGGCTTTTATCGTTATAACCCAATTCTTTGACTAATTGGGAAATGGTGTATAAAAAGTTTGTGAGTAAGTCCTACTCCGCTCAAACAACTGCCAAATTGCGAAGAGAGATCACAAACATCGACAAATGGAGGGGGAATTGTTCTACGATGCATGGGAACGATATAAAGGGCTCTTACAAAAATGTCCACACCACAACAATAGCGCCGAGATGGTAAATAATTACTTCCATGAAGGGCTATTTCCGGTGTACAAACAACAAGTAGAAGTGAAGGCGGGAGATTTTGGAGAATTGACCGCTACGGAGGCTTGGGATTTGTTCGAACATATGAGCGAAAAATCACAGCAAACGAGTTTCTGACCGAGGAAATACAAAGTCCCAAAAATCCAAATCGAAGAGCTGACAAAGCAAGTCGCACTATTAATGAGTAAAATGAAGGGAGAGGAGGAACCTTCGACACCTCCGCTTAAGATGTGCGAAAAATGTGGAGCAGTGGGACATGAAATGGGCACTTGTAACGTGGTGTTCGACAACGAAGAGGAAGGGGAGGTGAATGCCGACCAAAATTATCAACCCAATAACAAGTATGGGAAGAAATTTACCGGACAGTACAACTCAAGTTCGAGTTACATTCCAAAGAGCTCGAATTACGTGCCCAACTCCAAGCAATCGGGCTCACGACCACTTCCGAATAAGAGCCAAGGAGAACCGAGTTGCCATAACTCTTATCAGAACAAGGGTCAAGAGAACTACTCTCAACACCCTCCGCAACAATATTAAGCACCACAGCAACCATACCAACAAGCGCCACAGCCGCAATACCAACAAATTCCACAACAACAATATCCACAAGTGCCGCAACAGCAGCAAATGCCACTCCCGATCAACCCTGACGACGAACTAAGACTATGGCGTCAAAAACTAGAGCATGAGACTCTACGTAATAGGGAGGAAATGCTTCGTACAATCGAGGAAGGCAAGCGAACGAGGAAGCAACTGGAGAAGTTGGAAATGATTATAGGGCAACTCTCAGCTTCTATGGCAAAGACAGTAAGTGATATGGGAAAGCTACCCAGCCAACCCGAACAATCTATGGCGGTGCATGTGTTACGTGGCAGAAAGGAGGTCAATAACGGAGTACAAAAAATCGAGAGAGAAGACTCTGAAAATGAGCGGGCTGCGGATGGACGAGATAAAGGAGAACCGAGTTCAAACGGCGAGGAAGGAACAATGGGAAATATTCACAAATCATGTAACCCATATATTCCAGGATCATTAATGGGAATTTTTTAGCCGAAACATTCCGAAGCAAATCAGAAGAACGCAGCTGACAACATTACCGATTGGACTACACAACCGACCGATCGGACTGGAGAACAGTGGACTCTTTCCGATCAAAATGATCCAGGGTGCGACCGGAATGGAGAACAGTGTACATTCTCCTATCGGAAAGAACTAGAGTCCGATCGGAGTAAAGGACAGGAGGCTTTTTCCAATCGGTCAAAGCAGACTGACCGAACGGACAAGAGGGCTGACGAAGAAAAAAGACCACAATGAGTGATAGGGGACGCCGTACCATTTCCCAATCGTCTCAAACCAGCAAAGGAGAGCAAAAAGTTCATGGAACTTTATAACATGCTGAAAGACGTGAACGTGAACCTCCCACTATTCGACRTGATCAAGKYAATKCCGGCCTACKTMAAKTTTTTCAAAGAAMTTGCAACAAAAGAAAGGAGGATGGAAGGGAATGAACGAGTTATATTATCCAAGGAAGTGAGCACGGTATACCATCAACCACTGCCACCGAAGGCAAGAGACCCGGGGAGCTTCTGCATTACGATAACCCTTAGGGATGGACAAAAAGCTCGCGGGATGCTCGACTTGGGGGCGGGGATCAATTTGATGCCCTACGCCCTGTACAAACAATTCAACCTTGGGAGAATAAAGCCAACGAGCTTACGGCTTCAATTGGCAGATCCTTCATTACGATATCCCTTAGGAGTGGTCGAGGATGTTCTTGTGGAAGTGTGATCAATGGTAGTCCCCGTGGACTTTGTAATATTGGATATTGGAGAAGTGGATGCGGCAATCAAGGAGCAAACCATTATATTGGGCAGACCTTTTATGGCAACATCGCACACTTTAATCGATGTGGGACGAGGAAAGATGACACTCTCCGTATTTGGGGAATCAGTAACGTTCTCGCTCAAAGACATCCAAAACATTCCATCAACCATGATTGGTCCCGATTTCTCTTACCTTGATTCGGTAGACCAATGCGTGAGCGAATTGTTTGGAGTTATACTAATAGAAGACCTTGATATCGAGGATGACAAATTTGATTACAACGGGGAGGGGGTAGTCACTCTTTTCGAAATTAATGAAGAGCCCATGATCGAGTCGCCCATTAGACCAACTTTGGAGCCCAAGATGGAGCTGCAACCGCTTCCGAGCCACCTCAAATACGTGTTTCTCGAATCCAACGAGAGGAAACCCGTAATCATTTTTGCAGAATTGGCTGAACATGAAGAAATAGAACTAATCGAGGTTCTCAAGAAATACAAGCAAGCGATAGAGTGGAGTATCGGTGACATAAAAGGGATAAGTCCGGTCACGTGGATGCACCGGATCGACCTAGAGGAAGGAGTGAAACCGGTACGAGAAGGGCAAAGACGTTTGAACCCTACTCTCAAAGAAGTCATTAAGAAAGAGATCTTTAAGAAAATCGAAGAAGGTATTATATATCCCGTATCCGAGAGCGAGTGGGTGAGTCCCGTGCACGTTGTCCCAAAGAAAGGGGGCATCACGATCGTGGAAAATGAAAAAGGGGAAATTGTCCCAACACGCTTAACCACTTGGTGGCGTATGTGCATTGACTATCGCAAGCTCAACGCGGCGACGCGGAAGGACCACTTTCCACTCCCATTCATGGACCAGTTACTCGACAAGCTAGCAGAGCATGAGTACTATTGCTTTCTAGACGGACTTTTTGGCTATTAGCAAATTACGATAGCTCCAAAGGATCAGAAAAAGACCACATTCACGTGCCCCTTTGGCACATTTGCTTACCAGAGAATGCCCTTTGGCTTGTGCAACGCCCCAGCAACCTTTCAGAGATGCATGATCTCCATCTTCACCAAATTCATCGACGACTTTCTCGAAGTCTTTATGGACGACTTCTCGATATTTGGCTCTTCCTTCTCTCATTTTTTGAAAAACTTAACAAAAGTACTTGAGCGCTGTGTCGAGTCATATTTAAATTTGAGTTGGGAGAACTCAAATTTCATGGTGAAAAGTGGGATTGTGTTGGAGCATGTAGTGTCGAGTAAGGGGTTGGAAGTTGATAAAGCGAAAATCAACGTTATTGAAACTCTTCCACCCCCTAAGGATGTCAAAGGAGTTAGGAGCTTTTTGGACATGCGGGCTTTTACAGGCGTTTCATTAAAGATTTTTCAAAAATTTATCGCCCATTATGTACTTTGCTTGGGAAAGATGTGACTTTCGAATTCAATGGTGAGTGTCTTAGTGCTTTTAACGTTTTGAAAGAAAAATTGACACAAACACCAGTTGTAGTTGCACCGGATTAGTCTCTTCCTTTTGAGATAATGTTGACGCTTCGAACGAGGCAGTAGGGGCAGTCATGGGCCAACGAGTGGATAAAATGCTGAGGGTCATTTACTATGCCAGTTATATGTTGAATAGCACCCAACGCAACTACACCACTACAGAACGAGAGCTATTTGCAGTTGTGTTCTCAATAGATAAGTTCCGTTCTTACATCGTCGGTTCCAAGTTCATCGTGCACACTTATCATGCAGCACTTCGTCACTTATTCGCCAAAAATGCAAAACGATACAATTCAACCTACACTTAGCACGAAAAAAAGAATAAAAGGACTAAAACAAGACTCGATTATGTATAGATTCGTAATAAAAATATATGAATCAACCACCCCATGCTTAATGGTTTGTTCGTCCTCGAACAAACGAAAGGATCATAATCAAAAGAGGTGAAAGTAATTAGAGCTAAGAGTCATGTTGTGCGTATAGTTTAGTTTTGCAATTATAAACACTTTCGCCGAAACCATAAAGCTAACTCGTATTACCATTTCACCTTGAAATCGAAAGAATGCTTCCTCACAAAAGGGTAGTATAACATGGTGCACTCATTCACTCGTGTTTTCAACAGGTAAGTGTATACGCTCGGATCATCATAATCATGCATTCAACGACTCGTGAAAATCAAAGACTCAATCATTGCATAAGTGTGCTCATTCAATCAAGAATCAGATTAGGACTTTTAAAGGTTGTAATGTCGGCTCTTTGGTAAGGTAGGTCATATATAAGGATGTGTGGCTAACTTGCGGACAAACGCAATCTATAACTCACTCAATCCGCCCTTTAACGTATAGAGCGTAATTCTTGCTCCTCATCCTTCCTAAATAACCATGTACCATTATTTTTAGTCTTTTATAGCTAAGACTCCTTTCAATCCCCAAACCCGAATTCTTGCTTTAGCCAAGATGCTTTATTTTTATGGTCTAGATGCTCTTTTGAACTTAAGAACCCTTATTATATATATATCTTTTATCTTATCTTTTTTTTTAAATTTTATTATTTTTATTTGCTCTCCCTCTTTTTAGAGAGTCCCACTAGTTCCTACCCCATAATTGTCATATCTCATTAACCATAATTAAAACTCTCATCAAAATTTTAGATGAAATAAGAGCTACAATCATGCTCGTGGATAACAAAGAAATGGAATTAAGGCTCGAAGGAGCTCATTCGGATTTTTAGTGGTTTTAATTTATGAATAAGGCCGGAAACGGGTTTTATATGTGCCTCACGTCATTTTCAAAACCAAATATACACATGGGATTACGAGACCTTTAAAAACACTTATTGAATCACAACATGAAATGATGATAGACACACAAGGCTTCTCACTAGGGTTCAATTCAAATTTTGAAAAAGAAGGTGATCGAGTTTTTGAAGTTTTGCAGAATTGATAATGACAAAGTGTTGTTTTAAATGCATATATAAGTAGTTTTTGAAAAATTGCACTTAAACAAGCTCGAAAGACTTTAAACATCATACCACATAATACTTGATTCTGATAGGCATGCCAGTACAAACACAAATAAGCATGGGCAAATATTCAATAGAAGTTGACGTAATTGGTTGACTAACATTATGTTACGGAATTGCGACTATGTTACATGCGTATGGTTCAAACTCAAGCAGGTATAGACTCAAATCCCCGGAAACAGACAGTTGTGCACTGTCCGATTGGTCAAGGTAAAACTCCAATCGGACTGCAGTCCAGTAGGCTTTCACCGATCGGTTAACCCTGTAACTCCGATTGGACTGCAGTCTCTCCCTCCTTTTCGAAAGTATAAGCAAACTCCTGGTTGCTAAAATACGGTCATGAACATTGGGGAATAGAAAAATGCACAGAACCATCACATGCAAATGAATAAACCAAGAGTAGAAATAGTCAACACAATGCAAATATAAAAGAAATAATAATACATAAATCTGAATAAATTGTAAATATCCTTAAAAGCAATAAAAAATAGATAAAGTGGTGATACAGATTGTGGGGCATGGGCCCGGCTACTGGTCCTTATGGTTCGGAGGTGGAGGTGGGTAGCGTTGCTCGAGACGGGAGAGGCGCTTGTCAATTTGAACGAGGTATCCATGATTTTCCTCAACGCTTCCGGACAATCGGGCAAGATACTGAGTAGTTTCCACCAAGCTGTTTCCCAAAGTCGTCAACGTGCTCTGTAAGTAATGAGCCTCCTCCCGAGCTTCCTCATGCGCAGCCCAGGCGTCTTGGTGAGCGTTCCTCGTGTGCTCCTCTTGATGGATGCACAACTACCCCATTTGATCCATCATGCGTGCCTGAAAATCCTGCTGCTGCTGCTGCCACTGCTCGTCCGAGAAATAAACGTTGTCCCTATAGTCACCATGATCGTAAGTCCAGGAACTAGTGTTCCTATTTCCTTCATTGTCCTCGTTCATGGTCTCCTCCCCATTGTCCTCCTCATTCTCCTCATCATCATCTTCCTCATCATCATCATCGGCATCGTCGTTGTCGGTGTTTTCGATTTCTTCGTCTATTAGCCTCTCCGAAGTCAACATAAACGTCGGGATAGCCACGTTCCATCCGTTAATCATCCGACTCTCGACCATCATTGCTACACTCGGGTACACGATGTCATCGTCATAGGGGTCGCACCCGTGGTGCCGAGCAAGCACAGTGATAAAGGCTCCCAGAGTGAGCTTTGCCATTTTCTTTTCCTGCACTTTTTGGACATTATCGATTTCCACTGTTAGAAGTAGATAAATGTTTGTTTTGCCACGGTGGTACGCTATCCACAACGCCTTCAATTCGATGGACGAAATTCGTGTGGCATCCTCTTTACCTAAGAAAACTTGCATAAAGAACTTGTACGTGAGGTAAACGGCGTTTGACCGTAAGGACGTCGAATTAAAGCGACATCCGGGCTCCGGCGGTGATCCAGAAAGATAGGTCCACCATGTTCTTTTATCGTAGTCATCTAGCTCAAATCCTTCGTTGGGCCCTCTTTGGCTATCAATTCCGAAAATTTCATGGAGGTCACAAAAGAAGGTCCGGAATGTTTGGTTTCGGAAGCGACACTCGAAGGTTCCATCGGCGAGTGATTTAAACGTTGTTAAGAACTCGAGCATAAGAGTGCGATATCCGGGTTGATTAACATCAGCCCACTTCATTTTCCCGAGGTTCCCGATTCCCTTAATGAATTTTTTGGCCGTCTTATCACCAATTGCGACCTTCTCTCCCCAAAATTCAAGGTTAATGAAACGGGGGTGATAGATATCCAATTTAACAAGGGACTTGTAGAGTGTAACCTCACGTTCGTCCTTGAGGTCAAAGGGAGACAACCCTCCCCGGGTGTTGCTCGAGACTCGGTTAGTGGTTTTCCCACGTCGTTGACGAGAACCGGATGCCATGGTGGAGTTTTAAGTTCACAAGAAACAACCGAACTTCTCACAGGACTTACGTCCAACACTTGGTATGCACCTCGAGAACTCAACAAATTCAATCTCAAATTGAACAAACCCAACTCCAATTCCCACAAGGCCTGCAATTCAATCTCCCAAACAATTTAATAAAGTCGAGTTGCAGCCATTATACCTTGAACTTCTAATTTTGGAAACGGTGTGAAAGCTTGGTGCGATTTGGGGGAGTGGTTCTTGATTCCCAAATTATCCGGACGGATGCAATTGGGTGTGTTGTGTCTCCGATCGGACGCGTTATTTTTATCAATTTCACCGATGTTGATTTTTTTAGGATAGAATTCGAAAGTTTTCATTTTGTAGGGAAGGAGAAAGGAAAAAAATTGAGTTATAAGGACAAGTATGTGTATGGGCCATAGGCAGTTTTATAAACTGCTTCATCTTCCGATCGATCAGTTTCGTGGTCCGGTCGGACTGGAGTCCAGTAGGCTCTGTGCGATCGGTCGAGGCCCTTGACCGACCGGTCTGTACTGTTCGTCTCTTTTTCTTTTCTTTTTTTTATTATTATTTTTTTAAATTATATATATATATATATATATATATATATATATACTTTATATATTTATTTTTATGGTGCCCTGCAAGAATTCAAAATTGAAAATCAAGTATGAGCAATTTAATCCACATAATAAATCATTTATTCGATAATTCGAGCAAAATTGCTCGTTTATTTATGATAATAACTTAATCCCAACATCATCATTCAGAAAAATAATCACTCACAATCAATGGCCTATCGGACTAGTTAGGCGGTGGAATGTGTCCAAATGCCAGCTCGTACAATTCCTTAACCTATTCTTCAAGTTCAATGATTCTCCTCTTCAGACGCATTATCTCGGCGTCCGCATCATCCAGGATGCCGTGGAGGCTCTAAATGTTCTTGGTCAAAGCAACTTCTTCAGTAAGGAATTCATGGAGATCAGTTTGTAGTTTGTGGATCTTTTGACGGTATTCTTCCACTTCTTCTTCAAGCTTCTCGATCATATCCTCGTACTTCTTCCTCGACACCCAACCATAAGCATTGTTATTATGATGATTGATGGTGTTGGGTGTTGGTCAATGCTTCGAAAATATCAAAGAGGAGAAGGGAAGTTGGTGTTGAATTAAAGGTCCAGAGGGTGGGCTTATATAGGGTTTGAGGAGGTAGGTGAAAGGATTTTCAGAATCGAATAATATCAAGAAGAGGGGAAAGAGAATATTTGCTTAACCTTGATAAAATCATCCTCCCAAAATTAAAGATTCGCTTACCACGGAAAATATTGTCGAAATATCTTACCCAGTTAGCTTCCTTTGCATGGCGATACTCCTTCCAAAAACAGGCTCTCGCACCCACCGTCCGATCGGTGACATTACTCCACCGATCGGACACCTCAACAATGAGTAGTCCGATTGGTTCCCTGCTGGTCTCCGATCAGTCTGTCCTAGAAATTCGAAATTCGCTTTGGAATTCTGCAGTGGTACCTGCCAAATACTCTACCCGATGGATAAACACAAATATATACATGAAAGAAAGAAAAAGAAAGAAAATAAAAGCTTGGGTTACCTCCCAAGAAGTGCAATGTTTAACGTCTTATGCTTGACGATACCTCAGACGTGCTTCAAATCTCTTGATGGGGATCATTGATTATCACCACTTCGTGTCTGCGAAATTGGTCCCCCATGATACATTTTCACGCGGTGGCCGTTTACTTGGAAAGTGGAATTGCTCTTTTCATCTAACAAAGTTACCGCTCCAGACTCGTTGATGTCGGTGATCAAAAATGGACCGCTCCACTTTGATCTCAATTTCCCTGGAAAGAGTTTGTAGCGAGAGTTAAAAAGTAAAGCTAGCTTACCGACTTCTAAGCTTTTGTGGATGAGTTTCTTGTCATGTGCTTCCTTCATTTTTCGCTTGCTTTCCCATGCCGTCTCGTACAAATCGTTGCGAATTTCCTTCAATTCGCTTAGTTCAAGCTTCCTACACCCCCCGGCCTCATTCAAATCAAGGTTCAACGTGCGAATTGCCCACTCCGCTCGATGATCCAACTCGACGGGAAGGTGGCACGCTTTTCCATAAACCAACCAAAATGGTATCATGCCCAACACCGTTCTGTAGGCTGTACGGTAAGCCCACAGTGCATCAATTAGCTTTGCTGCCCAGTCCTTACGGTTTGGTTTCACAGTTTTTTCTAAGATAGCCTTGATTTGCCGGTTGCTTGTCTCTACTTACCCCGAGGTTTGCGGATGGTAAGGGGTTGCCACCTTGTGATGCACCCCATACTTGCTCATTAGTCGATTAAATGCCTTGTTGCAGAAATGGCTACCCCCGTAGCTTATGATCGCCCTCAGCACTCCGAATCGGCAGAAGATGTTCTCTTGGATGAATTTGAGAACGATCTCGGAGTTAGCCTTTCTTGTGGGAATTTCCTCCACCCATTTCGATACGTAATCGACTCCTATGAGTATATACTCGTACACTCCACTCCTAAGAAAAGGACCCATAAAATCGATGCCACATATGTCGAATATCTCGATCACTTGATTTGGTACTAAGGGCATCTCGTCCTTCCTTCCTATCGTCCCTGACCGCTGTCATCTATCGCATGTCTTGCAATATTGGTGTGCATCGGCGAATAGTGAGGGCCAGTAAAATCCGGCTTGGAGGACCTTGAAGGCCGTTTTTTGGCTTCCGAAGTGTCCTCCCTCGTCATGGCAGAATCTTAGCACACCTATCTTTTCATCATCCGGTATGCATCTCCGAAAACGTCCATCCTTGCAATGCTTGTAAAGATAAGGATCGTCCCAAAAGAAACTCCTTCATTTAAACAAAAATCTCTTTCTTTCTTGTGAAGAAAGATGGTTAGGGATAATCTTACAAACAAGGAAATTCACAAAATCAGCAAACCATGGTTCGTTGATTTCTTCAATGGCATTTGCACTTTCATAAGGGAACACATCATCTACAAACCCGATCTTATTCGGCTCTTCTTCCACTAGCATGTAGGACCGGTGATCAGCTACCACATTTTTGCTCCCTTTCCTATCCTTAATTTCGACGTCGAATTCTTGCAAGAGAAGAATCCAATTAATCAATCTAGGCTTGCTTTGCATTTTGGCGAATAAGTGAGATTTTACACCCAAAAAACAGTGGCGATGAAAGAATGCACTATTTGTCACGATTTTTGTATATATGGCTAGTGTTTTAGTTAGATTTGTTGTTAATTTTGGTATAAGTTGGATAGATTGAGCATATCTTCGTATTTATATATCTCCAACTTATTTTTACCACATTTTATGTTTATTTTAGGTTTTTTGAAGTCTTTCGGTGTTAAGGTGGACGAATGTGGGCCCGCAAGTGAAGTTTCAAAGAAATTGGGCCCTGATTTGGTATATTACAGTTGACACTAGATCTGTCATCCACACTGGGTTACCCAGTGTTAGAAACTCTGGCAGAAGATCTCTCCGATCGGACTGGGAGTCCATCCGATCGGATATAAGCGTCACAAACTCGAATTTTGTGGAGATTTTCAGTTACGGAAGGGCTATTTGATGGCTACAAAAGGCCAAGAACTCAGCCACATTCAGGGAACCAAGAAACACTATCCATACACCATCCATAGACGAATAATCCCCCGTCCGGTTAGTGACAAACCGAGATGGGAAGACATTCTAGAACCTCTTGGGGATGACAACCCATGAGCGTTCTTGAATCGTTTTTCATCTTATCTCTCTTTTAAAGATCAGAACCTACCCGGATAGAAGGAACGAAGACCTCCCATGAGGACACGCTCGGAATTGACAACTCCGGCCCATCGCCTCAAAGCCCCACTGCAACCAATTGCAGTGGCGTAGATTCGGTAGTTACCACGGCAGTCGCAGCTTCCAAGGCTCGACTCGTATATGATAATCCCCCCGAAATAGCTGGTGATAGTTCTCGTAAACATTTTAATTTCGTATACTCTAAATTTTGTTCTCATTGATTCATTTTGATTTTATGTAATCTTGTTTGAATATTGTGTTTGCATATTGTGTTTGAATTATTAGTTTGAATCGTTTATGTTTGGAATATTGTGAATCATTTGGTGAAGAATTATATTGGTTAACTAGTTGATTTCTATTATCTTGAATTAGATGTTTTGATTGGGTTTGTGATAATGGATTTGTTGATGATTGCTAATTAGAATTTACGGGTCTAGTGCTTGGAATCGTTTAGAACCATCATTTGGAATTGTCGGGTGTTTAATCTACACGTTGGGATTGACAACCCCAACTCGTAGACTAAGTGTTCAATAAAATGCCCAAGTGGTCGTGGAGCGATTCCAAGGCACTAGACCCCCGTTTTATTAATCATTTAAAAAGGTTTTCAATTTCGTTTTAGAATTCGTTGTTAAAACTTTTGTAAACATTAGTTAAGTTCATGCATAGAGATTGACGCTCTCTTTGAAAGATTAGTTTTAAATTGCTCGTAGTATAAATCATCGTTTAGTTCTTACAATACTCAAAACTCTTTTGTCAGAGTGTTTAGATTAGATCTTTATTATTTTCTCGTTCGTAAAAGCAAATACGAAAACAACTTCCGATTAGACTTCCTCGAGAGATCGACTCAAGTTAACTTGCCAAGTCTACAAGTGACCCCGTTCTCTTGCGGGAGAATTAAAACCCTTTCAAAAGTAGACGCGCACTGTTTAACCGGATTTTAATTTTGAAAGGAACACAAAAGTTCAGCTCAAAATTTGGCGTCGTTGCCAACAACTATTCATGTCAAATTCCAAATCAAACTATTTCAAAAACATCAAGAATACGAGTTTAGAAATTACTAATCATTGAACTATTTTCAACGAGTGATGGCGCTGAACGAATGCACTCCTAGAGTTGCGTAGAATCCCAAGGCTTGTACAGAACCCAAATCCTAGCGACGAGCGATAGCTGCTGTGAATCGAACCTTGATGCGGTGTTGTACGGATTTATGCTAGAGGTATGAGAGATGTGTCAAATCTCTCTACCTTTGGGTGTTGGTGGCTTCTCTAGCCTATCTCTAGCCTCTAGGACTGAATGAATTCGAACCCTCGCCTCCTCTGTAGTTTTTGAACAAGCTTTAGCCGTTTCGTAACAGCCGAATCCCGAAAATCTTTATGCGCAACGTACTTGTCCGATCGGACGTAGGTCTTGTCTGATCGGACGGAAGTGTCTGCCTGTGGCTTCGATCGGTGCACCAGTTCGTCCGGCCGATGTGCGCTTCGTCAGTCAGTCCGATTGGAGATTCAAGACATCCGATCGGACCAATGTTCTTTTGGCTGTTCTGAACACTGAATCCTTTATCTTGTGCTTTTGGATCAACCGGACGCTCTAGATGTATGAGAAAAACACAGAATCACTCTCATTTGGACCGGTTAATGATCAACAAGTCGGAAAGTTAAGTGAGGAAACAAAAAATTCAAAACGATACAATACAACCTACACTTAACCCGAAAAAAAGAATAAAAGGACTAAAACAAGACTCGATTATGTACAGATTCGTAACAAAAACGTACGAATCAACAATCTCCCCCTTATCGGGAGGAATTGTGGTCTTCAAGTGACCCGACACCTTATCTAAGATCCAATAGTAATATTGGCCGTCTAGTGTGTCTATCGGGCAAGTAGGAGTCTCCTCGGTAGAACTTCGGGTGAAATTGTGGTTTTGAAGTGACCCGACGACTCATCCCAAAAACAAAAGGACTAATGACCAGCCATATTTTACAACATGTGGTCGAGCGACGGGGGAGGGAAATGACCGCTTTTGATATCCGCATCTAACTTCTTAGAATCGATCAACATCCTCCATCTCGTCGTAGCCCTTGTGGCCAATAACTTTCCCTTTTAATCCTCGATCACCTTCTTGTCTTTCACTATCTCATTAGAATTTGGATTCAAATGCCATTGAAATTCTTGAGGTGGTTGGGCATCATCCTCCAAGACGAGTTTATGCAAGTAAGTCCAAGGGCTAGCTCCCTTTATCACTCCAGGTCTCTAACCAATTGCACCCTTATGAATTTTAAGTTCTTCAATCGAGCCCTCCTCCTCTTCTCGCTCCGGATTGACAAAGATGATGATTCGCTTACTCTTATCTTTCTCCAAATAAACACGCTTGAGGGGATATGAAGGAGGCTTAAGCTCAGTCTTGTGCCTCCTCTCGACCTCGTTGGATGCTAGCTTGAACAAATCACCACTCCCCTCAAGGAACTCTTCAAGCTCTTCAATCTTAGCATCACTAACCTCCACCACCCCCTCTATGAAATCGTCAATTTTTTCAATCTTATCATCAATAACCCCCACCTCCCCCTCTAAAAAGTCGTCTTTGCCCTCAACAACCCATAAACAAACTTCTTCACACAAGTCTTGGGTATATAGGGCTCATCCTCACAACATCCCTCAATATCGACATCCCGGACAATATCGTCCTTAATGCTCCTATCATCCAAACAACTTCGTTCGACCATGGCCCTGATGAAGTCCATATACACCCACTCTTCGCAAGATTGTTTTGAAGTAAAGGGTAGGGAGTCAAGAGGAGTAAAAATACTCGGAATTGAAACCACGTCCTCCTCCATCGGTGAGACAACCGAATCAACTACCCCACACTTATCAAGGAACGTGACCAGAAGAGTAGGCGGAGGTGGACTTGAGAATTATTGTGTAATGGCCCATATATCCGGATCGGGGGATGGAGTAGGAGCAATCATCGGGGTAGCCGGATGAAACGGGCCCTCCGGAGGAGTAACAAGAGGAATAGGATTTGGAGGTGGAGCACAATCGGGTCCCACAAGATATCCATGGCCTCCATACACATCCTCCGAATGAGGCATCGACAAGTTGAATGAGGGAAGGGAAAGACATGAGTTGGTAACATGACCACGCGATCCACACCATGCACATCCCACATAGTGCGGATGGGGGATATTTTTCACATAGTGCGGAAGGGAAAGACCTCCGAATATTTTTCTGTATTGCTTAATAATCTCATCGAAAACAATTTTTACGGATATGTTAATTCGCAGAGGAATTATTTAATTTTACTTAAGCAATTGTATTGCTTAATACAAATTGCATTTTAATTTATTGTTTTTTATGATTATGTTATCTCCTCCCGAATGAAATCTAAAGATATGAATATTGGATCTGATTATTCGTTTTCTTAATTTCTTCTTTGAATGATTAAATTATGGATCCATTAATTCATACTGGATTTTCATGGTGAGATTCATACCAGATCTGATTTGTAGTTTATGTACAAAGATACTATGGCAAGTTTTGAACATATATAATTTTTTTTAGTTTCATCGAAAGGCCATTCTTAAGCATTGTTTTTATGCACTAACTGTTAATTTAACTGCTGAAGAAGATCGTATCTATATCAAAATGAATGCAGAGAGTTTGTACATGACCTCAATCTTCAAACCACCTCAGAAGTGGTGTTTAAGCAATGGAAAGTACCAGTATTGGTTTTTTAGATTATTTTTATTTAATGTTTACAAAGTATTATCTTGAATCTTAGTTTTTATTTTGTTTCTCAAAGTTTTTGTAGTCATTCTACAAATAATATGTGACATGATTCAATTATTAATTATTTTTAATAATTGTTGGTTTATATTCAATTTCAACATTAATGTATTCTAGACTATGTCGTAATTTTCTCACACATTTCATCAATCGGTATTAGTTAAAGTAATGAAAATTCTCCCCTATTTCTTTGATGAGAAATGCAAAGGGAAAAAAAGGATCCCCCGTTGGGAATGAAATTATGCTCCATGTCCCCCTTTTCACAGAAAATGGAGAGATGAATTGATGTATTTATTGAATCCGTCGGGATTGACGGGGCTCGAACCCGTTAATGTAACACCATACTATTTTTGTATTAATCAATTGAATGGTAAGTAACTTATATAGAATGGTAAGTAACTTAAATTATGGGATATGATTTGTCCGGGTTATCTATACTTACCATTTTATATGTGCTGATTGATAATTCCCAAAAATTATGGAACAATAATAAATTTAACAACAATAACTTAAATTTGTTAAAAATGATGTAATTTTGAAATTGTCATTTTTCTATATGACTATTAAGATCAACTTTCACTACAATTAAGGAATATATATTTTGAATGTAAATGATTAAACACTTCCTAATGATATTTAATATTGATTATTATGATTTTAAAAAAATCCTAATATTTTAAAATACAAAGTCTACTATGAGTATTAAGATTAACCGAAATATTTCTCAAATCTTAATGACTAAAGTCATCCTAATAAACATTAAGATCGATTATTATGATCAATTAAATTTTTTAATTATGTTATTACCCCAATTGTGTTTACACCTTACAAAGACTAACTATATAAAGTCAACTCTTCGTAATTTAGTGATTTTTTCCAATACAAATGATTATAGCCAATCAGTTCATACAAAAAAGGTTCGAGTTAAAAAATATTGAAATTATGATTTATGATACGTTTTATGATAGTATGTTATTACCCTAATTGTGTTTACACCTTACAAAGACTAACTATATGAAGTCAACTTTTCGAAATTTAGGGATTTTTTATAATACAAATGATTATAACCAATCAGTTCATACTAAAAAGGTTCGAGTTAAAAAATATTAAAATTATGATTAATGATAATTTGTATGATAGCGGTCAATTTTTTAAAATAGATTTATAATTTGTATGAGATCATTATTTTATGAATAATTTAATTAATTAGTGTATATAAGTTAAAAATATTGAAATTACGGAAAAAAGTCAATCAATTAATACTCAAAATGTTCAAGTTTCACTCAAAATAAGTATACATTAATTTAGATATTTTCATTTTTATATAATGTAATATTCAATTTTACCATGTTTATTTGTTCAGATTTAAATTATTTATATTCATGGAAATACCATTAACTCAAACTCAATAATTAGAGTTACTGATTTTGAGAATCATATACCATTTGGTTTAGATTTTTTATTAAATTTAAAAGATCATTATTCAAATTTCCTTAACTACAATTAAAACATGGTAATATTTGAGTTTTGATCAAAGCAAGTCTATATTCATTTTTTTTGGTTAATTTAGTTTAATATTCAAGTTTTATCATGTTTATTTGTTTAGATATAAATATTTTTAGTAGGGGGAGGTATTTATTACTCCCGTTCTCAATTACAATTACTAATTCTGAAAAATATTTACCATTCATTTAGACCTTTTTATTTAATGGAGAGATCAATAATCACATTTTTTTAATTTCAATTAATAATTTTAATTGAATACACAAGAAAAAAAAATCAAAATAAGTCTATATTTATTTAGGTACAAATAATTACTATATAAAATAAAAAATCTAATTAATGGGAATATATATATATATATATATAACACAATGAAATGCAATTATAATATATTTAATTCCAATTAAAACTATTACCTTCTTGGTTGAAATTGTGAAATTTATATATTATAAATTGATATTAACATTAATGATATGATATATATCAAATAAAATAAATATTATTAGTCAATCTCATTAATTAAAATCAATAAATTTTCTTTCTAGATTTAATCTATATTTGGGTTATTAATTGATTGAAGTTCAATCTATATCAAAAGTGACATTATTGAAATAAAAATTAAAATAATTATTTATATTTTTATTATTGATACTTATGGGAATATCATTAATTTTATACTTTTCAATTAAAGATTTTACAATATATATTTTTTTAGATATTAAAATTTTAAATATGAAGGTAATAATAATAATAATAATAATAATAATAATAATAATAATAATAATAATAATAAATAATCTTCAATTCAGTTAATAAACTTGGAAAACTATTAAAAAAAATTTCATTTCTTTTTAATTCAAATCATTTTTTTTTGTAATTCAAAGTTTATTGTAATCAAATTTAGTTTTATACCTTTTAATTTTGGTATGAGGTATTATTCTATTTTTTTTAATTATAGAAGATCATGTGCATTATTTTGTTATGATTTATTAAATAGGTGGTTTTGGTACACTTTTGTGATTTCAATTAGAAATATTTTGATTTTGGTAAAAAAAAAAAATTACTATTTTTTCGTATGAATTATTTCTAAAAATCGCTTGATAACATGTTGAGAAATAATAATAATAATAGTAATAATAATACAAATTTACACTATTTAAATTCCAATTATAACATAAAATGCTTTCATTGAAGTCATTTTAAAGGCTAGGTAATATTAAAAATTATTATAATAAAAAAATACATAAATATTATCACTATAAATAACTACCGCCCTCATTTTGATTCCAAAACAAAAAATACAATTCTTTTTTCGATCTAATAACTAAATTCTTTCTACAACAAGAAATTTGATATTCTGCATAATGGTTCCACGGTTTAGATTGACATTAATTCATCTAAACTATTTTAGAAATATGTTGAGATCATATCTGTAAAGGCACTGAGTGAAGTGGGTAGATCTCCTCAAGGAATGAGGGTAATGTTCAGGTTGATTTAGTTAGTTTGTTAAAATTGTAATTTTTATATATATTTGAGAAATATTTTAAGTGTATTTTGACTAAATATGAATTTTTGTAAACAGAAGAGAAAACGGCAATGTTAGTTTTTTTTCTTTTCTATATTTTGTAATTCTTTTATTAATTATCATTTCTTAAGTTTATATAAAAGAAATAATCATGAAATTCTAAATATCCGCTTACCTCAAATTTTTAGAAAATCAGAAGATTAAAACATTTAATGTGCTTTTTGTAATGTTAGTTTCATTTTTTTAATAGATATTCTGTGTTGATGGTCGACCTGACCCACATAACTATAGGGAGATTAAGGGTACTATATGGCAAAATACGGGTCGGAAATAAGTGAGGAACTACCCGACCCAGATGCATGATTACCCAGTACGCATTGGGCCGACCCGAATTATTTCGGGTCATCAAACTGCAACCTATTGAGCAACCGAGCACTCCCGGCCAGCCTGTCACCTTGCGGAACCCGGCGCGTCAACTGGCCGACCAGGTGCACATAGCGCTGAGCCGACCTGGTCTTCCGCCGAGCAACCGAGCACTCCCGGCCAGCCTGCCACCTCGCGGAACCCGGCGCGTCAACTGGCCGACCAGGTGCACATAGCACCGAGCCGACCTGGTCTTCGGCCGAAAACCGGGGACTCCCGGCCAACCTGGTACCTTGCGGGACCCGGCGCGCCAACCGGGCGACCAGAGATACATAGCGCCGACGAGTTGGGCATGATTGTGGGACCCAGCGCGCCGACCAATTGACCTGGAGCATAATTTGCCAAACCATGTCGACCAGGTGCCTAAAGATGCCGAGCAGAGATGAGTCGGTGGGCATGACGATCCGGATCGGTTTGGTTCCGTAAGTTGTAGAGCGGCCGACCTGGAGTTCGACTAACTCGACGAGGTGCGTCGCGCAGGGATCATATAGTTTAAAGATGGGTTCGAGGGATAAGAAAGGCTTGGTTAAAGGTGGTCGGCCACAGAGAAAGGTCGGCTTGACCTCGATACGATTCGGGGTCGGATCCGAGGCGGCGAAAGAGATGTGATCAAGGCTTTATTCTCTGACTTGGAAAGGGACATGCAACCAATGAGGAAGCGCCAGGTGTCCAATTAGGGTTAGGGTTTTTGTGATTGGATTATTGGTCAGGTAAGTCGGTGCACCCAGGTGGTGGACACGTGTCCAATTAGGGTTTGGAAGGAAAACTATAAATAGCCTCTCCAAGAGAGAGAGAAAGGGAGCCCAATCTGCTAGAGAGAGAAATACATAGAGAGTTAGAGAGAGAAAGGCTTGTAACAAGAGCTCTACCCTGTAAAAGGATCCGGCCAAAGGCCGATCCGACCTGATATTAAGGAATAAAAGTCAAGCACTTTTTCCTATTTTTGGTTTCCTGTTTTTATATTGCTGAACTGCTTGTTTTCTTGGTTTTTTATGATTTAGACTACTCTTAGATCTAAACAAAATGGCGCTAGAAGAAGGTCTCTTGTGATCTACGGTTCCACTCGCTCGACCAGCTCGTCCTGTTTTCATTTCCTAGTTTTATGTGTT
>BMAC01001017.1:36738-62726 GCA_014905375.1 Phtheirospermum japonicum | reverse complement strand
AGAAAGAAGCTTCAAGGTCGGCGACCTAGTTCTTAAGCGCATCCTAGGAACGAACCAAGGTCCGCTTCAACCGAAGTGGGAAGGACCATTTTGCATAGCTGAAACCCTCCTGCACGGCTACCACACCCTTGGAACGCAGTGTACCTCAAAAAGTATTATCAATAAAATGTTATTTTCGTTTGATCACTTGCATCGCGTTCATCGCTTCGGTCCGATCAAAGAAAGGATAAAACACTGCAAGAGGAGAGATGTCAGAATCATAAAGCCGACCTCACCAGGTCGACACCAGAATAATGTTTAATAGGTCGACCAAACACACACACACAAAAAAAAAAGGTGTCGAGCCGACCAATACATATAGGCCGACCCGACACTCGACAAACGTCATCAAACGTACCAGGAACGACTCGACCAAGACCCAATTCAGGAGAAAAAATATGCAAACCAGCCTTATAACACTTGGCAGGATCAAAAACCTCCTTCCACTCCTGTTGTTCAGAATCCGAGCTCAGAAGATCGTACAGGTGCTTAACAAATTCGTAGGTAGGCTCAACAGGCTCCGGAGTATCTGTGAACAAAAGGAAATGATGAGGGATTAGAGTAGAAAAGAATAATGAAAGAAGAGGACATATACCGACCAAGTGCAGAAATGAAAGCATGCGGTGGATTATAAATGCACCCATCGGGTTATCGCGCTCGCCAATCACCCCCCACATAGAACCAATATGGCTTCCACGTGTGGAGGGTGTCAAGAAGGCCAGTCACCAAGGATTTAAAAACCCCGTCCCGGACAGAGGCATAAAACCAACCCAACCCAATACCCCCTAGCTCGGTACTTCCTAACCTAGCACCCCTCGAAGTCTTCCACTGGTACAACCAGTTGAGCTCGTCGAATGTGGGAAGTGGCCAGCCATTTTCGCTGAATAAGACTGCGACCCCCAAGATGCGAGCCAACGACAGCGGATGGATTTGAGCAAGGGGAATGCGCCACTTCCTGAGCAGGGTGGTGACATACGGGGAGAGCGGAAAAGAGATGCCGAAATCAAAGCTGTCACGAAACATAGCCGTGCAGGAGCGAGGAGCGATATGTATATGCTCGCCCGAATAGGGCAAAAACAAATGAACATCGCCAGGGACAAGATGCTCATTGCGATATCCCTCGAGATGCCGTTCGTTCAAGTTGCTGCTCTGCACAACAATCTCTAACATCAGCTCCTCCCTCTCCACAGGAGCCGGCCTCTCCCAATGGTGAGGAGGAACAGGCGCGTTGGGCCGAGCCATTAGTGGACCGGGCGGAAGTTTTTTGGTTTTGGAACGCCTCCCCATTTTAACGGGAGCCGGGTCATCAGAACCGTCATCCTCAACTTGATCCCCCTTTGACTTCCCGACCACCTTATCATGAAGGACCGAATCACTCGGTAAGCCGATCTTGTCCGGACTCAAGTCGTCGAGCCAGTCCCCCGCACGTTGTCTGGTCGAGCCTGGGGGACCAACCTCACCATGCGCACGTCCCGCGCCTACCTCCATCCTCAGCCCATAATCGCAGGCAGCCCCAAACTGCCCGCCAGGACCGAACGGAGCGCTCGAACCAAAATGGTCCACATCGTCAAACCTTCCAAAATCAAGAGGCTGAGCAGAGCCGAAGGCAAAACTGCCACACTCGTTCAAGCCGAACTGAGAGTCGTAGCCCCCCGGCTCGGGACGAACCCCACCATAATTGGCGTCCCCCCCATAATTTTCACCAGACACATCTGGAGAATATCCTGGGCTATAAGATATTTAAAACAACAAATCACGAAAAGAAAAGTTTTTACCTTAGAATACAAAACAAGAAGAAAGCTAAAAATGGAAGGAGAGCTGGTAGAAGGTGACAAAGTCGAACACGAAGACAAAAGAGAAAATGAGAGGTAAAAGGGCTTCGTTTCTCAAGAAGACCTCAAAGAAAAACAAGTCTTGAAAGTTTGAGAAATTAGAAAGCAAAGGATGAAATGAAGTGAAGAGGGGAGGTCATTTATAAGAAAGGAAGAGTTACGGGCACCCACTCCATTAAGAAGAAGAGGACAAAGGTACGCACCCCAAGGTGGAAGAGGATAAGAGGCCCCCATGATCATTGAAGAAGAAGAGGACGAAAAGGATAAAGACAAGGGGCTCTTGTCTAATCGTACGGTACACTGACGATCCGTACTACGTACGACCGGAGGAACAAACCACGAACATGACGAAACGGACAGAACTATGGGCGTACCATAACAAACGAAACAGAATACCAAGACCACAAATTTAGCCCCCAATGTCGACCCATCCCTAAATTTTTTTTTGATGAGTCCGAACTCGCCTAACTGATAGCCAACTCCGAACTCAGGGGCTTGTTGATGGTCGACCTGACCCAAATAACTATAGAAAGATTAAGGGTACTATATGGCCAAATACGGGTCGAAAATAAGCAAGGAACTACCCGACCCAGATGCATGATTACCCAGTACTCATTGGGCCGACCCGAATTATTTCGGGTTAGCAAACTGCAACCTATTGAGCAACCGAGCACTCCCGGCCAGCCTGTCACCTTGCGGAACCCGGCGCGTCAACTGGCCGACCAGGTGCACATAGCGCCGAGCCGACCTGGTCTTTCGCCGAGCAACCGAGCACTCCCGGCCAGCCTGTCACCTTGCGGAACCCGGCGCGTCAACTGGCCGACCAGGTGCACATAGCGCCGAGCCGACCTGGTCTTCCGCCGAGCAACCGAGCACTCCCAGCCAGCCTGCCACCTCGCGGAACCCGGCGCGTCAACTGGCCGACCAGGTGCACATAGCGCCGAGCCGACCTGGTCTTCCGCCGAGCAACCGAGCACTCCCGGCCTGCCTGCCACCTCGCAGAACCCGGCGCATCAACTGGACGACCAGGTGCACATAGTGTCGAGCCGACCTGGTCTTCCGCCGAGCAATCGAGCACTCCCGGCCATCCTGCCACCTCGCGAAACCCGGCGCGTCAACTGGCTGACAAGGTGCACATAGCTCCGAGCCGACCTGGTCTTCCGTCGAGCAACGAGCACTCCCGGCCAGCCTGTCACCTTGCGGAACCCAGCGCGTCAACTGGCGACCAGGTGCACATAGCGCCGAGCCGACCTGGTCTTCCGCCGAGAAACCGAGCACTCCCGACTAGCCTGTTACTTTGCGAAACCCGGCGCACCAACTGGCGGACTAGGTGCACATAGCGCCGAGCACCCCGCGCACTTTGTGGGACCCAGCGCGCCGACCAGTTGACCTGGAGCATAATTCGCCAAACCATGTCGACCAGGTGCCTAAAGATGCCGAGCAGAGATGAGTTGGGCATGACGATCCGGATCGGTTTGGTTCCGTAAGTTGTAGAGCGGCCAACCTGGAGTTCGACTAACTCGACGAGGTGCGTCGTGCAGGGATCATATAGTTTAAAGATGGGTTCGAGGGGTAAGAAAGGCTTGGTTAAAGGTGGTCGGCCACAGAGAAAGGTCGGCTTGACCTCGATACGATTCGGGGTCGGACCCGAGGCGGCGAAAGAGATGTGATCAAGGCTTTATTCTCTGACTTGGAAAGGGACATGCAACCAATGAGGAAGCGCCAGGTGTCTAATTAGGGTTAGGGTTTTTGTGATTGGATTATTGGTCAGGTAAGTCGGTGCACCCAGGTGGTGACACGTGTCCAATTAGGGTTTGGAAGGAAAACTATAAATAGCCTCTCCAAGAGAGAGAAGAAAAAAAAAGCCCAATCTGCTAGAGAGAGAAATACATAGAGAGTTAGAGAGAGAAAGGCTTGTAACAAGAGCTCTACCCTGTAAAAGGATCTGGCCAAGGCCGATCCGACCTGATATTAAGGAATAAAAGTCAAGCACTTTTTCCTATTTTTGGTTTCCTATTTTTATATTGCTGAACTGCTTGTTTTCTTGGTTTTTTATGATTTAGACTACTTTTAGATCTAAACATTCTGTTTTTTAGATTCTGAGTTAATTTTCTTACGAGTTTAATCACACTATGTTGAAATCTATTATTGTTTCATATCATCTCAAAAAAGAGATGAAGAATCTACTGTAATATTTAGCGTGACTAGAATTAAAAAATATATAAGTATGTAATTAAGTTCACTGTTGTTTATGCACAACATGAGTTCGTTAAGTTCTTTGCAATAGAAGTTTACAATTTTTTCAAATTATTACATTTACATGATTTTGGGTTTAAATTTTATGACTTAAAATCATTATCTTGCAATTTTTATATATTTGAATTAATAGTTATAACTGCTATAGTGTCACATCTCTTATTTTATTTTATTGTAGGCCGGAGAATAGCATGTGAATGTTTTGTACAACAAAGTATTTTATAATTTGTAAACTACATTTCAAAGAATAATGATCTTTTTAAAAATCATGTTCAACGTTTTTGAATAATATTCTATATTTAAAAAATAATTAGATTGTTTAAATATATATTGTGTAATTCTAAATATATTTATATTTTGTTTAATGTATATAATATTTTTAATTGATGTATATGTAGCCGCATGAATGCAGAATGGCAACGTGTCTTTGGTGCAAATCAAAGATTCAAGTCAAAAATCATGGTTTTACCGTCCAGAAGCTTAGTGTGCGAGTGTGTGCAAATTAAATTAATTGCAATTTCTATGTTAACTTCCCCAACATATCATGTACAATAATCCTCCCGTGATGTGGTAAATCTTCATCCCGAAATGGGCCAAAGGGTGGAGATTATAAGGGGAATAGGGTTTGACACCATTATTAGGATCCTTAGACCCACTATTCTCTTGTTTTATCTATAAACAGACGATATTCTTGAATCGGGGGAGGAGAAGAAGTATCTGCAAACAGACGGGAGGGTTTTTATGGTGAAGGGGATTCTTGAATCGGAGGAGGAGAGGAGATATCAGCAAACAAACGGGGGAGGGTTCTAGTGTTGAAGGTAAAGTAAATTATTTTTATTTCATTCCAGAACATCTTAAAAAAGGTGTTATAAATAATATGATATACTAGACCGCCTTTTCAAAATACGTTCTAAATAATTGCACATACCAGAACTTTTTTTTTAAAGAGGTTCTAGATATTGAATTTATCAGAACGTTGGTATGCCCTGAAATGGTCCTGATGTGAATATCAGACCTGGTGGGTAGACCTGGCTGAATATCGCCTTTCTCCTAGCTGACGCTACTAGAGATTGTGGGGTGCGGATTGTCCTGATCTGGCTCATTCCGGATATTGCCCTGATCTGACCCCTTCTAGAATGAGAGGGAATGATCCAGTACTTTCCTGGTCTGGTTTTTCCTAGATAGGAAAAGGACGACCATGACATTATGAGTAACGGCCCGAAATTCGCGGAATTCTATTTTTGGGATCCCTTAAGGGCCCCACTTGATGAGAAACTATAAATATCCAAACCTCAGAGCTGAGAGGTACGCAATCTCAAGCATTCTTCTTACTGACTTAAGCATTGGAGAGGTTTCCACCGAAAAACCCCTGATGGTCCTTTCTAACGTGTTTTTATGGAAAGCAGGTTGGGAAATTCTCAGGTGAAGGTGCAAGTTTTCTTGGGGTAATTTTTCAGGTGAAATAATTGACGTTGTCTATGGGAAAAACTAGGCTAAGACATGAGAAAAACATTGCATCAAATGGACTTAGGCGAAATTTGGTGGCGGACCTGGGTGGCACACCAAGCTCTGCCAAACCGATGGATGCGTTAGAGGCGGCGGGACCGTCGGCGGCAGCTAGACCAGGCGCAGCGCAACCTCCTCCTAGTTGAACCACACAACCTGACGGCGGATTGATGAATGATTCTTTTCTAAGACAATTATCTGACCTCATCGGCAAGGCAGTGAAAGTAGTTGTGGATAGGAAGTTCACCGAGCTCTCGACACCCCCTTCCAAGGCAGCTCCGCAGCCGGAGATGGAGCCACCGTGAACCCAGCACATGGTCCGGACTCCCCTCCAGGAAGAGGAGGAGAGTTTCTCCGCCTCTGAAAGTGAAACATCGATAAAAACCAACCCAGACCTCACTGAGCAGATGCAAAACCCGTAGAAAGAAGTCAGGGAGCTCGGAGGGGTACCCCGTTTATGAATGCGGTTATGCGTGATGATCTACCGGATTCTTACCATTCCATGGGCTTTGAATACAATGGAACAACAGATTCATGGGATCACCTGAGCCGATTTGAGATTGCATCTACTTTGCACAAGTTTTCTGATGCCGTCATGTGCAGGGTCTTCCCTACGACCTTTATGAAGTCAGAACAGCTCTGGTTTAGCCAGTTTCATCCACGTTATATAAGCAACTTTGACAAATTTAGCTCGGCATTCTTACACCAATTTACCAGCTGCAGGAAGTACCAGAAAATGCCGCTGGAATTATTCATCTTCAAGCAGAAGGAAAATGAAAATCTGCGTGCATACATCAAATGATTCACGGATGCAAATCTATAAGTGCCATCAGTGTCTGAAGAGCTCTTGGTTAACGCTCTGGCTCAGGGGCTCAGGAGAGGGGAATTTCTCCAGTCACTGGTCGTAAAGCTAGCGCTGAAATTTGGCGAGCTCCTGGAGAGAGCAGAAAAATACATTCTTCTGGAGGAGGCTTTGAGGATCAAGGAAGATGGAGAAAAGAGAAGGGAACGATCTGATAGGGAGGACAGGACCCCGATGAAGAAACCCAGGACTGAACTGGTTAGAGAACCTCCCCATTTTGATAGGTTCACACCTCTGGCTACACCTCAGGGGGAGATTCTACAAGCAATTGAGCGACACCCTGATCTCAAATGGCCCGAAAATTATTCCCAGAAACAAAGGAAAGAAAGATCTTACCGATTTGGACGATACCATAACGAGTATGGTCAGGATACAGATCAGTGCACCCACTTGAAAGATGAGATAGAGAGTGGTACAGGCAGGGCACCTCAAGGAATTTGTACAGGAGAGATGGGAGGAGGCCATATATGACCCTCGCAAATGAGATCGACCTCAGGGAAATAAGCATGAGCTGGATAGCGGACGAAAAAATGGAAGGAGGAATGACCAGACTCCGGAGGTACGAGGTGAAATCCTAATGATCACAGGAGGTGAGTGGGATGAGAACTCTAGGAGAACCCAAAACAACTATGTTCGCTCTGCGAAAGAACTTACAAGGAAGGCAAGTGAGGTCGGGCAGATGACGCCAAGCTCAAACAAATCTTTTGGATTGGAAGATGAGAGCAGCATTTTGGCCCCTCACATGTATGCCTTGGTTATCACAGCCACTATTGCCAACTACACCATAAGACGGATCTTCATGGACACAGGCAGTTCGACTAACATCATGTTCTACGAATGTTTCCGACACCTGGACCTAAACATGGACCTGGAGGAGGTCACAACTTCACTAGTTGGCTTTGCGGGAGGAGCCCTGAAGCCATTGGGAGAAATGAATCTCTTGGTTACGCTGGGGGATGGCATGTTTAGAGAGACCAGGTCAGTGCATTTTTTGATAGTAGACGCACCTTCCTCGTATAATCTCATGCTTGGACGACCATCATTGAGTCAATTTCAAGCTGTAATCTCTGTCTACCACATGAAGTTGAAATTTCCTGCCCAGGGCGGAGTAGGAGAGGTTCATGATGACCAATACGCGGCAAGACGCACGTATGTAGATAGTGTTCGGCGCAGTGAAGAAGATGGGAGATGTAAAAGGGCAAGGATAGAAAACGCCAGATCTATCCCAGCTCAGAGGGAGGAAAATCTGATGACAATTGAGGTAGTCACCGAGGACGACAGTCGAGTCCTGCACGTAGGGACGACCCTCAGTCTCGACGTGTTGGTGGATTTGGTAGCTTTACTCAGAAACAACGCATATATTTTCGCCTGGTCTCCCCAAGATATTGTTGGGATAGACCCAGCAATAGCCGAGCACCATCTCAATATTAGACCGACAATAAAACCAGTAAAGCAAAGAAAGTGCAACTTTGGACCAGAAAAGGAAGCCATAATTGAGGCTGAGGTGGACAAATTGCTAAAGGCTGGGCATGTCCGGGAAATACAATTCTCAGAATGGCTCTCTAATGTAGTCTTGGTACCGAAGACAGAAGAGGACTGGCGGATGTTCATAGACTTCACTAGTGCAGAAACAGTTTTCTAGAACGCCCTATTTAAGTTATTCTAGAACGCCCTCCACAGGCGTTCTGATTAGAGCTGTTCTAGAATATCTGATTTTCCAGAATAGCTTTCTAAGGAGGTTCTAGAATATTTGATATTCTAGAAAGGTTATTTGAGACGTTCTAGAAATTTTTTTTACCCTTTCTAGAAAATAGTTTTTCTCAATTAATCTATTCCAGAAAATAACATTCTAGAACGGTTACAAAAAAGACGTTCTAGAATATACATTTTCCAAAACGTCTTTTCGAAAAAGATGTTCTAGAATATACATTTTCTAGTACGCCTTTGAGAAAGACGTTCTAGAAAATAAACTTTCTAGAACGTCTTTACGAAAAGACATTCTGGAATATACATTTTCCAGAACGTCTTTTCGAAAAGACGTTCTAGAATATAGATTTTCTAGAATGCCTTTGAGAAAGTCGTTCTAGAATATACATTTTTTAGAACCCCTTTGAGAAGGGCATTCTAGATTTGACAGTTTTGGAATTCCAAGTTTTTTTTCCAGATCAGTTCATCCCTCATAAATCACAATTTTCGCACACAAATACAAATATACCTCTTTTTATGATCATATTGTATAAAGATCAACACAAGAACAAATAATCAAACAAATTAAAAATGTGCAAACCGAACATAATTTAGAAACAATTAATGTGGAACAACAAAATTTTTGAGCATTAATCAAAGCAACAATTCTACCCTCGTCTAAACAAAACCAACACTTTTTCTAGCTTACCCTCCAATTCCTCCTCTGATGCACCCTTATTCTCATTGACAAATTTAGCAAGTAGCTCAGCTGGTCGGTTCTGAAACATAACAGAGAAATAAATGACGTGTCTAATTACAGATTAACATATTCAGAATAATGCTAAATTAGATCGAGTGGCGAAATGAGCGTGCCTGTCGGTTATTAATCAGATGCTCAAACGTATCCTTGATGATATTGCTAAATGCTTCATTTCTAAGTGACTCGAGGGCATTAACCCTCGAAAAGAGCACGTACATTCTCTGGAGATCTTCAATACGTTTCCCATCCATCAACACCATGAAACCCTACAAAAATAGATAAAGTGATATGAGAGGAAATATTTCGCCTATTTGTAATATTTTTGAAAGAACCAACATCGGAAGGATGGTGATAGGCCAGCCCAGATTTCCTCGTCAACCATGTCACTCGTTTAACCTCGTGATACTAAGATTCATGCCAGATTATCAACCACCACTAAAAAAAGATAGAAATGAAACGGATCAAACGGTTAAAACACGATTCTTACCTCTATAGTCGTCATATTACGAGAAGTGATGTATATATGCCAGGCTAAGAGTGTTCCGAGCACTAAACTTGAACATATACTCACAAATCCACAGAGAACCTGAAATATATATAACTCGAACGGATACAAGATTTTTAGTAAGGAGCTAAAAATAATTAAATAGATATCAATATTAGCTAAAAAAAGGGGTTTTACATCAACTCACGTGAAATGACCTAAGAGACTCGTTTCTGGCAAAATCCCAATTCTTTTTAAGCGTATAGCATATTATAACAGTCTGGAAATGAAAAAAAAATAAAAATGAAAACAAGTAGATTAAAATTTGATCCGGTTTCAATTTTTGTGCGGGAAAAATGAAAAGATCAGTAAGAAAAAAATAATGAAAGGGATAATAAAAAATAGTAATCTTAAGGTTTAACCGAATTAGAAAAAGAACCCGCTTTTTTTTTTCCTTTCTTAAATAGTTGCACCTACTGAAGAGGGTAATTTGTATAACAAATACAAACCTCGGTGGGGTATTTGTAATTTTACAAATAGGCTGAACGTAAGGGATAGTTTTGAAAATACTTTTCGAATTTTATATTTTGCCTAGTGCACCTTATCTAGTATACATGCAATCTGGGACAATCATCAACTGATAATAAATAAAGAAAAAACACAGTGATTAAGGATTTTATTAAATTCAAATACTCTTGAGTTTGGAACCTGAACCAAAACGAACCGTCTTTAAAAATAAAATTAAATAAAGCCTCTATCAACAACTTTCAAACTTTAATGAACTAAATATACAATACCAGTGCTAGGGTTTAAATCATAACATTCCAATGGCCAACAAAAGAAACTTGCAACTAATGTATTTCACAAGTAGTACACGCATGACATTGAATTAGAATAGGACTCCAGCAAACAATCAAAACATAAAAGAAAAGAACAAATCAATAAACTAAACTAGATGCAGGTAGGAGAATTTGCACAGAGATCAAGAAGAAACATTTCAAAATTACAAAAATGCACCCTTACGAGGGAATATTTGTTAAGAAATTATAAACTTATAGTGTTTGTAATGCCTTAAGGTAGTGTTTGTAATTTTGAAAGATAATTGGTTTATTTGTAATTAGGCCAAACATCAATGATACCTTTTTAATTATCCGGACAAAGTATTGTAAGTTTTTTTTGGGGGGAGCGGAAGGGTTGAGAACATCATATAATTATAGTTCAAATAACAGACTCTTATCAAATTTTAATTTATTAATGCAATATAACTTACCTGAAAATAATGAATGCAATGTATCAAAGATTTGATAGAGTTCCTGTTATGCTTCGGATGTACACTTGGTATTTCGTCATCACTCATCACAGTCATATGTCGGAACAACTCCATAATATTTGCTCCCATGTACGAGTCGGGACCATACCATACATTCAAATTAGGAACTTCTGCAAATGCCTGGAAAATACAAAATGCAGGTTATACTAATTAAAAATAAATTGAAGAGTAAAAGATTGTGCCCAACCACCAAATAAAGGATAATTACAAGAATTATTCTCGTTGTTTGACCTAACTAAAAAACAACAACTAACTTTCAAATTTGCTAAACAACCCTGAGGTTTGACTCGGTGTTAAAATTAAGGGACTAATGAAATATTTATGTAATTATGAAGTGGTTTTTGAAAAACAATTGCGTATGAAGGGGTAAATGTAAGAAAATGAAATCTCGGGTATTTTTGTAATTTTGAAAGTTAACTGGGTTAATTGTTGTTGTTGATGATGTTATCATTGTTATTATTATTATTTGTAGGCGGTTTACCAAATCTTACCTTTTTATTCGCTTCTGGAGCTGAAGGACCTTGTAACTGCAAACCACTCTCTCGAGATCCTTCGGGTTTCGAAGAACTAGGAACATTGTTCTCGGACAATGCTTGACTCAGTACAGGACTATTCTCAACATTCCCCTCCTTGTATTACACTTTTTAATGAAAATAAAATGTTGAAAAGTCAAAATTGCCAAGGAATTTTAGCATATGCATGTCCAAGGGGCCACAAAGGACTAATTAAAAAAAGAAGAACTCTTTAATTACTAAAAAGACAAAAGCAACAAAGAAACCAACCAAAAGGTAGTTCTGAAATTGCCAAGAGTAAAGATATATGAGGAGTTAATAATAGAATGAGACACGACACATGAAAATTATATCAATCAAACCTGTAGGAAAAAAACTAAAACTAAACAACATTTTCAAATCGAAAAACTCAGAACACCTGTCGCAGTCTCAGAAGCTGCAAAATCTTCTTGGTTGTTGGGTGCATAACATTAATACTGAAAGATCAAGATAGATGCATGTAAGTAAGACAACACATTGAACATGATAATGCATACACTCAGCAACGAGCAAATGCCTCCTTACCCACGAAATCTGATAATGAACAAAAGCTTGGCTTCTGGGTTCACATAAAAGCCACCTTTCAATCTAGCTTCACGCTTCAATTGGATCAGCTCCTTCTCCTACACAACAAAGTAAAAAATTAAAAAGAAAATAAAGATGAGGGATATATTACCAACAAAATTAAAATTAGAAAATTCAAGTTTACCTATTGTGCAAACTCCTTTGCATACTGGCTTGCCTTCTTGCAGATCAACTTTCGGGACTCGGAATTCTTCTTCTTTGCCTCTTCAAGCTCTTTTGACTTGACAAGGGCCCACTCTTCATCCCTCTTTTGCTTCTTCCAAACTGACTCTAGAACTACAATATTACTTTTACCAACCTCAGCCATCTATACACAGTAGAGATAAAATATACAAGACAATAGTCAGTAATAAAGAAGAAAAACTAACAGCACAGTCCAAATCCATAGATACTAATAATCATATTGCAATAAACAATCAACATATCTTTATTCAGTTAGACTGAGATTGCACTATAAAACAAACGTCCTCAAGCATGCCCTGAAGACTGGTAATGAAAACATGACCTAGATATATACCATTTTTATACACATCTTTTGCAAGAATTAGGCAAAGAAACATACATCTGAAAGACCATTCAAGAAATTTATTCAATGTATTATCTGGCTCAAGGTTTTTTTGTTACTTTTCAAGCTCGCATTACTCGATTACTAGATTATTTTTGTCATTTTAAACTGACTGGTATAGGGCTTTTTTTTTTTTTATAGGAAAATCAAACTGATGAATAATGTAACTACACAGAATGAAAAAAAAACTAAGCATATGTATCCAAAGAAGAACAGAGATTTCACTTACCAAGTAAAACAGAAAAAAGGAAAAAAGAGAAAAAAATAAATGAATTCGCTTAGAATATTTTCCATTTACATAAAAGAAAAAATTGCTTCAGTCATATGTTCTATAACTAAAACAACATCATCAAGCATAATGAAATCCAATGATATATTTTCCCGAAATATCTAAATCAACTTCAACATAAAAACAATAAAAAGAATCGCTAGGAATATTCAGAAACCAGTTTAATCCCTAAATTAGGAACTCGGTTTAAGTCATTTCATTTAGACTCGTTGAATTAACATTGAGCGATAATTGAGTAGCCTATAGGTAACTGACACCACTTACTTCCAAGTATCAATTCATTAACAACAACAATTTGATGAAATACCTAATTATAAAACCCCAATTTTCACGCGACAAAAGTTACGAACCCTAACCTTAATCTAACATACAAATCAAAAACCTATATACCCAGTAAATAAGTAATTATAAATAGAGTACTTCTCGGCTCGAGAATTGCACTTCTCATCTGTGGATAGATGAACCGCCATTCTAAACTGCTCTGAAGGCTTCATCTTCTTCTGAACATCGGTAACTGCGCCGCCTGCATCGACTTTACTGGTTTTCTCGGTCTTCTCCGTCATCGCCGGTTAACCCTTCGATTCGTCACAACCTGCATCGGAAGCTGGCAGTTGCTTAGTTGGTGATGCATCTTCGCTGCTCCGAGTAGCTAAATCAAGATCTGTAGGGTTTTCGACTTTAGATGCTGTTGCCGTCGCCATTGTGAATTTATGAGAGAGCAGGAAAATCTGGAATAGAGAAACTGAATAGATAGGTTACTTCGACTGCAACAGCAGATTGATGAGTCGGCGTTGATTTGCTTTTCTTTGCTCTCATGGAGGAGAACTGGGATGAGGATGAGATTTGTGAGATGGATGTATAAAGGCACGAAAGAAAAAAAATTAAAAAAATTATATTCTAGAACATCTTTTTTAAAGACCTTTTAAATAAGTTAATATATCAGAACGTCTTTTTTAAAGGCGTTCTGAATAATTTCATATACTAGAACGTCTTTTTTAAAAGCATTCTAAATATTGAATATACCAGAACGACTTTTTTAAAGGCGTTATAGATATAGAATATACCAGAACATCCTTTTTAAGGCGTTCTAGATACTGAATATACTAGAACGTCTTTAAAAAGGGCGTTCTGGTATATGACACTTTTATTACAAAAATGCCACCGGCTTATATTCTAGAACGCCTTTTTCTGAAGCGTTCTAGATTGACTGTTCAAGAATAGATTTTTTGCACTAGTGCTTCCGTGATCTTAACAAGGCTTGCCCTACAGATCACTACCCACTGCTGAGGATAGACCAACTGGTTGATTCCACATCGGGTTGTGAACTCCTGAGTATGATGGACGCCTCGCAGGGATACCACCAGATCAGGCTAGCCGAGGATGAGCAGAAGTGAGTTAGTTTCATAACTCAAAAATGGACCTATTGCTACGTGGTTATGCTGTTCGGTCTTAACAACGCGGGCGCCACATATCAGCGGCTAGTGGACGAAATGTTCAAAAATCAGCTCGGGCGCAACATGGAGGTCTATATGGATGATATGTATGTCAAGAGCGTGAAAGCAGCCTCACACGTGGATGACCTGTGGGAAACCTTTTATACTCTGAGGAAATATAAGATGAAGCTCAACCCCAAAAAGTACATGTTTGGTGTAAGAGAGCTGGAAAGTTCCTGGGCTACATGGTCACGGAAAAGGGGATAGAAGCAAATCCAGAGAAGGTCAAGGCTATCATGGATATGCAGCCTCCGAAAAATGTTAAAGAGATGCAATGCTTGGTCGGGCAGATAGCAGCCCTGAGCAGGTTCGTTTCACGCTCGGCTGAGAAAAGTTTGCCATTTTTTCAATCCTTACGAAAGAGAGCCCCGTTCCAGTGGAATGAGAAATTCCAGGACGCATTTCAAAAGTTGAAGGAGTACCTGGTCGGGATGTCATTACTTACCAAACCTGTCCAGGGAGAGCCCTTGATCTTGTATTTATCCGTGGGAAAGTAGGCTATCAGCACGGTCCTGATCAGGGAAGAAGGCAGGATACAAAGGCTAGTATACTATTGGACCAAAATCTTGCATGATGCCAATCTGCGGTACGTAGAGGTGGAACGAGCCATGCTAGCCTTGGTCGGAACAGCTCGCAAGCTCCGCTCCTATTTCCTCTCACATAATGTGGTGGTTAGAACTAACTTACCCCTGAAAGTGGTCATAGATAAGCCAGAAGCATCAGGACGCTTGGTGAAGTGGATAATCGAGCTCAGCGAGTTCGATATTAGTTTCGAGGCGCGAATAGCAATTAAGGCCAAGGCACTGGTTGATTTCATGCAGGAAATGATCAGCTCTCCCGAGGAGACAAAGGAACGGATGATATACACCGATTGATCTGTAAGCAACCTCGATTGTGGTGCTGGGATAGTATTGATAGACTCGGAAGGGGTCACTACAGAGTACACAGTGCGCATGAATTACCCCCTTTCCAATAACGCGGCAGAGTATGAGGCCTTTCTTAAGGGAGTCAGATGGCAAAAGAGCTTGGGGCAAACCAAGTGCGCGTGCAACTAGACTCACAGCTTATATGCAAATAGATAAACGTAGAGTTTTAAACAAGAGAGGATCACATGCAGAGGTACTTGGCCAAGTTTCGTGAATTGACCAATGCCATGAACTCTTTAACAATCGATCAAATCTCTAGTGCTGAAAATGGCCGAGGTGATTACTTGGACAAGGTAGCCAGCTCGACAAAAGACCGTCAGGAAAGAGTAATCACTCTTCTAATGGCATATCTGGAGTTTAGAGAGGAAGAGGTGCATGCTTTAGAAGAGGAGACAGACTAGCGTCACCCGATCAAATTATATCTGGAAAAAGGAGAGCTACCAAATAATATAAGAGAGGCAACGAAGGTAATGATCAGATATTCTTGCTTCTGCCTGATCAAAGGAGAGTTGTATAGGAGATTGTTTGGACAACCTCTTCTGAGATTCCTGAGTTGGAAGGAAGGCGCCCACATCCTCAGAGAAATCCACGAGGGCTGCTGCGGTAATCATATGTGCACCAGTACTTTGTCAAGCAAAGTCATGAGAGCTAGCTATTTTTGGCCATTATTACAAAAGGAAGCGGAAGACTTTGTTAGGAAATGTGACTAGTGTCAAAGGATCTCCCCTTTGTTTCACCGTCTGGCGGAAGAGCTCATGAAAATGAGCTCTCCCTCCCCCTTTGTGAAATGGGGGATAGACCTGATTGGACCCTTCCCTACGGCCCCAGCTCAAAAGAAATTCTTGATTGTTGCCATTGATTATTTTAGTAAGTGGGTAGAGGCTGAAGCCTTGGAAAAAATTACTGAGGATGCAGTGATGGGTTTTCTGTGGAAAAATATAGTATGTCGATTTGGCATTCCCAGGATCCTGGTCTCCGATAATGGCACACAGTTTATGGGAGCTAAGATCAGAGCCAGGTGCACCAAGATGAAGATATACCAACACTTCAACTCTGTCTATCATCCTCATGCAAATGGTCAAGTCTAGGTGACCAATCACATTTTAGTGCAAGGGATCAAGGCACGACTTGAGAGTTCAGGTGGGAAATGGGTGGAGGAGCTCAGTTAAATTCTTTGGGCCTATCACACTAATCCTAAGGAGAGTACTGGAGAAACCCCATTTAGCCTGGTATATGTCATGGACGCTGTTATTCCCGATGAAATAGGTCTGGAAACCCACCGGATCCAAAGATTCGATACGGATCAGAATGAATTATTAATATAGGACGCATTGGATTTGGTTGAGGAAAAGAGGGAGCGTGCTGCCATTAGAATGGAGCACACATGGGGACGAGTAAGAGCGGTGTATAATAAAATAGTGATAAACAGATGTTTTCAGGTGAGAGACTTGGTGTTGCGTAGAGCTGATCTTGGAAAACCCAAGGGAAAATTGGACGCCATTTGGCAGGGACCCTTTAAGATCACAAGAGTTCTGGTAGGCGGAGCCTACGAATTAGAACATATGGATGGAGTTGGGGTACCCCGAGCGTGGAATGTATCAAATTTACGAAAATAAAATGTGTAAGATTATTTTATGAAATTTATTTAATGATGATTTGAGTTTATCCGTATTTTCTTACAAGCTGACCTAATGGTCAAAAGCTAGGATTGGATAAGGGCGGATGCCCCAATTTTCCTGAACTGATTGTCAGTGAAGCCAGGTTTGGCTAAGGGCGGATGCCCCAATTTTCCTGACCTGATTGTCAGTGCAGCCAAGACTGGCTAAGGGCGGATGCCCCAATTTTCCTGACCTGATTGTCAGTGAAGCCAGGATTGGCTAAAGGCAGATGCCCCAATTTTCCTGACCTGATTGTCAGTGAAGCCAGAATTGGCTAAAGGCAAATGCCCCAATTCTTCTGACATGATTATCAGTGAAGCCAGGATTGGCTAAGGGCGGATGCCTCAATTTTTCTAATCTGATTGTCAGTGAAGCCAGGATTGGCTAAGGGCGGACGCCCCAATTTTTCTAACCTAATTGTCAGTGAAGCCAAGATTGGCTAAGGGCGGATTGCCCAATTTTCCTGACCTGATTGTCAGTGAATCCAGGATTGGTTAAGGGCGGACGCCCCAATTTTCCTTACCTAATTGTCAATGAAGCCAGGATTGGCTAAGGGAAAATGCCCCAATTTTCCTTACCTGATTGTCAGTAGAGCCAGGATTGGCTGTGGACGAATGTCATAATTGTCCTGACCTACCTATCAATATAGCCGAGATTCGCTAAAGCTTACCCTGAGGAGCAAAATCTAACTATCAACAAAGGTTTTTGCCCAGGAGAAAATCATTCATTATAAATCAAGGAAGAATTTCATGAATGGTGGATACTTACGCCACTTTTTACAAGCAAAACTTGGCGAGTTTAATTAGACGTGAAGGAAAACAGAAAATGAAATGCTCACGAAAACAACAGAAATCTTGGAAAATACATCAAGAACAGAAATTAAAATCATCCATGGGAAGAAGAAGCCCTCTTAGCAGAGGCCAGAATCCATTGAATACGCCACAACTCCCGCTCGGTTTCATGAAGGCGCTGAAGATACCTATCTGCTCACCCAGAAACAGCATGAGCCTTGCTAGCGGTGGTGGTCAGCCGACCTACCAATTCGACTAAATCGGCCTTTTCTTCCTCCATTTGGCGGTTGAGTTGGCGGAGTTCAGCCCATTCACGCTTGTAGTAGCATTTTTTCTGCCTTTTTCTTTCCAGAAGGTGGCACACTTGGGAAATTTTCTCCCAGAGAATAGAGAGTTTGAAATTTTCTCTTTACAATATCAATTTCTTCAAGCAAAGAAGAGAAATCCATGATGAAAATAAAATGCGCAAGTATGAGGCACGTATATAAATAAAGCAGGTGCACGTGATTTGTAACGAAATAGTATTAGGGTTTCCTTAAAACCAGGAAACCTTAGGAAAAAACGTCATTAAATGACAAATTATTCTGTTACAGGTAAGAGTGTGCAAAAAGAGAGATCAGCCACACAGGCAAAACAAATAGATCTATCTATGAACAAAACAGGAAAAAGCAGAGAACAGCCCAGACCAGCCTAGTTCGCCATATCACCATCCCCGGCATCCAGGTCTCTAGCAAATTGCTCCACAGCATCCTCCTCTGGTAGATCACTGGGTGACACCCCGCCCGATAGCTCACCCAGACCAGTGAAGGTTGGCGAGGGAATAGAGGCAGTAAGAGCTAGTACCACATTTTGGTCTGGCTGAGGGGAAGACTCGGGAGCAGAGGAGCGGAAGAGCTGGAGGACATGCCCTGCAAATTCGTGATCCCTGAGCTGGTGCAGATGATCTCCCTCAGCCGAGTAGGAGAAGCTGGTGGGCTCGGGGTTCCCCTGAATGGGTTTGCTCCGGTTGTAGGGGAGCTAGGGATTTTCCTTGAACCACTTCTCACAAGCATCAAGGACAAGGTTGAAATATACTAAAGCCTGTGACACCAGGAGCTTGTAGAGATCTATTGATCTGAGGAAGGCTTGCTTGGTAGCCTCCCTAATGGTCTGGATAAGCCAGAGCCCATCCTTTGAATTAAAAAATTCAGTCATGCCCTCCTCCCGACCCCTTGCCAGAGCTGCCTCGATCTGGATTGCCACCTCTGCTCGGGGCCTCCTCCTCCTTCTCCTTGGATGCCAACACTTCTGCTCGGGCCTTTTTCTCTCACTCTATGGCAACTGATACTTCCGTCCTATCCCTCTTCAACTCGGATCACCTCTCCTTGCAAAGTGACATCAACTTCTTCTGCTTTTCCTTCAGAAGATTTTGCTCTTTGACCAGGTCGGCGTTCATGAGGGAGCCCCTGGCACGGGCCACCAGTATGGACCTCTTTACTGCCGCCTGAGAAGGAATAAATCAAACTTATGCTAACAAAAGCAAAAAGAAAATGCGAGTATTGAATAGACAGAAGATTACCCTGGCCTCATCCTGGCATAATGATTCGATTAACTCTGGGTCGGCCCACTTTTCCAGAGTCTTCTGATCTGACGCCGGGCACTGGCCCTGAATGATTTGGATAGCCATGTCCCCTAAACATTTGAGGACAGAGGTACTAGTGAATAGGGTGGCATTAGGATTGACCACTTTGTCCCCTGACGAGGCCACCCACTTTCAAGATCGGGCGCGCTTTCGAGAGAGGAGCTCCTGTTCATTCCCTGACTCGAGGGGGTTGTCAGATCCACTTCAAGTGTAGTGGACGCCTCGCGTCTCTTAGGTCGCACCTCGCGCTACTCAGATCACGCTAATGGGGGAATCTCTGACGATCCAGTAGCCTGCTCTTCTTGCGACCTCCTCTCAGGAGCCGCTGCGGCCTATTGGGATTCCAGCAACTTTTGCATCATATTATCTGCGAAAGAAAGCAATAGACAAAAAACTATTTAAAGGACAGATTTACCTAGTGGGTGACAATAAAAGAACAAAATAAATGTTTTCATGATATATACCCATTTCAAGGGTCAAGGGACCCATTTATTATCTTGAACTAACGAAATCCAGAGTGGAGGGGTTAAGAAGCTTGGTCAAGTTAAAAACATTTTGATTCAAGACATCAATAATTTTCTTCAGGCGGGGAGACCTGTCTTCCACGAATAATTGAGCTTGGGTGGGGAGTTGGTCAATGGATTTGGCGGGAAAACCCCAGTCGCTGGAGCAATGAACAAAAAAGAATTTCTTCCTCCAATCTTTGTTGGATGAAGGACCACCGGTCAAAGAATGCACACCGGCGCGAGAACACAAGTAAAAGTAGCCGGAAGGGGCGCTCTTGGCCTAGAACAGTGAGTAGAACGTCGGAGCTGTGGGAGTAAGTCTGGCATATCGCATAGCTAGACTATAACCTATAATTATCCTAAAGGAATTGGGGACGAATTGGTGCACTGGTGTTTTGTAAATCTAGGTGATTTTGGATATGAAAGGGTTGACGGGGAGGCGCAACCCCGCCTGAAACTGATAATCGAAGAAAGTCAGATGATCGGTGTGGGGTTGGTAGGCTCTCTCACCTAGACCGGGGTTAACCAACGAGAATTCCAAAGGAATGTGAAATTTTGACCTCAATCCCTCTACTGTTCTATTGCTAAGGATAGAAATGATGTTGACAGGGTGTCCCAAAATAAAGGGAGCCCACTCGGCGGAGGTGTTTGGGGAAGAATAAAGCGCCGCTGGAGAAGAAGGGGTTGAACTCAGATCGAAAAAGGAGGAAGAAGATGATTGAGTAGACATAATTCAAAAAAGGACAGAGATCGGAAAAAATACCTTATTTCGCTTTTGATGTGATCGAAAACTGCTTAGGAAGGAGAAAGCTGCGAGTGGGAGAAAACTGTGAGAGGAAATGAGTGTTTGGTGAGGAAGAGCAAAAGTGAGTAATGAACAGGGAAAAGAGAAGTAAAAAAGCGAAAGAGAATTTTCAAAAAATGGATTTTGAGGAAAAAGCGGGATCTTCATGGGATTCCCGCATTCAATACCTGTCAGAGGAATAGTACCCGAAGAGACGTGCTAGGGGCTGTAACCATCGCTGACCTGTTGATAGTACAGTACCTGAGGAGACATGTTGGGGTGATAACCGTTTCTGAGTACGAAGCGTTACAGATAACCCCAATGATTCGACCTGATCAAAAGGTGGATTTTTTTAGGATGTGTAAAGATAAGGGATTTGGAAAGCCAGGTGGAGCCCTAGTAGCCCTGGAGCAAACTCTAGAGATGTACAGGTCTGCCCCAACCATTTTAAGGGGGGGACTGGTTGGTATGCCCTCAAATGGTCCTGATGTGAATACCAGACTTGGTTGGGTAGACCTGGCTAAATATCGCCTTTATCCTAGCTGTCGCTACTAGAGATTGTGGGGTGCGGATTGTTCTGATCTTGCTCACTCCGGATATTGCCCTGATCTGAACCCTCCCAGAATAAGAGGGAATGATTCAGTACTTTCCAGGTCTGTTTTTTCCTAGATAGGAAAAGGACGACCTGGCTATTTTGAGTAACGGCCCAAGATTCGCGGAATTCTATTTCTGGGGTCTCGGATGGTCCCCACTTGATGAGAAACTATAAATATCCAAACCTCAGAGCTGAGAGGTATACAATCTCAACCATTCTTCTCCTGCTTTCATTTTATTCCGATCATAAACGCTTACTGACTTAAGCATCGGAGAGGTTTCCACCAGAAAACCCCTGGTGGTCCTTTATAACGTGTTTTTGTGGAAAGCAGGTCAGGAAATTCTCAGGTGAAGGTACAGGTTCTTTTGAGGTAATTTTCCAGGTGAAACAAACGTCTTTTTCAAAGACATTCTAGATATCAAAAATACCAGAATATATTTTTTAAAGACGTTTTAGATATGAATATACTCGGGTTATTTAGAAAATATATTGTAAAAGTTGTTCTAGTATGTGACCCCCTTTATTACAAAAATGGCACGGATGATATTCTAAAATGTAACCTTTTGGGGCGTTTTAGAATATTTGTTTTAAAATGGTTTTTTTGTACTAGTCGTAAAACTTCATCCCGTGATGGTCCGAAGGAAGAAGATAATACAGGGAATTGGGTTTCACACTACAAAACAAAAAGGGAAATGCTGACGGGCGCAACCCGTTAGCACACCTGTTAGCATTTTTGGCGTTAGTAAAAGATTTGCTGACAGCATTAACCAAGCCGTCAGCATTTGCTGACGGCATTTTGACGGGTGTATCCCACCAACAAACACGCCCGCCTAACCCGAGACCCGTCAGCAAATACTGACGGGTTTTTAATCCCGTCAACAAATGTTGATGGGTGCGTAGGTTGTCAGCATATGCTGAAGAGCTTTGCCCGTCGGTATTTTTCAAGTTATGCTGACGGGACCCACCCGTCAGCATTTTCAAATTTTATGTTATTTCATTTTTTATTTTAATTGAAATCTTTACCTGATTTTATTTCACATATTAAAATTTTAATACGAAAACTAATATGCATTTCCCAAAAGAATATAAAATTAAGAATAAAATATAATTAACTATCAATTTTATCGTAAATCGTTCCTAAATCAACTAAACTACCGTATCATCATCAAGAGCAGCAGCAACAGGAACAGCTGGAGCATTAGAAATAGGTCGTCGACATCGCGCTGCCATCGCTGCGCCGACTTCCCTGATCACCTGTTCACGCAGAGCCTCTTTGTTCTGTAGCATCTGATGTGTATGCTCCTCACGCATGGCCTGGAGCTGCTCCTGATGTGCACGCTCGCGCGCCTCTACCTAGCTTTTTAAAAGCTCCATCTGCATCTGGAGCTGCGAGACACGGCTATCAAGAAAAGAAGAGGTATCGCCTCTRGAACTCTTCGAGCTAGAAGAGTTCCAAAACATCCCGTGACAAACCGACGACCCTCCTTCACCCCGACGGTCAGTAGATAGACCGTTTCTCATCGACGGRGGCAAGATCTGGTGATGAAACATGAGCCTCCTACAGACGTCTCTGATACTCCTCGTGTAATATTTTTATTGATGTACTATTTAATGTTACGAAGATTAGAAACGAAATATATATATTTATATTAATTACATCTAAAAAAATACATACGARATTCTGTTGCGATTRAGTATCAGTGAAAGAGCCATTGGGTCTCTGGTGCATGGCCAGGAAAAGCTCGAATGTATTGGGGTCSCTACTCAAATCCTCGTGTTATATATAATATTTCAATTATTTTTAAATTATGAAATAATTAAAATTACATACGAGTTAAATTTACAYACATATTTTAAAATGACTTATGAGCTGACGTGTATGACTAATCGCAGTGCGAGACCCTTCTCTGCGCTAGGCTATCCCAGTACCAGGTCCACTGGGCTCRCTCAACCTGTTTYCGTTCGCCTGCTCTGACAGCTTMTTTTTCTCTAGCTTCTCGAACTCCACCAACCATCTCCTCTAGATTTGCTCGTCGACGCACGTGGCCACCTTCCTCTCCTTTTTCCAWTTCTTCTTCCATTCGTTGAGAYGGCTGCGCCATGAGGCGGCCATAGAATTGTAGAAATTCTTCTGTACGACCCCCTYRGAATATAAACTTGGGTCCTAATAACATCGCTTCTGCAAAACAAAACAAAACAAGAGAAGATAATTTGATTAATAAAAATCATTATATATAATAACTTTCGAAAATAATATTAGTTTAATTACCAAAAACTCGGGCCACCATAATTGACGATGAGAATGGGGAATATGCTGGTACTTCCACCCAGCAGGGTGTACACGAGCCTCGTGGATCTCCCGAAGGATAGTCGGTAACTCCAACGAGTCACTGCGTATCCTTATAAAATATAGAATTTTATAGGGCAATATATTGAAATAAAGAGTTTATTACTTACAAAAATTAAATTAAAGTTACTTACCTCGGTGGACGACAAAGACCTCGTTCATAAAATACATTGTTTAATGTCAACAAATAGTTATTTTTGGATAAGTTTCTTATAGAAACATGATTTTGTGAACTTTTTTATCAGTTTTGTATTAATAATCACATTTTCACTAAAACCTGTCACTTCTACTAATATGATGTMAAAAAACATAATAGTGTCACTTTTGAACTAAAATGTGTTACTTTTCCACTTAATATTCTCACTTATTCACTTAAATGTGTCACTTTTACATATTATATTATAATCAGTTGTTAAATTTAAAATATAATAATGTAACAAATCAMAACATGTATATCAAAACATAAATATTAATTAAAGACAAATTRTTGATCACMACGGCATTTTAAAACTCCCGCCACACACGTTTTAAAAWTTTTTAAACCCACCATCACATATTGRAAAAAAAATTAAATTCGTTATTGGAGGTACGAATCYTCCATGGCCGTACACCAGGTCATCATCGACGTCTTCCCAAACAAATCACAACATCAATCAATCACAATTAAACCATAACAACAAACCTTAACATACATTAAATTAACATACACGATCACCAGCGCATTTAGAAATTMAAATATTAAYACTAYTTTAAGTTGTGCAKAAACTTAAAATGAAAATAGGAAAATGAGAAATTGAAATTTGGGACTATCTAATCATAGCTTAYWTTAAATGAGATGTCTCACTGTGAGACAAAGCGAAGACAAGATCGGCAGCGGAGTATGAGATTTTYGCTATGCTCATCATCATATTTTCTTATTCAYAATTAATAATATTAATTAATTAATATATAATTATCCCTAATTAAATCTTAATTATATATTTATCCCTAAATAAACCCTAAATATACAATAATCCCTAAATTAAATCCTAATCATATAATTATCCCTAAAAATGAACCTTAAACATACAATAATCCTAAATTAAACCCTAAATATACAATAATCCCTAAATCAAACTCTAGTTATATAATTATCCCTAAATTAAACCCTAATTATATGTTTATCCATAAATTCAGCCYTAAATATAYAATAATCCCTAAAATAAACCCTAATTATATATTTATCCCTAAAATTAACCCTAAATATATAATAATCTCGAAAACCAACCCTAATTAAATCAAACAACCACAAATTAATGCATAAAAAATAATAAATAATTTATGAAAAACCTTGAGAAACGGCGACGGACTTGGATGGTGACAAGGTAAGGCGGGCGGCCGGCGGGGCTGGRGCTGGCAAGGAATRSCRWGAAGGCGTCGGGGCAGGAGCTGGCAGGCAAACGATGGCACTTTTCTAATATCCCAGAATGTCTTTTTTAAAGACGTTCTAGATATMGAGTTTATCAGAACATCTTTTTTAAAGACRTTCTAGATATTGAACATACGAGAACGTATATTTTAAAGACGTTTTAGATATAAACATACTCAGATTATTTAGAACATATATTGTAAAATTCGTTCTAGTATGTGACCCCTTTTATTGCGAAAATGCCACCAGATGACATTTTAGAACGTAACCTCCTGTGGTTAGAATGGTTTTTTTTTGTACTAGTGGCAAATCTTCATGCCATGATGGTTCAAAGGATGAAGATAATACGGGAAATTGGGTTTCACACCACCATTGGCGTCCTTAGACCCACTACTCTTCTTTTCCTCCAGTCATAGTGGCGGCACTAGTGTACTTGGCGGTAGATGTGACGGCAAAGCAACTAGGAATTGCGGCCGTGAAAAATTCTACGTTTAGGGTTTTGTGTAGGCTCTGATGCCATGAAGAATTAATTTGAGGCAAAAATCTTAATCTTCTATTATGATAAATAGGCTTATAAATACAAACTAACGGACCAAAGAAAAAGACATATAAGATACAAAATATATACTACTATATATATTACTATCTCTAGGAGTACTTAATATTGTGACCCAATACTAGGGCCGGCCCTGGGGCAGAGCAGCATGGGCTCCCGCCCAGGTCCCAATATATTTACGGGGCACCAGCCCAATAATAGTTCATTATATACATATATATATATATCTCGACAAGTGCCATGCGCTGGCGCGGGCTGGCTCGGTAGCTGCGCGCAGGTGCTCGGCAGCTGTGCGCGGGTGGCTGGGTGGCTTGACTTGACTTGCGTCAACTAGCACGAAGGTTTGGTTGGTGAGTCCTGGCACATCAGGCATGTCTCATAGATGTTCATTCTGGAGCTAGTTTTTGGCGTGGATTGGCACGTCCTGACTCGTCTTGGATTATATTTTGGCCCTCAATGCCTCCACCTTTAAATATAGTAATTTTAAACATAAAAACCCAAAAATTGCACCAAACCTCTAATTAATTGCACCCATTTAACCATATTAAATATAAACTA
>BMAC01001017.1:11253-36045 GCA_014905375.1 Phtheirospermum japonicum | reverse complement strand
ATATAAATATAGAAGTTCTATGGTGCCTTGAAGGCACCATTTCCACCTATTATCAACCATTGGATCAATTTAAAGTTATAAATATTAAAAGATGAACGGATGTAAATGCACATGGGGTGGGGAAACCGTAGTCATTTCCATATATATATATATATGTATATAATGAACTATTATTGGGCTGGTGCCCCATAAATATATTGGGACCTGGGCGGGAGCACCGTAGTCATTTCCATATATATATATATATATGCCTGTGATCACATATTTGTCCTTATTTTTATTACCATTTTAGTTAGTTTTTCTTATTGTTTTTGGTATAAGTTGGATAGTTTAAGCTTACTTTCGTATTTTTATACTTCTGGCTTATTTTACCGTATTTTGATCATAATTAATGAGAATAGGTGATTATTCGTTATTTTTCATCTTACAGCTAAGTAACCAGAAGAGTTCAATGCATAAATATATGAAGTTTGATGGCCGAGAGTCAAGAATGAGCTTTCCGGTGAAAGAGTAGCAGAAAGATCAAGAAGATAAGGCTGTAGCAAAGTTGCGTCGGTCGATGCCCAAGTCGATGTAACTCTCTGTAGCATCGATCCATGCCCGCGTCGGTCAACGCCTCTGCCCAATCGACACAAGCACACTGGACGCATCGACGCCGAGCTCCTGTTCACGTCTATCGATGCGCAGTGACGCGACGGCCTAGAAATGGATTGTAGGCTTTCTTATGCTCCAAGACAAGGGAAAACTATAAAAGCCCTTCTCAAAATCCGTCCTAAGAGAGATGATACACCATTTACAACCCTACTTACGTTCTTTCAGCTCGAAAACAATATGCCATTACATCCCATAACAACATAGAAGATCGATACCGGAGATTCAAGAGTCACGAGTTCCAAGCTCCAATCGTTAGTTCGTGACTCGATTTTCGGCAAAGGTCTACGCAATCTCTCCGAATTAGATGGAGAATTTACTTCAATTCTTAGTTTAAATAGGTATTCTAAACTCTTTATTTCCTTTCTTAGTTTAATTTATGCATTTAAGTAGATGTTTTTCGATTATTTTTCTTTAATCATTTTATGCTTCAAACCCTAGATACTATTGTTATTCAGATTCGTAATCTTTCATTTTAGTTTAATTTATGTTTGGTTATTGTTCATGCTAGATAATTTATTCCATTTACTTTATGATTTAGATAATTTCTTTTTGATTTTGCTAGTTAACCCTATTTGAATTCGTAGAATGTTTTCTCGGTTTGAATTACATGTTCTTATTGAATTGCTTAGTTAGAGTTAAATAGTTTTAATTAATGTTCATGCATTTCAATTCCTTAGATAATCAAAATAATCAACCCCCCCCCCCCCCCCCATTTTTATAAGTTACTTTGATTGAACAAACTATTTGAGATTCCGATTGTATGTTCCTCGAGATACAACTCGAGTTAACTTTGCCAACCTACACGCGATCCCGTTCTCTTGCGGGCAAGCTATTGAATTTCTGACAAATATTTTTAAGTAGGCACACACAAAAAGCTTGAATCAAAAATTGGTGTCGTTGCCAGGGAACATAGCAAAGGTTTCAATAATATGTTTGTTCCTTTATTTTTAGCCATCTATTTGTATAATTATTTTCTCTAGTCGATGCGTTTAATTTTCTGTTGAGTGTATGAAAGGTCAAAGATCACTTAGACCCGAACATGCACCATTCATCGACAATATTCATCGTTCCAATCAAGCGAGACCTCCTCACATATCCGAAAGCGAATCTTCTGCCACCACTGATTTTGTTTGTGATACGGTTCTTCAAACGATGTTGAGGCTAGACAGTCCTGCCCACAACAACGAAAATGATCAACCATTAAGGAACCCACCTATACGACAAATAAACGAATACGGGAGTGAACCAATTCACCCCAACGGACCGGCAAAACCTCGAGAGTATTGGGAAAATATTCAATGGAATATGATGGACCAGAATGAAGAGCGAGGAGGAGGAAATAGAAATCGCCACCACCATGACCAAGATAACTATTCTGAGAGATCTTACCATGGAGACGAGCAGGTTGACGACTGCCTCGCCAATAACCACTAAAATGAGAGGAAAGAGTACGATAGAAACTATGCGAGGCCTAATAATAAAGAGAGACACCAACGGGGGGCGCGCGAGCCAAGACAAAGAGAGTTCAAGACTCCTCAAGTGGGTCCCTATAGTTCTGATATTGTGTTGGGTAGAACTGCAAGAGACTTCGAGCTGAAACCTCATATAATCAACAACCTCCCAACATTTCATGGCCTCACCAATGAAGATCCATTAATTTTCCTCAAGTAATTCTATGTCGAAGTTAGTAGGATCCCATCTCTGGGACTTCATCACGAAGACATTCAAATGGTGTGCTTTCCAAGCTGCATGAAGGATAAGGCCAAATCTTAGCTATTTCACTAGAACCGAGATCTCTGATTGACTGGCCCATGGTTAGCGACAAATTCATAAATCGGTATTACCCAGCTTAGACGATGGGCCACATTAGGAGACAAATAGCCAACTTTATCCAACAAGATGGGGAGTTGCTTCACGAAGCATGGGAACATTTCAAATCATTATTGAAAGCTTGCCCACATCATCACAACTCTCCAGAAATGGTAAATCAACTGTTCTACAAAGGGCTTTTGGACTCTTACAAGAATAACGTAGAAGTAGCTGCTGGGGGAGATTTCGGATATTTAACCGCCACGGAGGCCAAGAAACTGTTTGAGAAGATGAGTGAGATGTCCAGGCAAACGAGCTCTCGACTACGAAACATAACAGTTAACGAGGCGACTAAGGTGCCAAGCAATGAAACCATTGAGACATGCAACCGCTGTGGGGAGCAAGGGCATTTGGTGGATACATGAAGAATGGTGTGTTACGACGATTGCGAAGCCGAGGCATACGCCATCAAGGATCAAATGCGCCACCAAGACCTGACAACTTATGAGCACAGACCTCCAACAAAATTTAATGCACAATGAAATTTTCTTTACTTAAAATGGGGCCCTGGAAATCCACACTTTGCCCCCACACAAGCTGATTCACCGCCGCCACCACCAAACAAACCGCCAACAAATGGACCGACCCCTACTCCGATACAACCAAATGATCAAATTTTAATTTGGCAGCAAAACCAAAGCACCGAAACAATCAGAAATAGAGACGGGCTCGCCAATCAAACTACGCAAGTTAATAAGCAGGGAGAAGTTCTGAGCGATATCTCCAAGAGTGTGAAGAATTTAGAAAAAATGATGGGCCAAATGGCAACTTCTATGGCGAAGGTAGAAACCGAGAAAGGAAAATTGCCAAGCCAACCAGAGCAATCTTTAGTTGTCCACATCTTACGAAGCGGAAAGAAGGTAGATAATGAAATGAGGAAAAAGAAGAGAAGAGCACGGAAATCCCAACTGCAGATTTGCCGAAGGATGACGACCCTAAACCGGTGGACCAAATGCATAAGTCATCCCAAGTCATCTATGCCCAGCCAAAGAAAACAAAAAGTTCATGGAACTTTAAAACCTGTTGAAGAACGTCAACGTTAATCTCCCTCTTTTGGACGTAATCAAGACTATGCCCGCGTACGTTAAATTTTCCAAGGAGTTAGTTTCAAGGGAACGGCGATAGGAGATAACTCAATGAGTAGAATTAACCAAGGATGTGAGTGCCATTTGCAGGGGTCCACTACCCAAAAAGGAGAAAGAGCTGGGGAATTTTTGCATCACTATCACCTTAAGAAATGGGCAAACGGCACATGGGATACTCGACCTTGGTGGAGGAATCAATTTGATGCGACTATAATTGGCAGATCGATCAATTAGACAACCGCTTGTCATAGTAGAAGATGTATTGGTTCAAGTCTGCGAGCTTGTAATTCCAGTTGATTTTGTCATAATTGATGTCGGCGAAGTTCAAAAAGAAGGCACTGAGCATACTATTTTGCTCGTCCGACTGTTCATGTCCACTTCCCACACACTGATTGACGTGACCAAGGGGAGGATGACCCTATCCGTTTTGGGTGAGACAGTCATATTTTCACTGAACGAGATCCACAACATTACTTCTTCGTACATGCACGAAGATTTTTTGTTTATCGACCCTATTGCATCTTGTATTCACGAGCTCAATGAGATCACTGTGCTAGATGAGTTAAGTGTCGAGGATGACACAGAATTTTTAAATAGGGTGGCAGAGATGTTGGAAATAGTCTTGAATGAAATCACTGAAGATTATGAAGAAATTGCAGATTTCGATGAGGAATTGTGCGAAATAGCTAATGCGCCCGACTTGGGACGAAAGTGGAGTTGAAACCACTTCCAAGACATTTGAAGTATGTTTTCCTCGAGCCCAACAAAACGAAACTCGTCATCATATATTCAGCATTGGCGGAACAAGAAGAAATAGAATTAATTACGGTGCTAAGTAACCACAAAGAGGCAATAGGATGGAGCATAAGCTACATCAAAGGGATAAGCCCTGTTACTTGCATGCACCGAATTGAGCTAGAACCCGACGCCAGGCCTGTTAGGGACAATCAACGAAGACTGACACCAACACTTTATGAAGTTGTCAAAATGGAAATTTTTAAACTTAAAGATGAAGGAATTATTTTCGCTATTTCTGACAGTAAATGGGTGAGCCCAATCCATGTGGTTCCAAATAAAGGAGGCATCACCATCACCAAAAATGACAAGGGAGAGATATTTCCAACCCGACTGACGACTAGATGGTGTATGTGTATCGATTATATTAACTTAAATACAGCCACTCGCAAGGATCACTTTCCTCTGTCGTTCATAGACCAACTTCTCGACAAGCTTGTTGGACACGAATTATATTGCTTCTTGGATGGCCTTTCGGGCTATTACCAAGTAGTCATCGTTCCGGAAGATCAAAGCAAGACAACGTTCACATGCCCTTTTGGAATGTTTGCCTTTCAAAGAATGACCTTCGGTTTGTGCAACGCACCAGTGACTTTCCAAAGGTGCATGCTCTCAATTTTTAATGATTTTATTGATGATTTTCTTGCGGTATTAATGGATGATTTATCGATTTTTGGGTCATCTTTTGAAATTTATTTATCTAATTTTTCTAGAGTTTTAGAACGTTGCATTGAGAAGAATCTAACTTTGAGTTGGGACAAATCCAATTTTATGGTAAAAAGTGGTACTGTTCTAGGTCATGTTGTTTCTAAAAAGGGGTTAAAGGTTGATAAAGCAAAATCAGATGTGATTGAAACCCTCCCTCCCCCTCGAGATTTTAAGGGAATTAGGAGTTTTCTTGGTCATGCGGGTTTTTATAGACATTTTATTTATAAAAAAAAAAGTCGTCCACTTTGCAAATTGTTGACTTTAAATACTCCTTTCGTTTTAATGAAGAATGTATGAACGCGTTTAATGAGCTAAAAGAGAGTCTTAATTCTGCCCCTGTAGTTGTTGCACATGATTGGACCCTATCCTTTGAAATTATGTGCGATGCCTTTAATGAGGCGATGGGGTCCATTTTGGGGCAACGTTTGGATAAATTGGTTAGGGTAATCTATTATGCTAGTTATATGCTAAACAATGACCAACGTAATTACACCACGACTGAAAAAGAATTATTGGCAGTTGTATTTTCACTTGATAAGTTTAGGTCTTATATTGTTGGATCGAAAGTAATCGTACATACGGATGATGCTGCATTGCATCATTTATTTTCTAAACCCCACAGTAAACCACGTCTTATTAGGTAGATTTTATTGCTGCAAGAATTTGATGTGGAAATAAAAGATAGACGAGGTTGTGAAAATGTTGTAGCTGATCATTTGTCTAGAATGATAATTGAGGAGAACGAGGGCGTGAAATTTTTGATTAACGATCTATTCCCTTACGAGAATGCTTTTAATCTTGAACAATTAATTACTCCTTGTTATGCTGATATTGTGAATTATCTTGCTTGCAAAATTATACCTAACCATTTATCCTACCAAGAACGGAATAGATTTTTGAGTAAATGCAGGGATTACTTTTGGGATGGCCCCTATGTGTTCAAACATTGTAAGGATGCGCTTAACAGAAGGTGTGTTCCAAATGATGAAATGGGGAGCATTCGGCAATTTTTCCATGACCATGGAGGGAAATTTGGAGATCAAAAGACAGCATTCAAGGTGTTACAAGCTGAATTCTATTGGCCAAGCTTATTTGCCAATGCATTTGAGTATTGCAAAACGTGCGACAACTGCCAAAGAACCGGAAACATAGGGAAGCGAGATGAAATGCCGCATGTATCTAATCAAGTGGTAGACATTTTTGATAAATGGTGAATATATTTTATGGGACCATTTCCTAAAAGTGGAGATTTTGAGTATATTCTGGTCGGTGTCGACTATGTATCCAAATGGGTGGAAGCGATCCCCGCTTGAAAAGCTAATGCAAAAGTCGTTCTTAAATTTCTCCAAGAAAGTATTTTTAGTAGATTCGGAGTGCCGAAATCAATTATAAGTGATGGAGGAAGCCATTTTTTCAACTGAGCGTTTGCAAGGCTGATGACGAAATATGGGGTCCGACACAAGGTAGCTACGCCATACCACCCTCAAACATCTGGACAAGTCGAAATGCGCAAACGTCAACTAAAGGCTATCCTCGAGAAGACAGTTGGACCAAGTCGAAAGGATTGGGCGGTTAAACTTGTCGACGCATTGTGGGCGTATCAAACGGCCTATAAGACAGTGCTTGATATGAGTCCTTTTCAGCTCGTCTATGGGAAGGCGTGTCATTTTCCTGTTTAGTTAGAGCACCGAGCTAGTTGGGCCATTCGCAAGTTTAACATGAACTATGATGAGGCGGGCGAGTATAGGAAGCTAGAGTTGACTAAACTTGAGGAAATAAGAAACGAGTCTTTTGATGATGCATGGAAACAAAAGAAGATAACGAAAATACGCCACGACCGAAGACTCGTTAACAAGCATTTGGAGGTAGGTAAGATGGCTCTAGTCTATAACTCGAGATTGAAACTTTTTCCATGAAAATTGATGTCAAGATGGAGTGGTCCGTTTGTGATTAAAGAAATCAACGAGTTCGGAGAGGTCACCCTTTACGATGGAAAGCGAGACGTAACGTTTCAAGTTAACGATCATCGAGTTAAGTTATATCGTGACGGAGAGGCAACGAGTCAAGATCGTGAGGTGACGAGGATAGTGGACCTGCCTCCGATTACAAATTAATCACGAATACTCACATCGAGCAAGAGACCTTAAAACATGCGCTTCTTGGGAGGCAACCCAAGCTATTTTCTTTTCTAACCCTCGTATTTCTTTTTAGTTTTTCTTTCTTTTTCTATTTTAGTTTGTTTTATGTTTATGAAACAGGATTTATGTTGTCAAGGAGAGATCAATTCGCCGAATGGAAAACAGAAAATTCAATTTGGTGGCCAACGCACCAATCGTGTCGACCGACGCCAACGTCGACGCTGCCTGTGCGCCTGCGTCGACCGGTTGCGTAGAATTTGGAAATTTTGGGCTGCAATTTTTGGGTATTTTATTCCCAATAGGTAAGTGATTTTATGGTAATTTTTTGCACGAAATTTGGCATGTTTTGGAGTTTAGATCTATTACCTTAAGAGAGTTCTAAATAGAATAGGAAACTTAATATCTCTTCCCTTATTTATAATTTGGGTAAATCTAGGACTCCTATTTTCAAGAGTTAATGATTCATATATAAACTAACCCCCCTCCACTCTATATTTCATAATTCTCTTGTGTTCTAAGCCTCCCTATACCAAATAAATTTAATTCTCCAAGCCTTTCAACACCACGAGGCCAATTCCACAAGAAACCAACAACCATGAAAATAGGTTGATATTGAGGAAGGAGCATGAAGAAGAATTGGACCAACTGCAAGTTGAGATCGAAAAGATGAAGGATATGGTTGGTGGTTGTCGAATGGACGAATTCCATTACACCCTCCAAATCGACGCATTGAAGGATCAATTGAGGAGATCGGAAGAAATAAACGAGGGGTTGAGGGACATGAATCTCCAACTAAGGGGCACCATCAGATATTTGAGGGGAATAGGGCGTGATCTTGAGCAAAGGAAGGAGAACCCTGAGGAGCGTGACATGTCCATGGACGAGCTTCACGACGAACTTCTCATGGCTAGAGAGACAATTGCGAAGTTAACCAAGCAACATACTGATATGTTGTGGGGCGAAGCTGAATTTGCAAGCGAGATCGCCTTTAGGGACAAGCGCCTCGAAGAGAAAGAGACCAAAATAGATGCAGTGGTGATACATGGGATGGGCCTCATACGATAGAATTACGACATCTGTGAGGAGAAATTCGTGCTCTTACGTCGAATTGAGGAGCTAGAAGCCCAAATCAAGAATCTAAATGAGGGGAACGCGGCACACGAATGGAACATAGGATACTAGAAGCAGTGTTTGGATGAAGCTAACAAGAAGATTGCCACACTGTAGAATTTGTGCAATGGATCCCCTTAGACTCGTAGGACGTTGCCACTAGCTATTTAATTAAGTTTCTCCATTATCAAGTCATAGGATTGTCCTCCTACTCTATCATGTTTATTTTTTCGCAATTTTAATTTTATTCAGTTGTCTACGTGTTTCGAATCAGCAATAATAAGATTTTTTTATTTTTCACAAGTCCCTTGTCTTTAAATATTTCTTCGATTATACCATGGACGTTTTTGATTTTCTTGTGAGATTGTGCAGTTTATCCATGGTAAACGATCATTTAGCAGTAAGGTTAGCAGTTCGAAAACAAAATTGACAATTTGACACTGAAATTCGCGTCGATCGATGCTACCTTCCCTCGGCATCGATGCAAGCCAGGGCGAGCGCGGTGGTCCACGGTGATCGGCAACGTCGATGGTGCACGTCGCCCGATGCGTTCCGGCACTAATCGACGGGCGTCCCTGATCGTTTGATAGAACAATGGCATCTTGTTCCGCCGCTTGTTGATGGGCCATGGCAGTGATTTTCTATGTTTTATTACTGCTGATGAACACTATTTTTCTTGTTTATTTTTGTTTTGTATTCTACGTTTACTCGTTATTTTTGTTTTCGACTGTTTTGTTTCAAGGACAAATCCAATCACAAGCCTCTGGACAACGTGAAATTGCACGGCTTCAATTGGGGAAATTCGACCATTCTGGTGTGTTTTTCCTACTCCTATCCTCTTTTTATTTGTTTTTCTTTATGTTTACGGTAATCAGGCGATTGCCAAGTTTTTAGGGAGGGGGATGGTTGAGTATGATTGAAATTCATGTGCAATTTAAATTTTTTACGTGATTGATTGCTATTTCTGCACTGAATTGTGTTTATATGGCATGTCTGTCAGAGTTAGCTAAGTATGATTTGAGGTTCTAGTCCTTCAAGCGTGCATAAGTGTATAAATATTTTAAAATTATTATTTATATATTGTAAAATGGTACTTGGACGCAATTGATTTCGCAAAAACCTTAAAAGCAGCGTCAATTCAAAACTTTTTCATGCAAAAAGCCAGTGAGTTGCCTGATTGATTATCATCATTGCATGTGCTTGAATAAGTTTCAGTATTGATATCTCTTTGAAACTGTTGTGTGTAGATATGACTTTGAAAATGATGTTAAGGCACATAAAAAAAACCTATTCCGACCATATCCACATATTTGGAGCCACTATAAATTGCGAATGAGCCAATCATAGCCAAATAATCCATGCCTATAGCCATGAGTATTTTTGAGTCGACCCTTACAACCCATTAAAAGCGTGGGGTAGGAGTTCGTTATTTTTATTGGTTATTAGAGTTTTGGAATTTTCATTAGGAATTTATGATATTATGAATTTTTGTAGTAAAAGACCACCATCACAAATATAAAAATAAAGAAAGAAAAAATATGACCCCATAAAAAATAATAAAAGGGGGATAAAATAAAAAATTGAGAAAAGAAGGATGGTGAATCTTGGTGAATCTTGTTGCCTATGCGCTTTATAAAGGCTTGTGTTCTTATGAAGCCTAATGTTTAAAAGGCAAAGATTTGAGTTGTAATAAGAAAGTATATAATAAGGTTCAATTGTGATTAAGTGGTTTGAGAAAAAGTCGGTTTAGAGTTACGAGTTGAGAAATAGCCTATGTTTGATATGGCAAAAATAAGTCACACGTGGATTGGGGTAGACCTGAACTGGGACAATTAAAGGACAGGAAGACATGCCAGCTCGATCCTTGAGAAGGTCTGGTCTTCTAAGAAATAGATCAGAGATGTGGGATAGCAGGATCGCTGCGGCTCAGGAATTATCATGACCTGGTGTGAATTCTTCATAAAACAATCCTTATAGAATGTTATCAAGGCAGGCTCGGGTATCCTGACTTACAAGAGAGAGGGAGAGCAGGATCAAGGCAGACTTGGTACCCTGACCTCTTCCCAGGGAACAAGTGGGACCACTTGTCAGAATTGGTTGCTTAACGGCCCTTTATTCGAGGCCTTTGTTTCCGAGATCCCAGAATGGGTCCCCACTGAGGAAAACTATAAATATCTCAGCCATGAGGCTGAGAAAGGTATGTCATTCCTAGTGCATTCCTTTTCTCGCTCACTAAAACACTCCACACGCTTTCTGACTTAAGCATCGGAGAGGTTTCCACCAGAAAACCTCCAATGGTTCTTTTCTGACGTGTTTGTGTGTGCAGGTCGGGGTAAAAGCACAAGTTTCAGGCGTGGTCACATTTTACGGGTGAAACAATTGGTGCCATTTGTGAGAAATATTAGCTAATACGTGAGAATTTGAATGGCTTCAGACGGACTACGGCGAGACCTGGTGGGAGAGTTGGGTGGTACTCCTAGTTTTGCCGCACCATGGGGCATGCCGCGGTCAACAGGGCCGTCAATGGCGAGGCCGAAGGGGGCAGAACCATCGGTAACAACTGGATCTGGCACCGCGCCACCCCCCTCTGACGGACCAATGCCAACCAACGATGGATTACTGAACGAAAACCTCCTCAGGCAGGTCTGAGCTCATCGGAAAGGCCGTGAAAGTGGTTGTGGAGAAAAGATTCGTGGAGATCTAGACACCTCCATCCAACACTCCTCAAGCTCGGACAGTTCCACTAGTGGAAACCGAATCGTTGCGCGGCCAGCGCATGGATCGTAACCCCCTTCAAGACAGAGAAGAACAATTTTCTACTTCCGACAGCAAAATGTCGAGTCGGGATAATCCAGGCCTGGCTGAACAGATGCAAAGCTTGCAGAAAGAGGTGAGAGAATTTAAGAAGAATATGGTGAGCACTGACGCGGTCCCGACACAGAGAGGTACACCGTTCACAAAGAGGTCATGCGTGATGACGTGTCGGCCTCTTATAAATCTTTGGGTTTTGAGTATAGCGGAACCACAGATCCGTGGGATCACCTAAGTCGCTTCGAAATTGCGGCGGTTGTGCACAAGTTCTCGGATGCAGTCATGTGCCGGGTCTTCCCGATGACCTTTACTAAATCAGCTCAGCTCTAGTTTAGCAAGCTGCCACCGCGTACTATCATCATATTTGATGAGTTTAGCTTGGCTTTCCTGCATCAGTTCGCCAGTTGCAGGAAATACCACGAAATGCCGCTCGAGCTATTTAGTTTAAAGCGGAAAGAGAACGAGAGCCTGTGTGCTTATATCAATCGATTCAAAAATGTGAAGCTTGAGGTGCCTTGTGCGTCAGAAGAACTCTTAGTGAACGCGTTAGCGCAGGGCCTCCGGAGAGGAGAATTTTTCCAGTCGCTGGTTGTGAAGCCAGCTCTGAAGTTTGGAGAACTCTTAGAGAGGGCCGAGAAATATATCCAATTGGAAGAGGCCTTGAAAATCAAGGACGAATGTGAGAAAAAGAGAGATCGGTATGATAGAGAGGAGAGAGCGCCAATAAAGAGACCCAGGCCAGACCTGGCAAGAGGACAACCTCGCTTTCACAAGTATACACCCCTGGCGACCCCTCAGGGGGAAATCTTGCAGGCAATAGAGAGGCATCCAGATTTCATGTGGCCCAAAACCTACTCTCAGAAGCAAAGAAAAGAGAGATCCGATCGATTTTGAAGGTACCACAATGAGTATGGGCACGACACAGATCAGTGCACTCATTTAAAGGACGAGTTGGAAAGGATGGTGTAGGCTGGGCACCTCAAAGAGTTTGTAAGAATGCGAAGGGAGGAGCCCAGACCTGGCTCACACACAAGGGGATAATACCCAGATGGCAAACCTAGTTTTGACAATCGCAATGCAGGGCAAAGGAATGACCAAGCACAGGAAATAAGGGGAAACATCTTCATGATCACTGGGGGCAAATTGGATGAACATTCCAGACGAACCCAGAACAACTATGTACACGCAGAAAGAGACCTGGTGAGAAAGGGAAAAGAAGTTAGACAGGTGGCTACAGACCTAAATATTTGTTTTGGTTCGGAAGATGAGGATGGTATTTTAGCTCCTCATATGGACGCCTTAGTCATCACGGCTACCATATCTAACTATAATGTCTGACGAGTCTTTGTGGACACAGGGAGCTCGGCGGACATCACGTTTTATGAATGCTTTAAGAAGATGAACTTAGATCTGGAGTTGGAAGAAATCACGACCTCACTAGTAGGACTTGCGGGAGGTGCGTTGAAGCCCCTTGGTGCGGTGAACCTTTTGGTTACACTGGGGGACGAGTCGTTTAGGAAGACCAGGACAGTCCGGTTCCTGGTAGTAGACGTGGCCTCCTCTTACAATGTGATGATGAGAAGACCGTCCTTAAGTAAATTTCAAGCAGTGGTCTCGACTTACCACATGAAATTGAAATTTCCAACTTAGGATGGGGTAGCCGAAGTCAGAGGAGACCAGTATGCGTCACGCCAGACATATGTAGAAAGCATTAGGCGAAATGAAGAGGAGAGACAGGACAAGAGGGCCAGGATAGAAAGGGGCAGACCAGAACCAAACCGGAGAGAAGAAAATTTGATGACTGTGGAGGTAGTCCCGGGAGATGACAGTCGAGTCCTCCGCGTCGAGACAACCCTCAGCCCAGAAGTGTTGGTAGATGTGGTCGCACTGCTGTGGGATAGTGCAGATATATTGTCCTGGTCTCCCTAGGACCTAGTCGGGATAGATCCTGAGGTGGCTGAACATCATCTCAACATCAGCCCTACAATAAAGCCAGCCAAACAAAAGAAACGCAGTTTTGGGCCTGAGAAGGAGGCCATTATTGAGGCAGAGGTGGATAAGCTCTTGAAAGCTGGGCACTTTCAGGAAATACAATTTACAGAATGGCTCCCTAATGCAGTTTTGGTGCCCAAGACAGAAGAGGATTGGCGGATGTGCATAGACTTCCGTGACCTTAACAAGGTTTGCCCTAAAGACCATTATCCATTGCCAAGGATAGACCAGCTAGTCGATTCTACTACAGGTTGTGAGCTCCTGAGTATGATGGACGCCTCGCAGGGTTATCACCAAATCCGGTTGGCTAAAGATGACCAAAAGCCCATCAGTTTCATAACTCCGAAAAGAACGTATTGCTATATGGTCATGCCATTTGGGCTTAAGAATGCGGGTGCCACGTACAAGGGATTGGTGGAAAAGATGTTCAAGAATCAGCTCAGGCGGAACATGGAGGTCTATGTGGACGACATGTTGGTGAAGAGTGTGAAATCAATTTCGCACGTGGGCGACCTGAGGGAAACCTTCGATACCCTAAGGAAGTATAGAATGAAGCTCAACCCGGGTAAGAGCTTGGAAATTCCTGGGCTACATGGTCACAGAAAAGGGTATCGAAGCTAACCCTGAGAAATTAAGGGCTATCACGGAAATGCAGGCGCCAAAAAACGTCAAAGAAATGCAGTGCTTGGCGGGCCAAATCAACGCTTTGAGCAGATTTGTCTCACGCTCAGCCAAGAAAATCCTACCACTTTTTCAAGCCTTACAGAAAAAGACTAGATTCCAGTGGAGTGATGAATGCGAGGAAGCATTCAAGATGCTGAAAGAACACCTGGAAAGTATGTCACTACTCACCAAACCAATCCAGGGTGAGCCCTTGATCCTCTACTTATTGGTAGGACAGCAGGCCGTCAGCTCTGTCTTGCTCAGAGAGGAAGGGAAAGTGAAGAAGCCGGTGTACTATTAAAGTAAAGTATTGCACGATGCGGAGATTCGGTATGTAGAAGTTGAAAGTTCAATGCTAGCTTTAGTCTGTACAGCCCACAAGCTACGACCATACTTCATCTCTCAAAACATAATAGTACGGACCAACCTACCGTTAAAGGCCATGATGGACAAGCCAGAGGCGTCAGGGTGGTTGGTTAAATGGATAATCGAGCCCAGCGAATTCGATATAACCTTCGAGGCCAGGACAGCTATCAAAGCCAAAGCATTGGCTGACTTCATGCAGGAGATGACTAGCTCTCCTGAGTACAAAAGGGAGTGGGGGATTTTTATGGATGGCTCGGTAGGGAGTCAGGGTTGTGGCGCAGTAATAGTATCAATTTATCCAGCAGGTATAGCCACTGAGTATGTAGTTCGAATGAATTACGCTCTGTCTAATAATTCAGCTGAGTATGAAGCCTTGCTTAGAGGAGTTCAAATGGTGAAAGACTTGGGAGCAGAGCAGGTGTGTGCGAAGGTGGATTCACAGTTGGTGTGTAAGCAAATAAACGGCAATTTCGAGACGAGAGAAGAACACATTCAAAAATATCTAGCTCGATTTAAGGAACTAGCCAAGGATATGAAGGCTCTGACTATTCTTCAGATTCCTAGAGAGGAAAATGGGAGATCCGACTATTTGGCTAAGATAGCCAGCTCAGCTGTGGAGTGCCAGGAGAAGGTCATCACTCTTTTGATGCCACACAGGGAATTCGGGACAGAGCAGGTGTGTTCGGTGAATGAAAGGAAAGACTGGAGCTCTCCCATTAAAACATACCTGGAAAAGGGAGAACTGCTAGAAGACAAAAAAGAGGCAGTAAAGGTTAAAACCAGGGCTGCACGGTTTTGCTTGATTAAGGGAGAGCTATTTTGGAGGGGATTCAGGCAACCCCTTCTACGTTGCATGGGCTCAGAAGAAGGCACTCATGTTCTTAGAGAAGTCCATGAAGGATGTTGTGGCAATCACATGGGTGCTAGAGCCCTATCAAGCAAGGTCTTGAGAGCAGAATACTTTTGGCCTCAACTAAGAAAAGAAGCGGAGGATTTTGTTCGGACTTGTGAAAAATGTCAAAAGAACTCGCCCCTAATACAAAAACCTGCGGAAGAGCTCATGACGATGAGATCTCGCTGTCCATTTCCCAAATGGGAATCGAACTGGTTGGTCCCTTCTCCATGGCCCCCACCCAAAAGAAGTTTTTAATAGTAGCCATCGATTATTTCCGTAAGTGGGTGGAAGCTGAAGCCTTAGCAAAAATCACAGAGGATGCGGTGATGAGATTTTTGTGAAAGAACATTGATGTCGATTTGGCATCCCTAGAGTTTTGGTTTCAGATAATGGCACCCAGTTCATGGGCACAGAAATCAAAGCCTGGTGTGCTAAAATGAAGATTGATCAGCACTTCACGTCTGTATACCATCCGCAAGCTAATGGTTAAGTTGAAGTGACCAATCGCATCCTCATAAAAGGGATTAAAGCACGATTAGAGAAAGCGGGAGGCAAATGGGTTGAAGAGCTCAGTTCAACTCTGTGGGCGTATAGAACTAATCAGAAAGAAAGCACGGGGGAAACACCTTTTAGTTTGGTTTATGGTATGGATGTTGTGGTTCCAGCTGAGATCAGTATGGAAACCCATCGAGTCCAGAACTCTGCTGAAGAGCAAAATGAGCTATTGATTCAAGATGCCTTGGAATTGGTTGAGGAAAAGAGGGAAAGAGCTGTCGTCAGGATGGCACACATTAGAGGAAGAGTCAAAGCGGCCTATGATAGGTTTGTGGTCAAAAGGCATTTCCAGGTGGGCGATTTAGTCCTGCGTAAGAATGATTTAGGGAAAACCAAAGGAAAACTCGACACCACGTGGCAGGGACCATTTCGGGTCACAAAGGTCTTGGCAGGTGGCGCTTATAAATTGGAAGAAATGAATGTGGTTGAGTTACCCCGAGCATGGAACATTTCTAATTTGCGTAAATTTTATGTATAATCTGATTTTGCAAATTTTATATAATAATAATGCAGGTTCTTTCTTGTTTACCAACTTGCGGATTTCTCTAAAGCTGGGATTGGCTAAGGGCGGATGCCCCATTTTCCTGACCTAATTGTAAGTTAAAGCCAGGATTGGCTAAGGGCGGATGCCCCATTTTCCTGACCTGATCTTCAGTTTAAGCCAGGATTGGCTAAGGGCGGATGCCCCATTTTCCTGACCTGATTGTCAGTTAAAGCAAGGATTGGCTAAGGGCGGATGCCCCATTCTCCTGACCTGATCGTCAGTTAAAGCAAGGATTGGCTAAGACTGGATGCCCACAAGAATTACTGACTTGATCGTCAATTTAAGCCAATAGTGGCTAAGTTTGGATACTCGTAAAACCGCCTGACCTGGCTATTAACCTAATCTTAAGGCAGATATGCATAAGATGCTCGATTTGATGCAAGATAAGTCTGGCCAAAGGCAGATGCCTCAATTCTCCAGATCTGACGGTAAGTCCAAGAGCCTGGATTGGCTAAAACTTGAAAAAACCCTAATTCGCTTGATTTGATTAAATAGAAATAAGAATAAATTGAAATTTTTTGGAGAAAATACTCTTGAATTTATCATAACATTCTGGTAATAGAAATTGCCTACGCTTTCTACACAGGCTGGCAAAATTGATTATAATGCAGGAAATAAAATAGAAGAACGAAAAATTCAATAAAATCCCGGGGACATTTAGCCATGTGAAGAAGAGGTCCTCCGATCAGCGGCCAAAACACGGCGAACACGCCACAGCTCACGCTCAGTCTCGTGGTAGCGCTAGCGGTACTTATTGGCTCGCTCAAATATGGCATGAGCTTCGTCGGCGGTAATAGTTAACCAGTTCACCGACTTCGTCAAGTCGGCCTTCTCTTCCTGCAACTAACGATTCAGTTGACGCAGATCGTCCCACTCTCGCTTATAGTGGCGTTTCTTCTGTCTTTTCCTCTCCAGGAGGCGATATAGATAGCTGATTTTCTCCCGGAGCACAGCCAGTTTATCAGAAAGCTTGAAATTTTTGACGAACAGAGAGATGTTCTTTTGTTTCAAAGATTCGAGCTCTTCGAGTAAGGAAGAAGAAGCCATTGCAGAAATTGAAGAAAAAATAAATCATACATGCACATATATAAAGAAAACGGAGGCACTTGCCAAGGAATAAAAAGTACTAGGGTTTTCTGGAAAATCAGAAAACCCTAGAATCCCAAGAGTCATTATAAGACAAAAAGAGTGCATTATTATTATAAAATCGTTCAGTACAAATTTAGAAAAGATAAAAACAAACCAGCCACACAGGCAAACATCAAGTCTGACTAAAAGAAAATAAAAGAAGCCCTAAAAGCCTAAGGCTCGGAATCCAGCTCAGTAGCCAGCTGCTCCACAGCGTATTCAGCTAAGGCACCCGGGGAAGCTCCACCCGGCAGCTCACCCAGACCTGCGAAGGTTGGGGAAGGAGAAGAGGCAGGAAGAGCTAGGGCGAGAGCCTGGTCTGGTTGAGGCTGCTCTGGCACAGGGGAATGGAAGAGAGTGAGGATGCACTCGACAAACTCGGCCGACCCAGAGGTATGCAAGAAATTGCATTTCAAAGAAAAAGTGAAGGAAGTGGGCTCAGGGGGGTCTCGAGAGGTTTTTTTCGATGAAAGGGAGTCCATGGATGCCCTGAGGCCCACTTAGCCTGCTCGTCCAAGCCAAAGTGGTAGTAGCCCATCGCCTCTGGGATGAATAGGGAATACAACTCCTTGGATCCCAGAAAAGCTCATCGGGTCTCCTCCCTGGTTAGCTGGATCAATCTTAAACCCTCCTTAGAGTTCAAGAAATCGATCCTCCACCAATCTTTAGCCTTGGCTAAGACTTCATCGGCTAGGCTCTTGGCATCTGCCAGAGCCTCATCCCGTGCCTCAGAACACGCCATCTCCACCACTTTTGCCTGGGCTTTCCTCACCTCGGCTAGATCATCCTTCACCTCTTTTAGCTCGTCCTTTAGCCTTGATAGCTTATCCTCTTGTTTCTTCAGCTCGACTCCTCGCACCTTAACTAAGGCCTTAAAGCGCCCCCCCTTCACGTGCAACTCCTTGTTTTCTTTAATCACATCAAACTGGATCATAGATCTGGTAGCTCGAGTGGCCAAGATAGCCCTCTTGGATTGAGCATAATTACAAGAGAGAGAGTTAATGCTTAGACAAGTAATTCAAAAGGAAAGAGAAAAGGAAGGAAATTTTTACTCGCGCTTCGTCCTGGCACCAAGATTCCAAGAGCTCCCGGTCATTAATCTTCTTCAAGTCTTGTTGGTCATTCGGTAGACATTGTCTACGCATAAACTGAGAGCCACCTCTCTTGAATAGTGGAGAACCGAGGTAATGGGAGGAGGAGCGCTGCGCGTGATGGGAGCAAGGGTTGTTGGGGCACGACTGCCCTGAGTTGTTCGAGGCCTCTTGGCCAGAGGAATGGCATCCTCCTCGGATTCGGAGGAGGTACTCGTGGAGGTTATAGGACGAGGCGACTATCGAGAGGGGCTGGAACCCGGCACTGGAGAAGAGCTGGGGCCCGGTGCTTGAGAAGGAGTGGGGCTCGGGCCCTGGGCGCGAGAGGAAGAACCTACTTCTCGGGCAGCTATTTCTGGGGATGCCTTTGTCCCTTTCGTGGCAGCAACAATCATCTGGCGCATCATCCTTTCTGAAAAAATAAAAGAAATGGATAAGATATGAAAAATAAATACAACAAGACAGACCAGGATAAAAAGAATTTTACCAATCTCCTTGGTTAGGGGCCTGTTTCTAATCGCTCATTAAAGAAATCCAGAACGAAAGGGAGAAGGAGGTCGGTCACATGGAGGGAATTCGCATTAAGGGTAGGGATGATTTTTTGCAGACGAGGAGACCTGTCTACGGCAGCTAGGTGGCGATAGGAGGGCAGCTTATCAATGGGCCTAGGGTCAAAACCCCAGTCCCCATCACAGTTGACAAAAAAGAAATTCTTCCTCCAAGCTTTGTTGGAGGAAGGGAGCCCATGCAGGAAATAAACTCCAGGTCTGGCGCTGAGATAGAAGCAGCCAGGGTAAGAGCTCTTGGCCAGGTAGAGCTGGTAGAAGGTCTAAGCGGTGAGTCCAGACCAGCATACCACATGGCCAGATTATAGCACACTATGATCCTAAAAGAATTGGGGGTGAATTGAAAAACTGGGACTTTGTACATGGCGGCGATTTCAAGCATCAGGGGGTTCACCAAAAGATATAAACCCGCCTGAAACTAGTCGACATAGAAAGTCAACCAGCCGGCCGGCGCCTGACACGCCAGAATGCCCGCCGGAGGGCAGTAAGGATCAAATTGTTCAGGGAACTTGTATTTATGGCGCAGCTCCTCCATAGATCTATTGCTAAGAATGGAGGTGACTTTGGGTTATCATGGATCGGCAGAGGATATTCTAAACCCCCTGAGGAAGAAGAGACAGCCGCAGCAGCCGCAGGAGGGGAAGACGGTGGACATGAGAGGGCTACTGCCGCCGGAGAAGGAGGAATAGTTGGAGGAGCATCGGGAGGAGAAGAAGATGATGACATTATTGGAAATTTAAAGAGAGAGGATGGAGAAAGTACCTGGTCTATGAGGGTGTCCGAAAAAACTGAATCTGAAAACTTGTCGGAGTACTAGAGAGAAAAAGAGAAGCTTGAGAGTTTTTTTCGAAATGAAAATGTGAAAGTGAGAGAGAGAGAGTCCAGTGGGAATAAAAGGCAAGTGGATAAATTCAAAAAATGAGAATCAAGGAAAAAGCGGGACTTGATGGGATCCTCGCATTTAATGCGAGACAGATGAACAGTACCCTACGCAGTGAACTGGAACGCCAACCGTCCTAGGGTAGGTCACACGCCGCTGACCTGTCAGAGATACAGTACTTGGAAAGACGTGTGGGTATGGCAACCGTTTCGGGATGTGGGCTGACACCACTAATGCCAATGACTAGTCCTGATCGTCAAGAAGATTTGTAGGGATTCGTGCGAGTACGAGAAACAAGAAAAGTGCGTGGGACCACATTTATTTCAAAAGGTTTTGGAGTTTTACAGCTCTATCCCAACTATTTCGGGGGGAGGAGTTGATGTGGCATAAATAAGTCAGACGGTAGACCTGAACTGGGATAATTAAAGGACAGAAAGACAAGCCAGCTCAATCCTTAAAAAGGTCTGGTCTTCTCAGAAATAGATCCGAGATATGGGAGAGCGGGATCGCTGCGGCTCAGGAATTATCCTGAGCTGTATGAATTCTTCATAAAACAATCCTTATAGAATGAGATCAAGGCAGGCTCAGGTATCTTGACTTACAAGAGAGAGGGAGAGCAGGATCAGGGCAGACCTGGTACCCTGACCTCTTCCCAGGGAACAAGTGGGACCACTTGTCAGAATTTGTTACTTAACGGCCTTTGATTCGCGGCCTTTGTTTCCAAGATCACGGAAGGGGTCCCCACTGAGGAAAACTATAAATATCTCAGACTTGAGGCTGAGAAAGGTATGTCATTCTTAGTGCATTCCTTTTCTTGCTCACTAAAACACTCCACACGCTTTCTGACTTAAGCATCAGAGAGGTTTCCACCAGAAAACCTTCGGTGGTACTTTGTTGACGTGTTTGTGTGTGCAGGTCGGAGTAAAAGAACAAGTTTCAGGCGTGGTCGCATTTTTCGGGTGAAATAATGTTTAAAGGATACGTTATGAGTGTTTAGTGAGGTTTTTATTTTTGAATGAGGTGAAGCAAATTGTTTCGTGATTAGATTAGGTTGAGTGAGTTATTGATCATGTTAGATCATGAGTTAGCCACACGACTTATATATTTCATACCCGTCCAAAGAGCCTACATTACAACTCGAAAAGACCTTTCCGATTTTTAGCTTGATAATACACTTAATTTGCGATTGAAAAGAGATTGATTTTAGGTTCTTGTTTATTGAGCATGTATTTGTATGATTTGAGTGAATACACGTCCCATGCAGAAAATACTTGAGTGCTTTGAGCGTACACTGATTTGTACTTTTTTGTACGCATTTTTGTTACCTTTTTGTGTTGCGTTTGCATGTGTTTTGCTTGCATTTATGGGTATTAGGAGTCGTTTTGGCCTATTTTGTTAGTTTTAGGTTTTGTAGTGTTTTCTTTGTTTTTAGTAGTCTTTCTTATATTTTTTTAGTTTTTTTATTAGTTTTTGTGTTTGAAGGTCAACTTTGGTCAAAGTGGGCCCACAACAAGGTCGGAAAATGATTCAAACCCGAGAAACTCATTGCCAATCCACGACATATCTTTGGTGCGAGGATCGACCAGAAATGATGAGAAATGTGGCCATATTCATCGTCACCTCACGCATTCGCTCGGTGGATATATCTGTTGTTGTAATACAAATATAACTCCAAAACCACTAGTGCCATTTGCCTCCACCTTATATCGTTGGAAATCTCATAGAAATTTCTACAAGTCTTGTGTTTACAAGAATCTCGAATTCTGAGTCTAATAATGGTAAAAAGAAGCTTTAAGTGGAGACACTGCGCCATGGCCTCGCTTGTGGCAGGTTTTGGTGCAAAGCCCATAATTCTCGGAAGAAAATTCTAATTGATACAGATACAATGCCAAATGAAAGACAATAGGAAGGGATAGATTTCATATGAAGTCATTGGTGGCTGATTCCATATATTTTGCAGTCGATCAACTAGGTTTCAGTCAATCGACTGATCGGCAAAATATGGGGCGTTTGAACATGGCAGTCGATCGACTGCACTTCCAGGCGTTCGACTGAAATGCTAAGGATGTGTGGTTTTGGCGAAAAGAAAGACCATTTTGACCCTTATCTACCCATATATGATTCTCACCCATTATCCACAAAAAACGCCCCTCCATGGTTGAATTTGGAGCTTGGCTCCATTTCTTCCAAGCTTCTCTCTTGCAAATTTTAAACCCTAGTTTAGTGTAGGTTAGTTTAGCTTAAGTAGTTAGTTTAGTTAGGCTTAGTTGTTCTTCTTTAGTGGATCTTTTGTTGTTGAAACTTTCTTATTCCTTTGAAGATTGTAGCTAACTTGAAGCTTTGTGTTCAATTCAATTTGGTAGTTATCTTCCCTTTTATTATTATGCTTGGTTCTTCATTAAATGTCCATGTTGTTGTGTTGTGTTTGCTTTGTTGAAATTGCTTAAAGTATGTTGTTGGGTTTTAGTTGTTTTGTTGTTCATTGCTTTTAAATCCTCTTGGTAATTTTCTAGCTTGTTGTTCTTCCTTGTTCTTGAAAACTCCATTAATGCTCCTTTCAAGCTTTTTTACCTCTTTTAGTTCAGCAAGCTTTTGGGTTTTGAAAGAACTATGAAACTTTCCTCTTTTGATAATTTATCTTGTCCTATTTCAAAGCCTTTGACTTTCTTCAATTTCAAATGCTTTTAATTTCCCTCCATGTCTTTCTCTTTTAATTTTACAAGCTTATTTAGTTTAGTAGTTGTTAATTTATTTAAGGTCTTTAATTATGTTTGACAAATGAGACTTCAACTAATTACTTTCAAGCAAGCTTTAATCCGTATTTGATGCAATTAGTTTAGAAATTATGGGTTTAGGGTCTAAGTTCGTTTAGAGCCATTAGTCGGAGCTTGTTGAGAATTGGGATTGAGGACCCTAATACTTGATCGACATTTGGGATTGACAACCCCGAATCGTGGATTAAGTACTCGGATAAAACCGATTGATCGTGGAGATGAACCGAACACCCTCAACCCTTATTTTCATTTATTTTTATTTAAAATCTCTTTTAATTCTTGTCTTAGTTGATTAACTTTCAAAAACTCAAACCAAACCTGTGACTTAATGTTTTCTTAGTTTAGATTAGTGTAATTTTGATTAGCAACAGAGTAAGTAAAAACACCGATCGCCGATTATATCTATCCTCGAGAGACACGACTCGGGAAAGCTTACCGCTCTACAATCGACTCCGTACTATTGCGGAGATGATTTCTTAGAGAGCTAAGAAATATTCGATCATACAACCTATATATTACCCTTTTGTGAGGATGCATGAATTTCATTTTGGAAGCGAAAAAGTAATAAGGGTGGAGTGTTTGAAGTTGCGTTGCAAGTATCTATATTTTCAAAATTATCTATGTAGTATTGCACGACTCATTGCTTGGACTAATTCTCATTCTTGCTATACTTTGAATATATCGTTCGTTCGAGGACGAACAAACCAATAAGCGTGGGGTAGTTGATTAGCACATACTTGTCCTTATTTTTATTAGCATTTTAGTTAGTTTCTCTTATTGGTTTTAGTATAGGTTGGATAGTTTAAGCTTAATTTCGTATTTTTATAATTTTGGCTTATTTTACCGTATTTTAATCGTAATTAATGAGAATAGGTGATTATTCGTTGTTTTTCACCTTACAGCTAAGTAACCGGAAGAGTTCAACGCATATATAGATGAAGTTTGATGTTCGAGAGTCGAGAATGAGCTTTCCGGTGAAAGAGTAGTAGAAAGATCGAGAAGATAAGGCTGCAGCGAAGTTGCGTCGGTCGACGCAGGTGTCGACGCTACATCGATGCAATCCATGCCCGCGTCGATCGACACTATGTCGATGCCAAGCCGACATAACTCTCTAAAGCATCGATCCATAGGTGCGTTGGTCGACGCACAAGTCGACGTAACTCTTTGTAGCATCGATCCATGCCCGCGTCGATCGACGCCTCTGCCCAATCTATGCAAGCACATAAGACGCATCGACTCCGAGCTCATGTTCGCGTCGATCGATGCGCAGTCGATGCGATGGCCCAGAAACGGATTTTAGGGTTTCTTATGCTCCAAGCCAAGGGAAAACTATAAAAGCCCTTCTCAAAATCCGTCCCAAGAGAGATGATACACCATTTAAAACCCTACTTACATTGTTTCGGCTCGAAAACAATACGCCATTACATCCAATAACAACACAGAAGATCGATACCGGAGATTCAAGAGTCACGAGTTCCAAGCTCCAATCGTTAGTTCGTGACTCGATTTTCGGCCAAGGTCTACGCAATCCCTCCGGATTAGCTGGAGAATTTACTGCAATTCTTAGTTTAAATAGGTATTATAAACTCTTTATTTGCTTTCTTAGTTTAATTTATGCAGTTAAGTAGACGTTTTTCGATTATTGTTCTTGAATCATTTTATGCTTCAAACCCTAGATACTATTGTTATCCGGATTCGTAATCTTTCATTTTAGTTTAATTTATGTTTGGTTATTGTTCATGCTAGATAATTTATTCCGTTTACTTTACATTTTAGATAATTTCTTTTCAATTATGCTAGCTAACCCTATTTGAATTCGTAGAATATTTTCTCGGTTTGAATTACATGTTCTTAGTGAATTGCTTAGTTAGAGTTACATAGTTTTAATTAATGTTCATGCGTTTCAATTCCTTAGATAATCAAAATAATTCCGATTGTATGTTTCTCGAGAGACGACTCGAGTTAACTTTGCCAACTTACACGCGATCCAATTCTCTTGCGGACAAGCTATTGAATTTCTGATAAATATTTATTAGTAGGGGGGGGGGGGGGGGTGATTATTTTGATTATCTAAGGAATTGAAACGCATGAACATTAATTAAAACTATGTAACTCTAACTAAGCAATTCACTAAGAACATGTAATTCAAACCGAGAAAATATTCTACG
>BMAC01001016.1:332239-349822 GCA_014905375.1 Phtheirospermum japonicum | reverse complement strand
AGAAACGTGAAAAAGAAACTGCAGATGGTTTGGTTTTGCTTATAAATCAATGATGAACTTATTTTTGGAAGGTTAGGGCTGAAGTTTAGTGGACTCGGGCTAGTTATTGGGCTCGTTTTTGATGTCCGATAAGAACCGACCCAATTGACGAACTTAATATTTTAAAATCGAATAACTTCTTAGATGACCCAAATGTACTTTAAGTAGTTAAATAATAAAATACTAATAAGTTATATTAGTCTTAAAATCGAGTTATATAATTTATTTGATAAACGTACTATTAATTTGATTAAATAGAACTCGTATTTTATTTAAAGCTAATAATAGAAAATAGTTTATGGTGACGAGTTTGGGACTAGAATTTTATATTTTGAAGCATAATGATAAATAAGAAAAATGAAAATATGTTTTTGATGCATGGGTGTTACATAAGCTTCAATTTTGATTAAGTGGTTTGAGCTTCAAATCGGTTTACGGTTTACGAGTTGAGAAATAGCCTATGTTTAAAGGCTACGTTATGAGTATTTAGTGAGGTCTTTATGAGGTGAAGAGAATTGCTTCGTGATTAGATTAGTTGAGTGATCACACTTTTGCATACACAGCCGCAGTCAACAGGTAACAAACTCCAATCCTGTTTTTTTTTCTAAGCTATGTTTTTCAAAGAACCGTCCAAGCCCATCAATCCCATTTTCCGGCAGCCATCGTAATCGAATCGGTTGCCGATCCCAAACCATCACCATTTCCAATATCACAAATCACCAACAAAAAATGAGTTCCTGACAATTCTCGACTGAAACCCAAATCGGACCCCTGTCCAAACCCAAACAGCCACAGTAACACCAAGTCAGACAATCGGCCGAACCACCGCATGCCTACCACCAGGACAACCCGAAACCCACATATTCCAAACCACCACCACCACACAGTCTCCGATTTCCAATCCATTGATTCAAAAGCCCCAAGCCACAAACCTACGATGATCAAGCCAAATCAGCCGTGGCCCGAACGACAACTGAATACCCCCAGTCAGCAGCAGCCAGACTCTGCTGCAATAAGTCGCCAAACCCCAAACTGCCAATCTATCAACCACTGGCCGAATCGCCACCCAGAGGCCCACGATTTCAACACCGCCACCGTCCGATTCAGCCGCAACAAATCGGCCCGATCCAAATCACCACCCCCACTTTTCAGCCACCAAAAAAGCAAACCCTCTCCACGTTGAACCACTGCCATCTCAGCATCGATGGCAACACCACCCGAACAAGACCTAGCGGTCCTACGAATTGCTGCCCGCCGTTCGCCGAAATCGAGGGAGATGGACCCGACCGATCTATGAAATTCGGGGAAGGAAATTAACTACACCTGGACATCGTCGTCTGCCACTGCGGGTGGTTGCCGGAAATTGCCACTTGTAGCTTCTACGGGTTGCTACCGCCGACGACCGAAGGAGGACGGGTACACCGGCCGATTTCTGATTTGAGAAGAAAAGGGGAAGGAGAGACGGAACTGAGGCTAAATGGGCTGGGTTCTGTCCTTTTATACCCAGCCCACCTTTCCAAGTGTCCAGATTTGACCCCAGAATGTTCAACCCCTTTTTGATTGAACCCCAGACCTTTGCCATCCTTTTTATTAAACCCACAGCTTACCAATGAACCTAAATTCAACCCTCAGCTTGCCAACAACCTCAATTCAGCCCTATGATTTATAAAAAACTCGATCCAGCCCCAGAAAATTTTATAAAACTTTATTTCAGTCCAGTCTTGTTTATTTTAAATTATATAATTATATTATTATGATTTTAAATATAAAAATATTACTGATTAAATATATTTTCTAATTTATAAGGTGACGAGCAATAAGGGACTTAGGATTCAACCACTTGCATTCAAATCGAATTTCCACGACATTATTTACGAGGTAGGGACCACTGACCTATTTTATGCTAAATTTTGTTTCTCAATATCGTGCAATGTGTATCATGTAATATTGAGTACGACTTATTTCTAAAACCGAATTATATAGCCAAGGGTCATTCCCAATGTGCTATCCACGAATTAAAACCGGTAGCCATACAAGTTGTTATCGCATTTAGTTGCAGTCAAAGTAATTTCTAAAACCAATCATGAATTAGAACTGGTGGCCGTACAAGTTGTCATCGCGTTTCTAGCTGCGCAGTCAAAGTCGACGTTCTTCTAAAACCATGAATTAAAACCGGTAGCCGTACAATTTGTTATCGCGTTTCTAGCTGCAGTCAATGTCTATGTTTTTCCAACATGCTATTCTACGAATTATATGGTTCAATGTGCTATTTTTTAGTTCTATGATTTAGTTGAAATATGTCAGTGTAACTATTGAGTACGTTGAGCTCATCCCAAATCAACGTCATGTTTTTCAGGTACAAATGAAGATGTCGAACGAAAGGGAAACGAGGAGGGGAATAAAAATTCTTGATGTTGGTTTTTATGTTTTAATTTTGTTTTATGTTTTAAATAAGAGTCGAACTAGACATAAAGCATACTATGGTTATCAATTTCCACTGTTGGTAATTTGGTTACTTATATTATGAATATTTCCGCTGCGTAATTCTTGAACGTTTTGAAAAATGTAAATCTTTTATATTAAAATCGTGAAAATTAGAAATTTATTGTGACGACAAGATTTCTCCATTTGATTATTTAAAAATATAAATCCTTTTTCAACTTAGTGAAATCAGGGCGTTACAGCTTATAACATGCTTCTTCTCGTACTACACAACTCTTTTGCCTTTTAAAACATTAGGCTTCATAAAAACAAACAATAAGCCCGATCCTTAATTAGCGCGTAGGCAATTAATCAACACTATCCACCATCCTATTTAATTTTTTTTTAACTTTCCCCCTTTATCATTTTTTTTTTTTTGGGTTTTCTTTCCTCTTTTTTTTTCTGTTTTGGATGGTGGTCCTAAATTACAAAAATTCATAAACATCATAAGTTCCTAATAAAATCTCCAAAACACTAATAACCTATAAAAATACGAACTCCTACCCCACGCTTTTAATGGGTTAGTAGGGGTCAACTCAAAAACACTCATGACTATAGGAAATGGATTATTTGGCTATGAGGGGCTCATTCAGAATTTATAGTGGCTAATATATATGGATATGGTCGGAATAAGGTTTTTTTTGTGCCTTAACGTCATTTTCAAAGTCAACTACACACAGCGGTTTCAAAGAGAGATCAGAACTGAAACTTATTCAAGCACATGAAAAGATGATAATCACTCAGGCTACTCACTGGTTTTTGCACGGAAAGTTTGAATTGACGCTGCTTTTTGGGTTTTGCGAAATCAATTGCGTCAAAGTACCATTTTACAATATATAAATAATAATTTTGAAAATTTATGCACTTACACACGCTCAAAGACAAAAACATCGAATCAAACTTAGTCAACTTTGACAGGCAAGCCAGACAAACACATTTAGCGCAAGAATAGTAATCAATCACGAGAAATTACTAATTATTACAGACCATAAAAATTCAAATTGCACTTAATTCACAAAATACACATCATACTTGACCCTCCACCTCCTAAAAATCTGGCAATATCCGAACTGCCACAAACGTAAACAAAACAAGCAAGGGAAAAGAAAACTTCCCTGAAAACGGTCGAGGCTTTCTAACTGAAGTCGTGCAATCGGCCATCGTCAAGAGTCTTGTGATTGAAATTGTCCTTAAACAAAATAATTCCGAAATAGCAAAAATAACGAATAAAAACAAAATAACAAATAAAAGCAAACAATAAAAATAGTGTTCATCAGCAATAATTAAAACACAGAAAATCACTGCCACAGATCATCAGCAGGCGGTGGAGCAGGAGGCCATTGTCCCATAGAATGAGCAAAGTCGACGGTCATCCTTGTCAGCATCTCCCGGTTGGCTTCGGCCACCTCTATTCCTCGGCGAGCCTCCTCATGTCCCAACTAGGCCTCCCTATGCCCACGTCGAGCTTCCATTACTACCATTCTCGTATTCCCATTTGCCTCACGGGCCTCTTCGAAGGCAAGTCGTGTGTCAGTCTTAGCTGCCTGGGCATCGAACTCAACGCCGGAGAGTCAATCATAAATGTTAGTCTTGAACTCTCTATAATCCGTCAAGTAGGCATCGAACTCAGGCCGACCCCACTGCGAGGACTCTCTAGTCGAACCCATCGCGGGTCCATTATGCTGCCCAGCATCTTCCTCATCCATCGCTCGCACCTCTTCGCGAGCTTCATCCTCCCCGTTATCGTCATCTGCCTCGTTCTCGTCACTGTCCTCAACATATTCCCATAACTGCGTTATCGGCCGTCTCTCACCTCTCGGTCTCCCGGGAACTCGAACCATGCGCCATTGAAGCGGTAGTGCCTGATAGGGATGGGGGGTGTCGTAGTCCCTCGGTGAATATCCGCACACCTCGACTAGGCTAGTAATGAACGTCATGTGCGATAGAGGAACCAGTCGCTCCCTACTTATCTTCTTTATGTTCTTCAAGTACTTAATGATCGAGGGGTAAATTCGGACGAGCTTCCCTTTCGTCATACACCATAGGGCGTATAGCTCACCCCTGTTAATTAATGTTGTCTCCTCTTTACCGATCACACATCGGGCCAAAAACCGATACGCAGCGTACAACGCATTATCTTTCACCATCGTGGGGGGGAATTGACTCCTCCCCTCATTGCCCGGATACGGAATTTCCACCTAAAACGCTCGCTCGTCATAATGATAATCCCGCTCGTGGAATGTCATGCGGCCTTCAAAACCAAAAATGGCCTGGATCATTGCAGGGGTAATGTTGTGCTCCTCGCCCCCGAATTGACATGACAGTGTGTTGTCGGCCATGATTTCAAAAGAAGTGTAAAACTCGAGCATCATTAGCTCATAAGCCAGAACGTGAATTCGAGCCATTTGGATGTAATTGAGGTTGTTGATGTACCCAATAAACTTCTCAGCGAATGCGTGACCTTGAGTCACTTGCTTCATCCAGTAATCGACGTCGATGACCACCGGATTCACAATTTGTCGATCGACCAAGGAATTATAGAGATCGACCTCGTCGTTGTAAACCTTGAATCGTGATCCAATCCTTCGTTGCACATTCCTCCTTGCATTGCTCGATGAAGAGGCCATAGTGTTAGTCTCAGGGTTGTGGTCGGAATGCGACCTCGAAAATGGCTATTAACTGTTGAAAATTCTGAACCGGCAGGAGACTTAGCGGAAAGGCCTAACGATAAGCCTAATCGTTACTGCAATCGCTATTACTTAGTGGTATGCTAGTAGTCACTGTAATCGTTACTGATACCGCTAGTGTTTCGTCGAACACGTTTTGTGTAGAAAATTTTACCGGCGATTTCTCAAACAATTCTAATCCTAACAGTCTAAACTAAACAACCTGCAATCCCAACCAAGTTTACCCCAAAATTGCGAAAAATCCCAAGTTTGAAAACGGAAATCGCAGAAGCTCCGCCGTTTTGTGCTCAGAGTGGTTAACTTGGTCAAAATCGCTCGTATTTGCTTTGGTTCGTCTGGGTAATGGTAATTCTTCGGAATTGGTAGCGGCGTGCTCTAGTTCTAGCGGTTTGGAAAAAGTGACGAATAACCCTAGAAAATTACAATTTATACTTACCTTGGGTCGGGCTTTTAATAACTTGGCGGTAAGGCGTAACGGTAAGTGTGACCGCTAGCCATACCGCTAGAGTTCATGCTAGTGGGTAACGGTGAATTCAATGGTAAGAATACCTCTACATGACTGTTAATAATGGGAAAACTGCACAATCTCACAAGAAAATCAAAAACGTCCAGGCATAAAAGAAAAATATAAACGACGCAAGAGGAATTAAAATAAAAGTTTTATTGAAATAAAATTGAAATTGTGAAAAAATAAACTAGATAGAATAAGATGACAATCCTATGACTCGATAATTAAAAACTTAAATAGTGCATAAATAATTAGCTCGTGGAAATGTCCTAAGGGCCTAAGGGGATCCGTAGTGCATGTTCTCTAGCTCGTCAATCTTGTCATTAGCCTTTTCTAGACGCTGCTTCCAGTATCTTATGTTCTACTCGTGCACTGCGTTGCCCTCTTCAAGATTTTTAATTTAGGCTTCCAGCTCGTGGACTCGACATAGGAGTGCGAACTTCTCTTCTCGGATCTCATAATTCTCTCGCAGGAGGTCCATTCCATCTTGCGCTGCCTCAGCCAATTCAGCCTCCTTATCCTCAAGACGTTTTTCCCAAATCATTATTTCGTTTGCAAAAGCAGCTTCGCTCCACAAAATCCCAGTATTTTGAATGGTTAGTTTTTCAATCTCCTCTCTAGCCATGAGGAGTTGGTCGTGAAGCTCGTCCATGGACACGTCATGCTCACTTGGGTCTTCCATCCTTCGTTCGAGATCACGCTTTGCCACCTTCAATTCCTTGATAGTTCCCTTTAGTTGGGAAATAGTGTTCCTCAACCCCACATGCACCTCTCTCGCTTTCTGCAAACTATCTTCTAGTGCGTTGATCTTGAGGGTGGTATTGACTTCGTCTAGGTGGAGATTAATATTCGTGGCCTTCACCCTCTCGATTTCAACTTGCATCTTGGCCAACTCTTCTTGGTGCTTACTTCTCAACATCCACCTATTTTTGTGGTTGTTGATTGCTTGTGGAATAGGCCTCATGGTGTTGGGAGATATGGAGAATTTTATTTTCTTTTGTAGGGTGGTTTAGAATAAAAGAGAATTGTGAAATATAGGGCCTGAGGGGTGGTTTATATAGGAATTATTGGCTCTTGAAAATAGGAGTCCTAGATTTTCCCAGTTTTAATTAAGGTAGGAGATATTTAAACTTACCTATTCAATTTAGAAATCTCCTAAGGTAGTAGATCTAGACTTAAAACTCAGCCAAAATTCGTGCAAAATATTACCATAAACTTACTTACCTATTGAGAATAAAATACCCAAAAATCGCAGCCCAAATCTTTCCAAATTCTGCAAAGTCGGTCCCGATAACGGTTACTGTAGCGGTATGGTTATCGCTAGTAATACCTTTAACCTTGCAGCCACTTCCCAACGGTGATTTTAGTGGTATTGGTTACCGCTAGGTAACCGTTAAACTCCCGGATCAGGCGAAGTTTTAATTAATTCTACACATCAACATCACGTAAACGTACTATAGCAAAATAAAGCAAAATAAACTGAAGAAATACTCAAATAAAATCAAAAAGAAAAGAAAAGAAAAAATGATACAAGTGCTTGGGTTGCCTCCCAAGAAGCACATCTCTTAACGTCGCTTGCTCGACGCGAGTTTTGTGACTAATTTGTAACCGGAGGCGGGTCCACTAACTTCAACATCTCATGATCTTGACTCGTTGTATCTCCGTCACGATATAGCTTTACTCGGTATCCGTTAACTTGAAACGTTACATCCTTTTTTTCATCGTAAAGAGTGACCGCTCCAAAGTCGTTGATTTCTTCGATCAAAAACGGGCCACTCCATCTTGACTTAAGCTTACCTGGAAAGAGTTTCAATCTAGAATTATAGACCAGAGCTAACTTACCTACCTCCAATCGCTTGTTAACGAGTATTTGATCGTGGCGTATCTTCGTCATCTTCTTTTGCCTCCACGCAATGTCATAAGACTCATTTCGAATCTCCTCAAGCTCGGTTAACTCCAATTTTCTATATTCACCCACCTCGTCGTAGTTCATATTTAACTTATGAACAACCCAATTTGCTCGGTGCTCTATTTCAACGGGCAGATGGCACGTCTTCCCATAGACGAGTCAAAAAGGACTCATACCAAGCACTGTCTTATAGGCCATTCGATAAACCCACAGTGCGTGAATAAGTTTAACTGTCTAATCCTTCCGACTTGGTCCAACTGTTTTCTCAAGGATAGCCTTTAGCTGACGATTGCTTGTTTCGACTTGTCCAGAAGTTTGAGGGTGGTATGGAGTAGCTACCTTGTGCCGGACCCCATATTTCGTCATTAACCTTGCAAAGGCTCGGTTTCAAAAATGGCTCCCTCCATCACTTATAATTGATTTCGGCACCCCGAATCAACTAAAAATATTTTCTTGTAGAAATTTAAGAACTACCTCTGCATTGGCTTTTCGAGCGGGAATTGCTTCCACCCATTTGGATACATAATCGACTCCTACTAAAATATACTCGAAATCTCCACTTTTAGGAAAAGGTCCCATGAAATCTATTCCCCATACATCGAGAATTTCTACCACTTCATTAGATACTTGTGGCATTTCATCTCGCTTTCCTATGTTGCCGGTTCGTTAGCAGTTGTCGCACGTTTTGCAATATTCGAAAGCATCGGCAATAAACTTGGCCAATAAAATCTAGCTTATAACACCTTAAATGATGTCTTTTGAGCTCCAAAATTCCCTTCATGGTCATGGAAAAATTGCAATATACTCCCCATTTCATCGTTTGGAATGCATCTTCTGTTAAGCCCATCCTTGCAGCGTTTGAAAACATAGGGATAGTCCCAAAAGTAATCCTTGCATTTACTTAAAAATCGCTTCCTTTCTTGGTAGGATAAATGGTTAGGTATAATTTTGAAAGCAAGATATAATTCACGATATCAGCATACCAAGGAGTAAAACGTGTTCTCATAAGGAAATAAATCATTAATCATAAACTTTTCGCCTTCGTTTTCCTCAATTATCATCCTAGATAAGTGATCAGCTACAACGTTTTCACATCCTCGTCTATCTTTTATTTCCACATCAAATTCTTGCAGCAATAGTATCCACTTAATAAGACGTGGTTTAATTTGAGCCTTAGAAAATAAATGACGCAATGCAGCATGATTCGTGTGTACAATTACTTTCGCTCCAACTATATAGGACCTAAAATTGTCAAGTGAAAATACAACTGCCAACAATTCTTTTTCAGTCGTGGTGTAATTACGTTGGGCGTCGTTTAACATATAACTTGCATAATAAATAACCCTCGGCAATTTATCCACACGTTGTCCTAAAACGGACCCCACTGCTTCATTAGAAGCATCGCACATTATTTCAAAAGGTAGTGTCCAATCAGGTGCAACAACTACCGGGACAGAAGTAAGACTTTCTTTAAGCTCATTAAACACATTCATACATTCTTCATTAAAAACAAAAGGAGTTTCTAAAGTCAAAAGTTTGCAAAACGGATGACTAATTTTTGAAAAATCTTTAATAAAACGTCTATAAAAACCTGCATGACCAAGAAAACTCCTAATTCCCTTAGCATCTCGGGGTGGAGGGAGGGTTTCGATTACATCAATTTTAGATTTATCAACCTCCAACCCCTTATTATAAACAACATGACCTAAAACCGTACCACTTTTTACCATAAAATGGGATTTCTCCCAACTTAACGTAAGATTCTTCTCAATGCAATGTTCCAAAACCTTAGATAAATTAGATAAGCAATTCTCGAAAGACGAACCAAAATTTGAAAAATCATCCACGAATACCTCAAGAAAATCATCAATAAAATTAGTAAAAATTGAAAGCATGTCTTGATAGTCGACCTGGCTTGAACGACTACATAAAGAATGAGAATTATACATAGCTAAAACTCAAGCCAAGGATACTCAAGGAACTACCCGTTCAGACACGTTACCATCCGTTATATAACGGGTCGACCCGGACCATCTTAAGTTGACGGGTCATTGCGCATTGACTGGTCAAGATCTGAGACCAACTTAACGAGTCGTGCCCACACCCGACCGAACTGGCCGACCAGTGCCGAGGAGCATCGAGCAGGCACCGAGCCCGCGCGCCAAACCCGACCGAACTGGCCGACCAGCGCCGAGGAGCATCGAGCAGGCACCGAGCCCGCGCGCCAACACCCGGCCGACTGAGCCAGTGCCGAGCAGGCGCCGAGCCCGCGCACCCAGACCTGGCCGACCTGGTCGATCAGCGCCAATCAGGCGCCGAGCCGTGCGCCCCATACCCGGCCGACCAGGCCGAGCAGCGCCGGCGCCGAACCCGCGCGCCAACACCCAGCTGACCTGGCCGACCAGCGCCAAGCAGGCAGCCGAACCCGCGAGCCAATACCCGGCCGACCTGGCCGACCAGCGCCGAGCAGGCGCCGAGCCCGCGCGCCCATGCTCAGCCGACCAGCGCCGAGCAGGCCACCGAACCCGCGGGCTACTCCCGACCAGCGCCGAGCAGGCGCCGAGCCCGCACGCCAACACCCGGCCGACCTGCGCCGAGCAGGCGCCGAGCCCGCGCGCCAACACCCGGCCGACCTGGACGACCAGCGCCGAGCATGCGCCGAGCCCGCGCGCCAACACCCGGCCGACCTGGCCGACCAGCGCCAAGCAGGCATCGAGCCCGCACGCCAACATCCGGCCGACCTGGCCGACTAGCGCCGAGTAGGCACTGAGCCCGCGCGCTAACGCCCGACCGACTTGGACGACCATGGCCGAGCTGGTGCTGAGCCCGCGCGCCCACACCGACCAACCTGGTCGACCGACGCTAAGCAGGCACCGAGTTCGCATGCTCGTTTCCGGTTGATCTGGCCGACCATCGCCGAGCAATCCCCGACATGCTATTTCGACCGGATTGATATTCGTGATGCAAAACCCGATGTCAACTAATCGATCAGGAGGTCTGCTCGTCTCACCAGAGAAATCGCGTGTGAATCATCGAGATATATTTGATAGGGAGTTCAGATCTGCTCGCCCTATATCTTTGTTTGAAAGAGTATGCTCGGAGGATAAGGATGTTTCAACCAAGACTGATCGACTATGAGGATAGGTCAGCTCGACATCGAGACAGTTCCAGGTCGGATTTGAGGCGGTAGAAGAGATATGATCAAGGCTTGACTCTCTGACTCGTAAAGGGATATGCATCCAATGAGGAAGTGCCAGGTGTCTAATTAGGGTTAGGATATTTGTGACTGGCTTAATGGCCAAGTAAGTCGGTGCACTCAGGTGGTGACACGGTCCAATTAGGGTTTGGAAGGAAAACTATAAATAGTCTCTCCAAGAGAGAGAGTAGGGGTCCCCAATCTGCTAGAGAGAGAAACATATAGAGAGTTAGAGAGAGAAAGGCTTGTATTCAGAAAACAACCCTGTACAAGGATCCGGTTAAGGCCGATCCGACCTAATTTTTTAGGAATAAAAGTTAAGCACTTTTTCCCATTTTTGGTTTTCTATTTTCCTATTGCTGAACTGCGTATTTTCTTGGTTTTAATGATTTAGACTACTCTTGGTCTAAACAAAATGGCGCTAGGGGAAGGTCTCTTGTGATCTACGGTTCCACTCGCTCGATCAGCTCGTCCTTTTTTGTTTCCTATTTTTTGTGTTCGGCTTTTATTTTCACGCAAGCTGCTGGTCGTCAACCTTTGACGTGGCTGAAGTTTGTAAAAAAAAGAGAGAGGTAGGGAGTTTCTGACCCTGGTCGTCATCATGAACCCGTCGGAGAGCTCAAGAAGAAACCCTGCAAGAGAATGTCAAGAAAAAACTGTTCAGTCGGGCCCAAAAGAGCTCGACCCTGAATAGGTGAGGTCGTTCATGCAACACCCCACCTTCGCCAAGGAGTTTGAAGAAATGATGAAAAGAGCCGCAAAATCAATCTTGACTCCAGACACACATCTAAGACATTACCAGAATTACATGGATATGCTCGGCGCGTCAGACACATATCGATGTCGCATGTTCTCTATGACGTTGGACAAAGCGCCGCTGAGATGGTATTGGTTCCTACCACGCCACTCGATCTGCTCCTGGCCTCAGTTGAGGTCTTCGTTCAGAGGACATTTCATGGTCTCCAAAGCCACCGTCGCGCCAAAACGAGCTATCGCCACAATAGTTCAGCAGCCTAATGAATCCTTGAAGAGCTATATAGCCCGGTTTACAAAGTAGGTATCAGAATCCCAGCCTTGTGGCGACGAGGCCCTGCTTATCTCTGCACAAAATGGACTGGCCGATAACTCTTTTTTCAAATGGATCAACAACCAGCAGGACCCCCAAACTTTTCAGGAGTTCCTCGCATTAGCCGCATCCCAGAATGCAGCTGAGCAGAATATGGCCGCCCCGGTCATATCATTCCCCCAGAGCACGAATCGTCAACCACCGGCCGAGCTGGTGCCGGGATAGTGCTAATTAGCCCTGAGAAGGTGCCCTACTGCTTGGCGGTCCGCTTCAGATTCTCATTGACTAATAATGAAGCCGAGTATGAGGCCCTCCTAGCTGGTCTCGAAACAGCATCCTCTATGGGGATCAAAAATCTCAAAATTCACAGCGACTCCCAACTTGTGGTAAACCAGATCAGTGGAGAGTACGAGACAAAAGAGCCCAGAATGGCACAATACCTGGAACTTACCAAAGAAAGACTTAGCGAGTTTGAGGCCGAAGTAATCCATGTGCCAAGAAACGATAATGTCCCAGCCGATTCACTCGCCAAGCTTGCGTCGAGCTTAGGTATCGAAGAACTGAACACGGTAACAGTCAGCCACCACTCCACGACAGCGCTCGATGCCGCCGCAGCTTACTCGGCAAGTCAAGCTGACCAAACAAAAGAACCCCAAGCTGAAAAAAGTTGTTGGATGAATCCATTCCTTCTGTACCTTGCAGAAGGAACACTACCTGAAGATAGAGTGGAGGCTCACTCAATCCGAACCAAGTCAGCTCGATACACCATTTTGGACGGTCGACTCTACAAAAGAGGATACTCAGTTCCCCTATTAAGATGTTTAAGTGAGGAAGAGCCCGAGCACGCGCTGACGGAGGTACATGAAGGCGTTTGTGGGAACCATGCAGGAGGACAATCATTGGCGCACAAGCTCGTCCGGCAGAGATACTACTGGCCGACCCTAAAGAAAGATGCGATGTTAAAGGTCAGAAAATGCGAGTAGTGCCAAATATTCGCACCTCATATCAACTCCCCAGCCGAGCCCCTAAACTCAATATACTCGCCGTGCCCATTTGCCAAATGGGGGATCGACCTTATTGGTCCTCTACCAAAGGGAAAAGGAGGAGTCAAATACGCAGTGGTCGCGGTTGACTACTTCACGAAATGGGCCGAAGCCGAGCCCCTGGCCTCGATCACCGACCAAAAAATAATCAACTTCGTTTGGAAGTCGATCATATGCAGGTTCGGCACCCCACTTTCGATAGTATCAGACAACGGCAGGCAATTTGATAGCAAGAGGTTCAAGGCATTTTGCGGAAAGCTAAACATCAAGAACCACTTTGCGACACCATACCACCCCCAATCAAACGGACAAGTAGAAGCTGTGAACAAAATCCTCAAGTACACGCTAAAGAAGAGATTGGAAGACCTGAAAGGTAGCTGGCCCGAGGAGCTACCGGGTGTTTAATGGTCATACAGGACGACCCATCGCTCGTCCACCGATGAGACCCCTTTCTCATTGGCTTTTGGATCAGAAGCAGTCATACCGCTTGAGCTTGGCACTCTGTCTTATCGAGTGGCGCACTTCGAAGAAGAAAAGAATAACATGGCGTGTCGAGTGATTCGAACTTTTGTGTACCTACTTATAAAGATTTGTCAAAAATTTAAAAGCTCGCCCGCAAGAGAACGGGATCGCGTGTAGGTTGGTAAGTTGAACCGAGTCGATCTCTCGAGGAAAACTAGGCTCGGAAGTTCCTTTTGTGTTTGTTTGTTTATGAATACGAAATAAAATAAAATTCTAATCTAAACACATAAAAGCAATAAATTGATCTAAACGAAGAATAATGAAATTCAAGGTTTTGAAAAGATTTAGAAAACTAGGGTTCTAGAGCTTCGAATCGTTTCCACGATCTCTTGGATAAACCCAATTGATGGTTCACGACGATTCTAGGCTCTAGACCCGTTAGATCTAGCCAATCAATCTCATCAATATCATCATAATATTCTCATCACAATCATCAATCCAAAATCACCAAGATCATACAATTCATCATACATGGGGGGTTTTGTTTGAAGATCAATTATTAAACTAACACAAGCATGAATTGAAAGCATAAGAACTAATTAAACTAAATTAAAACGAAAGAAATTAAAGGACTTACTAATTAAACGAGAAGAAAGTTGCAGCGTTCCGGAAGCGAATCTTGAATCTAAGTTATCTAATCTATCTAAGAACTAATCTAAACTATTCTAAATCTAAGAATTTAAAACTAAGAATTTGAAAGAGTAACTACGAAATCGAAGGGCATTCGTTGGGGTTGTCAGCCCCTAAGAAGCCTAAAAAACCTAAGAATATGATAATGTATGTTAAAAATCCGAAATACATAGGTATTTATAGTTTTGGGAAGTCTTAAGGCCCAAGAAAACCTAAAATCGCGTGGAAAACGCGTTTTCTGGGCAGTCGCGTCGACCGGGCGTCGACTGACGCGGTTCGGATCGACGCGACAGAGAGTTTGGGGGCATTGCTGTCGTCAGGGTTTCTATAACGGTTACAGAATAAAACCGTTATAGAATATCAGCGTGGGCATGGCTCGGCAGCGCTCGGCAGCGTCAGCAGGTCGGCGTCGTTGGCAGGACTGGTCGGCCATGGATACTATAACGGTTTCAGATGAAAAACTATTATAGAAAGTCTGGCAGCTTCACATTCTTCAAATCGCGGCCCGTTTTCGCTGAAACTCTACTCGTTTGCCCATTATTGACTACGTCCAAACCAAAATACTTTAAAATACCTAAAATAAACATGAAATTAATTAATTAAAATTAAAATACGGTAAAACAAGTTGGAGATAAGAAAATATGAAAATATGCTCAATCTATCCAACTTTCACCAAAAACAATAATAAAAACGAACTAAAATACTAAATAAAATTAAGACAAATTCATGTTAATCAACTACCCCACGCTTAATTGGTTTGTTCGTCCTCGAAGAAACGATAGATTCAAAGTATAACAAGAATGAAAATAAGCTCAAACAAAGAGTCGTGTCGTGCTACATACATAATTTTGAAAATATAGATACATGTCACGCAACTTCAAACACTCCACCCTTATTACATTGTCGCTCCAAAATCAGTTTCATGCATCCTCTCAAAAGGGAGATATATAGATGTACGCTCAAAGCACTCAAGCATTGCTGCATAGGACGTGTATACACTCAAATCATACAAATACATGCACAATAAATAAGCACAGAAAATCAATCTCTTTTCAATCGCAAATTAAGTGTGTTATCAAACTAAGAATCGGAAAAGGTCTTTTCGGGTTGTAATGTAAGGCTCTTTGGACGGGTATGGAATATATAAGTCGTGTGGATAAATAACTCACCCAACCTAATCTAATCACGAAGCAATTTGCTTCACCTCGTTTAAAAATAAAAAAACCTCACTAAACACTCATAACGTAGCCTTTTGAATATAGGCTATTTCTCAACTCGTAACTCTAACCGACTTGAAACTAAAAACCACTTAATCACAACTCTTTTGCCTTTTAAATATAAGGCTTCATAAAATAAAATAACTCAAGCCTTTATTAGCGCGTAGGCAATGACTAAAAAAAATTCACCAAGACTCACCATCCTTATTTTTCTTTTTCTCTTTTTTTTTTATTTTTTTTTTCTTTTCCTCTTTTTTTTTCTTTGTTTTTTTTTTCTTTTTAATTGAAGGATGGTGATCTTTAATTACAAAAGTTCAAAAAAATCATAAAATCATAAATTCCAAATAAAATATCAAAAACACTAATAACCAAAAATAACGAACTCCTACCCCATGCTTTTAATGGGTTAGTAGGGGTCTCAAAAACACTCATGGCTAAAGGCATGGATTATTTGGCTATGATTGGCTCATTCGTAATTTATAGTGGCTAAAATATATGGATATGGCCGGAATAGAGTTTTATATGTGCCTTAACGTCATTTTCAAAGTCAACTACACACAGCGGTTTCAAAGAGATATCAAAACTGAAACTTATTCAAGCACATGCAATGATGATAATTACTCAGGCTACTCACTGGATTTTTGCATGAAAAAGTTTTGAATTGACACTACTTTTAAGGTTTTGTGAAATCAATTGCGTCCAAGTACCATTTTACAATATATAAATAATAAGTTTGAAAACTTTATGTACTTATACACGCTCATAGACAAGAACCTCAAATCAAGCTTAATTAACTTCAACAGGCAAGCCATACAAACACAATATCGCGCAGCAATAGCAATCAATCACGTAAAAAAAATTAAGAATTGCACAAATTTTACTATAAATAACACTCAACCATCCCCCCCTTTAAAAACGAGGCAAACCCCTGATTGCCATAAGTAAAAGAAAAGAAAAGCAAGGGAGATAGAGAATAAGAGAACATCCCTGAAAAATTGGCGAGCAACTCCAAAAAGGCGTTCGTGCAATAATCCTTCGTCTCAAACTCGTGATCGGAAATATCTTGAATAAATACCTAGAAAGACAAAACAAACGAACAAAAACAAACTAACTAGTAAAACTTAAAGAAGAAGAAAATAAAACGAATACTTGGGTTGCCTCCCAAGAAGCGCTTGGTTAACGTCGGAAGCTCGACGTCTTCTACGAACGATGCTATCCCGGATCCAAAAACAAGTGACGATCATGCCACGCCTTAGTGTTCTCCAAGAGTAAACGCAAGCAATTTGAATCACCAAGGTGAGCACGGAAAGCAAGTCGTAGAACAAAAACTTCAATTCGCTTCGGAGGTCGAAAAAGTGAATAATTAATCACCACGAACATATTAAGAGTAAATTGCGGCATAGGGTGATCCTCTACTTCTTTAAAAACTAGGGAATCCGTCGAACAAACGGCAAATCCCTCGTACACTCCGAACTTCTTCAAATCTTTAGCATCTCCCTCAACACCCTGAAAAATATTAAAATCTATATAATGACATAGGGGAGGGAAATTTTGCTTGATTACCTCAACCACCATCTCATTCTCATCCTCGATCATGGGTGGCTCTATAAGAGGCTCGATCATCGCATCCTTCTTGATAAATTCGTCCATCACCTTTTCTACATTGGGCATCGCATCACCTCCATCCTCATTGAGCTCGATTGGGCATGAATCTCCATCGTCGATTAAGTTCTCCAATGGCAACACCTCCTCCTTGTTTGACAATTCCTCCAAAGAAGCCATTATTTGGGCACACGACCTCTCCATATTTGCCATACTTTGTTTCATAGACTCACAACTTCGATGCATAGACTCAAAAGGGTCATCTTCGAGTTCGTCTTGAAAACTCATGGTCTCAGCTTCTTGATCTTGCTGCCCCGCCAAAAGTTGATTGTCTAGTTTATATTCTTCATGGCTCGTACAATCTTGGACGGCGACAACTTCCTCCTTTGGCTCATCATCAAATATTACCAAACATTCATGCGTCATATGCCCTCGGCATCCACAACGATCACACATTACATTAGGTACGAAGAACATCCTCATGAATTTATTGCCTACTTCATACCATGTACGCAAAGAATCAGGTTCTAGCCTTTCAAACCATTTTCATTGCTTCTTCCTTCAGCGCAAAAGTGAAGAGTCGCATCTTCACTTGATCCCTTGTAAGCCCGTGAAGAGGAGAACTATCAGTGATGAACTCGTACTTTTGAATGAATTTTAGCGCATCTTCGTTATTACGCCCA
>BMAC01001016.1:310088-330598 GCA_014905375.1 Phtheirospermum japonicum | reverse complement strand
AGAAGCAGAGATGAAGAACGCAATCTACAAACAAAGAAGCGAGCGATATTACAACTCCAAAGTAAGGGAAAGAAGTTTCAAGGTCGGCGACCTCGTTCTTAAGTGCATCCTAGGAACGAACCAAGGACCTCTCAAACCAAAGTGGGAAGGACCATTTCGCATAGTTGAAACCCTTTTGCACGGCGCCTATGAGTTAGAACACCTCGATGGCACAAAGCTGCCACACCCTTGGAACGCGGTGTACCTCAAAAAATATTATCAATAAAAGTTTATTTTCGTATGAGCACATATTCCCCAACAAACCACAACTGATTCATACCCACCTCACCAGTTTGACCAATTTAGTTCGACCAAAAAATCCAAAATATTAGAACCAACATCATGAGGCCGACCCAAAGGGAAAACCCGATATGGTCGACCTCAAAAATGATGACGCGAAAAAGAAAAGAAGAGTGTTGTGATGTCAAGTCGACCACATCGGTCGACCACAACATGGTCGACCTCACCAATATGGTCGATCTCATCGGCTTTAAAAAAAATCAAAAATTGATGTCAAGCCGACCTCATAGGTCGACCACATATAGCTCTACATCACTATGCAAAGTTAAGCTCATCAAAGCAACACCACACTTCGAGTGCATGTTCAAATGAAACAAGTCAGTTTAAGACTTTAAGGAAATTTCAAGAAAACTAAGAAAACTCCAAGGCAGGTAGCCAAAAGGAACTCGATAACTAAAGTAAGTTAGGGTCGACCTAAGTCAACATGGTCGGCCCAACGAATAAGTTTACAAAACTGAAAATAACCAAGGCTAAAAGACACTCCAAAGGCTCAAAACTAGGACTAACCAGTCCAATATAGCCGACCACCAAACAATGCAGAGTTGAACTAAAGTAAGGCTCAATTGCGAAAGTCAAACAAACCCAACAAAGAGGTTGGTTTGAAAAGTAAGTTCACAAGATCGAAACAATCTTAAGTTTATAAAACCAACAGAAAACACAACTCTGAAGTGAACTAGCCAAAAGAGGACGACCACAATGCAAAGTAAGTACAAGCAGTAATGATAAAATCCCTAAAGGCAAAGCCAATATCATAAGCCAAATGAGGTCGACCAGATCATACAATAGTTCACTACACAGCGAATTATTCGGAAACAGAACAGAAAATAATTAAAGTCGAGCTGCCCAAAAGTGACAAGCCGACCTAAACAACAAGGCTAAAAGCCTACTCATCTCCCTCGCCCTCCTGGTCATCACCTTCTTCACCTGAGCCGCCCATATCGTCGTCCGAGCCACCCATCCCAAGCTCAGCTTTCCTCTCAGCAATATGTTGAGCAAAGTCTGAGAGAGAGGAACCCCCCGCAAGCATGTCGTAGGCCTTCTGCATAGTGGAAAGATAGGAGGCACTGATCATCGGGTTCATCGTCTCGGCTTCATACTGAGCAACCCCTTCGATTTTTCCTCTCTCAAAAGCAGCATTGACCTGCTCAGCATGGTTCTTCACTAGCTCAGCATGTTTCTCCTTGAGGTTGTTCAACTAACTAACCACCACCTTCGTCGATCGCCGCTCCTCCGCCAAGGACTAGTCAGATTTCTTGGCCCTCGCCATCCACTGGTCACGGTCAAGAACAAGCTCGGTACAAGCAGCATGAGTGTCCTTCAAAGATTGGAAGTCGTTTTGAAGTTGAACATAAGCGTTTTGGAGCTTCGTGAAGTCTTGACGGAGGAACATCATTGAACCCATAGCCCGACATAGGTCGGTCTCAATGAGGCCGAACTGCTCTTGAGGAGGAAGACCCGAAGCCCAGTTATATAGATCAGGCGCCCAAGCACGATCCATGAACTCGTTGATGGCAAAGCCATGTGAAAACCCCTCGCCACGGTATGGCGCATACGCCGTCGGATAGACCGGCTCAATAGCTTGAGGCTGAGGACAGGAGCTCACAAATACCTCGGGCTCGGGATCGAGATCAACGTCGACCTCAGGACGACGCCTGCGAAGACCTCCCCCACCACGAGAGCTCCCCTCGCCAGCACCGGGGATGCGACTGGCCCAGCTTCAGGCTCGGGCGCTGCATCAACAGAAGGGGCTGACTTCTTACGTTTACTCGTGCCACCCTTGGTCGCCTTTTTCTTCAACCTCTCCATATACTTTCGCGCTTCCGCCATTGCATCCATAGCTCTGCTTTAGTCGAAAAAAGGATAGAACACTGCAAAAAAGGAGGCCACAATCAGAAAGTCGACCTCATGAGGTCGACGTAAAAAAAAAAAAAAAGTGGCGTCGAGCCGGCCAGTCTGGACAAGACGAACTCGACACCTAATAAACATCGCCGACCATACCAGGAAGGACTCGACCAAGGCCTCTGTCAGGAGAAAGGAATCGTAGACCTGCTCTATAACACTTATCAGGTTCAAAAAGATCTCCAAACTGTCGCGAATATGGATCCAAACTCAAGATGGTATGCAATCGTTCGAAGAACTCGACATTAGGCCTAACAGCTTTCGGAATAGCTGTAAGCAAAAGAAAACGATGAGGCATTAGAATAGAAGAAAAATGAGGAGAAAAGAAGACATATACCGACCAAGATCAGAAATAAGAGCAAGCGGTGGAGTGTAGGAACGTCCGTCGGGTCTCTGCATTGGCCAATCACCCCCCACATAGAACCAATACGGCTTCCATGTGTGAAGGGTCTCCAAAAGACCCTCAACCAGATCTTTGAACACACCGTCCCGGACCAAAGCATAGAACCAACCTGACCCGAGTCCGCCTGAAGGTTTCCATTGTTACAGTCAGTTGAGTTCGTCGAAAGTAGGACGAGGCCAACCATTTTCGTTAAACAAAATCACAACACCCAGAATGCTGGCCAAAGACAAAGGGTGGACTTAGGCAAGAGGAATACCCCACTTCCTAAGTAAATGCGTAACATAGGGTGAGAGCGGAAAGGAAATACCGAACTTCAAGCTGTCATAAAATAGAGTCGTGCAAGAAGGGGGCGCACGATGTATCTGCTCACCGGGGTAGGGTAGAAATAAATGAACATCACCAGGCACGAGATAAGTATTACGGTATTCCTCCATGTGCCTCTTAGTTAAAGAACTACTTTGCACCGCGATTTTCAATGGCAACTCTTCCCTTTCCAACGGAGCTGGTCTCTCCCAATGATGGGGAGGAGTAGGCTCGTTGGGCCGAGCCATCAACAGACTGGGCGGGAGCCTCGTGTTTCTAGAACGCCTTCCCACCCGAGGGGGATCCGGGTCGTCTGAATCATCAGAGTTGTCGGCCATGGCCGGAGGCACCACAGATTTCCTGGCGGCCTTAACAAGACCAGTCGAACCACTTGGGACCCCAGTCTTGTCCGGACTCAAACCCTCGAGCCAATTCACACCATGTTGACCAGCGGGTCCTGGGAAGTCAATGTGGCCATGAGCATTACCCGAGCCAAGTTCTACCCTTGGCCCGAATTCACAAGCCACGCCGAACTGGCCCCCGGGGCCGAACTGGGCGCCCGAACCAAATTGGCCCCCATCGAACTCAGCACCTACTAAGAAACTCCCGTACTCGTTCACACCAAAATGAGAGTCGTAACCCCCTGGTCCCCCCGGTCTGGCACCACCATAATTCCCATCACCCTCATAACCCACCTCTCCAAGGTCGCCCGGAGGATATCTCGAACTATAAGACATTCGAACAAATAAAGTAYAAAGAAGAAAGTTTTTTACCTTAGGAAAAATGGGAAGACCAACTCGAGACGTGGGCAAGCAAGAAATCTGAGCACAAAACAAAAGGAAGAGGGAAAGCAAGGGGCTTCATTTTTCTAAAGGAGGAAGAGTGCATGGGGCTTGAGAAAATCAACAAAGCTAGAGAAATGAAGAAGTGAATGAGGAAAAAATGAGGTGCTACCTATTTATAAAGAGGGGAATTCAACCAAACAAGCATTATTGAAGAGGAAGAGGACAAGAACACTAATTTCAAGGTGGAAGAGGATAAGAGGCCCACACAATCAATGAAGGAAAAAAGACAAAGAGGAAGAGGAAGAGAGCTCTTGTCATGTTGTACAAATCACTGACGTACCGTACCATGTACGATCAAGTGGGCGACAACGAACATGACGGACAGGGCAGAGCACCGAACATACCACAAAAGGAGCGACGAGGTAGTAATACTCCGGATCAAGCCTCAAAGGTCGACGCACCACTAAAAATTGGTGAGTCCGAATCCGGCAAACGAGTAGCCGACTCCACACTCAGGGGCTTCTTGATAGTCGACCTGGCTTGAACGACTACGTACAGAATGAGAATTATACGTAGCTAAACTCAAGCCAAGGATACTCAAGGAACTACCCGATTCGGACACGTTACCACCCGTTAAATAACGGGTCGACCCGGACCATCTTAAGTTGACGGGTCATTGTGCATTGACTGGTCAAGATCTGAGACCAACTTAAAGTGTCATGCCCACACCCGACCGAACTGGCCGACCAGCGCCGAGGAGCATCGAGCAGGCACCGAGCCCGCGCGCCAACACCCGGCCGACTAGTGCCGAGCAGGCGCCGAGCCCGCGCGCCCAGACCTGGCTGACCTGGTCGATCAGCGCCAAGTAGGCGCCGAGCCCGCGCGCCCATACCCGGCCGACCAGGCCGAGCAGCGCCGAGCAGGCGCCGAACCCGCGCGCCAACACCCAGCCGACATGGCCGACCAGTGCCAAGCAGGCACCGAACCCGCGAGCCAATACCCGGCCGACCTGGCCGACCAGCGCCGAGCAGGCGCCGAGCCCGCGCGCCCATGCTCGACCAGTGCCAAGCAGGCACCGAACTCGCGGGCCAACACCCGGACAACGCCGAGCAGGCGCCGAGCCCGCACGCCAACACCCGGCCGACCTGGCTGACAAGCACCGAGCAAGCGCCGAGCCCGCGCGCCAACACCCGGCCGATCTGGTCGACCAGCGCTGAGCCCGCGCACCAACACCCGGCCGACCAGCGCCGAGCATGCACCGAGCCCACGCGCCAACACCCGGCCGACCTGGCCGACCAGCGCCAAGCAGGCGTCGAGCCCGCACGCTAACATCCGGCCGACCTGGACGACTAGCGCTGACTAGGCGCTGAGCCCGCGCGGCCAACTCCCGGCCGACCTGGTGCTAAGCCCGCGCGCCCACGCCGACCAACCTGGTCGACCGATGCTGAGCAGGCGCCGAGTCTGCGCGCTCGTGTCCGGCTGATCTGGCCGACCATCGCCGAGCAATCCCCGACATGCTATTTCAACCGGATTGATATTCGTGATGCGAAACCCGAGGTCGACTAATCGATTAGGAGGTCTGCTCGTCTCACCAGAGAAATCGTGTGTGAATCATCGAGATATATTTGATAGGGAGTTCAGATCTGCTCGCCCTATATCTTTATTTGAAAGAGTATGCTCGGAGGATAAGGACGTTTCAACCAAGACTGATCGACCATGAGGATAGGTCAGCTCGACATCGAGACAGTTCCAGGTCGGATTTGAGGCGGTGGAAGAGATATGATCAAGGCTTGACTCTCTGACTCGTAAAGGGATATTCATCCAATGAGGAAGTGCCAGGTGTCTAATTAGGGTTAGGATATTTGTGACTGGCTTAATGGCCAAGTAAGTCGGTGCACTCAGGTGGTGACACGTGTCCAATTAGGGTTTGGAAGGAAAACTATAAATAGTCTCTTCAAGAGAGAGAGTAGGGGTCCCCAATCTGCTAGAAAGACAAACATATAGAGAGTTAGAGAGAGAAAGGCTTGTATTCAGAAAACAACCCTGTACAAGGATCTGGTTAAGGCCGATCCGACCTAATTTTTGAGGAATAAAAGTCAAGCACTTTTTCCCATTTTTGGTTTTCTATTTTCCTATTGCTGAACTGCGTATTTTCTTGGTTTTAATGATTTAGATTACTCTTGGTCTAAACAGCATGCACCTTTGAAAAGTCATTGGTGCGTTGCACATGCCAAAAGGCATTCTTCGAAAAGCAATTGTGCCAAAGGGGCATGTGAATGTCCTTTTGCTTTGATCTTCCGGAGCAATGGGTACTTGGTAATAGCCCGAAAGGCCATCAAAAAAGCAATAGAATTCATGTCCGGCAAGTTTGTCGAGAAGTTGGTCTATGAACGAAAAAGGAAAGTGATCTTTACAAGTGGCTGCATTTAATTTCCTATAATCGATACACATACGCCATCCAGTAGTCAGTCGGGTTGGAACTATCTCGCCTTATTCATTTTCGGTTATGGTAATGCCTCCTTTTTTTAGAACCACATAGATTGGGCTCACCCACTTACTGTCAGAGATAGCAAAAATAATTCCTTCGTCTTTAAGTTTCAAAGTTTCCTTTTTGACCACCTTATAAAGTGTTGGCATTCTTCGTTGACTGTCCCTCACATGTTTAGCATCGGGTTCTAACTCGATTCGGTGCATGCAAGTAACAGGGCTTATCCCTTTGATATCGCTAATGCTCCATCCTATGGCTTCTTTGTGGGTTCTTAGTACCGCAATCAATTCTTTTTCCTCGTGTTCTGCCAATGCTGAATATATGATGATGGGTTTCATTTCGTTGGGCTCGATGAAAACATACTTCAAATGACTAGGTAGTGGTTTCAACTCCTCTTTCGTCCCAAGTTCAAGTGCGTTTACTATTTCGCACAATTCTTCATCAAAATCTTCCAATTCTTCATAATCTTCGGTGACTTTGTTCAAATCTATTTCCAACATTTCTGCCACCCTGGTTAAAAATTATGTGTCATCCTCGACGCTTAACTCATCTAACACGGTGATCCCTTTTAGTTCGTGAATGCAAGATGCAATAGGATCAATAAACGAAAATTCTTCGTGCATGAACGGAGAAGGAGTGTTGTGAATTTCTTTAAGCGAAAATGTGACTGTCTCTCCAAAAACGGATAAGGTCATTCTCCCCTTGTGCACATCAATTAATGTATGAGAGGTGGACATGAATGGTCGGCCTAGCAAAATAGTATGCTCCATGCCTTCTTTTGGAACTTCGCCGACATCAAGTATGATAAAATCAACCGGAATTACAAATTCCCCGACTTGAACTAATACATCTTCAACTATGCCAAGCGGTTGTATAATTGATCGATCCGCCAATTGTAGTCGCATCGTAGTTGGCCTCATTGTTCCAAGGTCAAATTCCTTATATAGTGAGTACGACATCAAATAGATCCCTGCACCGAGGTCAAGCATTCCACGTGCCGTTTGCCCATTTCCTAAGGCAATAGTTATGCAAAAACTCCCTGGGTTTTTCTCCTTTTTGTGTAATGGACCCCTGCATATGTCGCTCACCTCCTTGGTTAATTCTACTCGTTGTGTCGTTTCCAGTCGTCGTTCCCTCGTGGCTAACTCCTTGAAAAATTTAACGTACGCGGGCATCGTTTTGATTGTGTCCAATAGAGAAAGGTTGATATTGACGTTTTTCAGCAGATTATAGAGCTCCATGAGTTTTTTGTTTTCTTTGGCTGGGCGTAGATAACTTGGAAATGGAACTTTGTCTCAAATCGTAGGTGTGAACTGCTTCGGTTGCTGAGTCGAAGACTTGGAGGAATCGTCAATTGTTGTGGGGGTGGGTGGATTTGGAAGCTTCCCTTTTAATGAACACGGAATATAAGGATTTGGTGACTTATGCATTTGGTCCACTGGTCTAGGGTCGTCATTCTTGGGCGAATCCGCAGTTAGAATTTCTGCGACCTCTTCTTCCTTCTCTTCTAATCCGATTCCGTTATCTACCTTCTTTCCGCTTCGTAAAACATGAACAGCTGAAGCTTGCTTGGGTTGGCTCGGGAATTTTCCTTTCTCGTTTAGATGTTGCCATTTGGCCTAACATTGTTTCAAATTTCTTCACGCTTTTGGAGAGGTCATTCAAAACTTCACCCTGCTTATTAACTTACGTAGTCGGATTTGTGAGCCCGTCTCTATTTCTAATTATTTCGGTGACTTGGTTTTGCTGCCAAATTAATAATTGGTCGTTCGGTTGTATTGGAGCAGGTGTTGGTCCAGTTGTTGTGTGTTTTTTTGGTGGGGGGGTGGTGAGTCAGTTTGTGTGGGAGTGTAATGTGGATTTCCTGGGCCCCATTTTAAGTAAGGAGAATTACGTTGTGCCTGAAATTTAGTTGGGGGCCTGTGCTCATGAGTTGGAAGGTCTTATTGGCGCATTTGGTCTTTAATGGCATACGCCTCGGCTTCACATTCGTCGTAAAACACCATTTTTCACGTATCCACCAAATGCCCTTGCTCTACACAGCGGTTGCATGTTTCAACGGCTTCGTTGCTTGGTACCTCAGTCGTCTCGTTAACTCTTACCTTTCATGGTCGAGAACTCGTTTGCCTGGATTTCTCGCTCATCCTCTCAAATAACTGCTCAGCTTCCGTCGCCGTCAAGTATCCAAAATCCCCTCCAGCAGCTGTCTCAACATTATTTTTGTAAGAGTCCAATAATCCTTCATAAAAGAATTGGTTGACCATCCCTGGAGAGTTTTGATGATGCGGGCAAGCTTGCAATAAAGTTTTGTAACGTTCCCATGCTTCGTGTAGCAACTCCCCAACTTGCTGAACAAAGTTGGCGATTTGCCTCCTAATGTGGCCCGTCGTTTGAGCTGAGTAGTATTGATTAATAAATTTATCGCTCACAATGGGCCAAACAGTCAAAGACTGAGGTTTTAATGAGAGTAGCAAAGATTTGGCTTTATCTTTCAAACAACTTGGAAAACACACCATTTGAAGATCTTCATGATGAAGTCTCGGTGATGGAAATCTACCTACTTCTGCATAAAATTCCTTAAGAAAAGCTAACGAGTCTTCGTTGTTGAGACCATGAAACGTCGGGAGGTTATTGATTATATGAGGTTTAAGCTCAAAGTCTCTTGCAGTTCTTCCCAACACAATAGCAGAACTATAAGGACCTACCTGAGGGGTTGTGAAATCTCGTTGTCTTGGTTCGCGCACCCCCCTTGGGTGTCTTTCTTGATTATTAGGCCTCGCGTAGTTTCTATCATACTCGTTCCTTTCATTGTAGTGGTTATTAACAATCCAGGCGTCAATCTTCTCATCTCCAGGGTAAGATCTCTCAGAGTAGTTATCTTGGTTGTGGTGATGGTGATTTCTATTTCCTCCTCCTCCTCGCTCTTCATCCCTGTCCATCATATTTCGTTGAATATCTTCCCAATATTCTCGAGGTTGTGCCGGTCCTTCGGGGCGAATTGGTTCGCTCTCGTATTCGTTTCTGTGTCGTATATGAGGGTTCCTTGGCGGTTGATCATTTGCATTGTTGTTGTGTACCGGATCTTCTCGTCTTAACATCGTATCAGGAATTGTGTCACAAACAAAATCAGTGGTAACAGATGATTCGCTTTCAGAAATATGAGGAGGTCTTGCTTGATTTGAACGATGAATATTATCAATGAATGGTGCAAGTTCGAGTCTAAGTGATCTTCTACCTTGTATACACTCAACATCAAATCAAACGCATCGAACAGAAAAATGAATTATACAAATAGACGGTTGAAAGAAAATAAATCGAACAAACATATTTTTGAAACCTTTGCTTTTATTCCCCGGCAACGGCGCTAAAATTTTGATTCAAACTTTTGTATTCCTACTTTATAAATATTTGTCAATTATTCAAAAGCTCGCTCGCAAGATTACGAGTTCGCATGTAGGTTGGTAAGTTAAAACCGAGTCCATCTCAAGGAACATGCAATCGGAATCTCAAATAAATTATTCAATCACAAGTAACACGAAAACTTGTACAAATTGGGGGTTTTGTTTTTTTTGATTATCTAAGAACATAAATTAAAACTAGGTAACTTCAACTAATTAATCGACTAGAAACATGTAAATCCAATCCAAGAAATTAATCTAAAAACAGATATGAATCTAATAATTAAAACGAAACTAATCTATGAACTCAAAAAGAATAACTAGCATAAACGAAAAGCAGTTATCTTAAACGTAATGTAAGCGGAATAAATTATCTAAGCATGAACAATATTAAATCTCTAAAAACCAAACATCATTTAAACAAAATTAAAGATTACCAATCCGAATATCAAAAGTAACTAAGGTTCGAAACATAAATTAATTCAAGAACAATAATTGAAAATCTACTACTCAATTGAATAAATTAATCTAAGAAAGAAAGTAAAAAGTTTAGAATACTTATTGAAACTAAGAAGTGCAGTAAACTCTCCAGCTATTCCGCAGAAATTGCGTAGATCTTGGCCGAAAATCGAATCACGAACTAAAGATTGGAACTTGAAACTTGCGACTCTTGAATCTTCGATCTTGATCTTCTATGTTGATATGGGATGTGAAGGTGTGTTGTTTTTGAGTCAAATGACCGAAAGTAGGGTTATAGTGGTGTTATGTGTGTCTTGGGACGGATTAAGAGAGGGGTTTATATAGTTTTCCCTTGTCTTGGAGCACAAGTTAGGGTAAAAACGCATTTCTGGGCAGGTAACGGTAAGACTTAGCGGTAGGAGTTACCGCTGACTATACCGTTAACCCTCTCTGAGTAATCTCTGTCCACCCATAGCGGTGTTGGTAGCGGTAAGAAAATAATCGTTAAGTTTGCCGCTAACCTCACTGTTACTTCGTAACGGTGTATCTAATGGTATAAAGACACCGCTAAAGTCGTCGTTATCTTGGTCTGGGAGCTCTCTGTCCATCCTTAGCGGTAAGGTAACAATGATGGTAACGGTTATAGATACCGTTAACTCCCACTTTCTGCTACTCTTTCGCCAGAAGGCTCGATTCTCATCTTCTATTAATTAAATGTCATCCCTTAAGCGCTGAACTCTTCCGGGTACTTAGCTATAAGATGAAAAACAGAGAATATTCACCTATTTGCATCAATTTAGATCATAATACGGTAAAGTAAGCTGGAAATAGAAATATATGAAATTAAGCTTAAACTACCCAACTTATACCTAAAGTAATAAGAAAAACTAATAAAAATACTAATAAAAACAAGGACAAATATGTGTTAATCACTTGGCAAGCTCTTGCCGACCTAATTCATGTTTATTTAGATTTTTCTTCCAAAGTTTGGAGTGTATTGCTACAACGTTTGGATGTGAAACTGAGTTACCAATAATCGATGGTTTGGCGGTTGGCGATCATTACCCTGCTATTGGTTATTTGGGATTGCCATAACTGAGTGAGTTTTTACAATCTTCAGGTTCACGAGCTATCCAGTTGAACATGGGCTTGGGCGATCATTCGGGAGGCCCGTTAATTTTCCTTGATTTACACCTCAATTGAGGCAAAGACCTCTACCCTTCAAGCCTTTGGCATCTCGGATCCTCCTATACCTCCAAGGGAGTACTTGATTCTTTGGGTGCACCCTCCCCTAGGTTGGGTCAAGTTTAACACTGATGACACATGTCTTGGTACTTTGGGACATGCAGCCTATGATAGTGTTTTTCGTAACTGTCGGGGATTTGTGCCGGGTGTTTCACGCGGAGACTTGGCCCTTCTTTCGTATTCCTTTCTCGAGGCCACGATCCATACTTACGAGATTAACTTGGATAGGGGTTGGGAGTTTCTTTGGCTCGAATTGATTTCTACTTATGTGGTTTTGATTTTTAATGCCTATTCTTTGACTGTTCCTTGGTGTTTTAGAAACAAGTCGTGCTCTCTTTTCCTTAGTTTGTCGACGAATTAGCTTTGGGTCTCGCATATTTGTCGGGAGGGCAATGGGGTTGCGGGCGCTCTCTCGAGAGAAATGCACCCCACGGGGGACTTCTGGTGGAGTTATATACCAGGGTCTCTGCACGACCCGATTTCTCTGAACTTAACTCAATTATATCATGTTATAGGTATTAATTTTTCTTCAGTCTGATTGTTTTATTTAACAAGTTTGCGCCATTGGTCTTGTCTGGCCTGCTAATCAACCTTGTGATCAGCAAACTAACATTTTATTTTATTGACCTACGAGTCTTTCACTATATAAAAAAAAAAAAGCTGAATTAAAATGAAAAGACAATCTTTTGATTGTGCCAGGATCAACGAGAGAGTATACCATTGACCCAGGTGCACCCTGTAATTTAATTTATCATCGCATATAAGTGACATATATCATCACATATAACTTGTACATATCATCACATATAACTGATACATATCATCACAAATAATTGAAATTCTAAATTTACAATTTAAAATTTAAAATCCTAAAATTAAAAAAAATAAACCTAAAATAAAAATATAAACCCTAAAAATGGAAAATTAATCCATAAACTAGAAAATTAAACCCTGAAATTGAACATTAAATTCTAAATTCTAAATTTCTATCATATATCATCACATATAACTTGCACATATCATCACATATAACTAGTAGAATGATAAACTTTTGTCGGGACCCTAAAATGGAAAGTTAAATAAAATCTAAAAAACTAAACCTTAAAATGAAAAATTAACTAAATCCTAAAATGTAAAAATAAACCCTAAAATGGAAAAGTAAACCCTAAACTCTAAATTTTTATTATATATCATCACTTATAATTATCATATATCATCATATAACTGTCACATATTATCACGTATAATTGAATGATAATAAAGTCGAGTAACCAGCTCGTTGCAATTTTTAGTAAGCTGAATTGATAAAATTAAAAGCCAGTCTTTTGATTGGGCCAGGATCAAGTGAAGTAGCCCAGTAATCTTCCTATTCCAAATGGGCTTCTGGCATAAGACTCGCACCTCAAGTTACCCCGCCGCTGTGGCCAATATATATTGTGCTGTAAACCCACTTCGGAAACCCTAGTTTTAGAAAAGAGGCTGAAAGTGTTTCAGAGCTATTCTCACATCTTCGCTGCCTCTTCTGCAATTCATCGAAAATGAAGGTTGGTTCTCTCTCTTGCAGGAATGTAATTGTATATGCGTAAATGTTTTAACATTGTTTGCTCACTGTTCAAGTCGAGATTTATCTAACATTTTTGGTTTTCCAATGTCTTAGTTCAACATAGCGAATCCGACCACTGGTTGCCAGAAGAAGCTGGAAATTGACGATGATCAAAAGCTGTACGTCTTCGTTTCTAATTACTTCTCTTTATTTCTCATTTTGGTTATTGTCGGATTGTTTACTGACATTTGCTGCATTTACATGTTATTATATGATCAGAAGCTGTGATTATTATATTTGTATCTTTGATTAGGTTGAAATCTCCGTTCATTGCCACCCGGATTTCGCTTTATATATTTTCTTTGTATGGTGGAACAAATCTAGTATTGGGTTTCTTGGACATTTTGCACAACATAGAGCTCGATAACCATGAATAATTTGTAAATGAATCTGTTTATCTCAATTGTATATGTAGGTTTGCTCACTTTGCGTTCTACATATATATACACGTGTGTGTGAGGACTGCCTATTTGGTCAATTTTATTCCAAGGATCCTGCGAAAAATGCCTTGCCTCATAAAATCATGGTCTTTATTTTCAAACTTTGAGGATCTTTGATAAATATTCAGTACATTTTTGTGATCTTAGATATGGAATGATGGTGTTGTTGTTTCTCTGTCACCCTCATCCCCTCCTCAACTTATAAAATTTGAAAATGTATTGAAATAAATGGCTGGTAATTTCTGTATTGCTATTATGACTTGCCTGGTATTCTTGTTCAGTGCCTTTGTTTACAGAGTCTTCCGACTTTTGATGGATTTCTGAGGCCTAATGAGACCTAGTATCACCTTATTTGTACTAAACTGAGTCTATCTAGCAATGTACTGGGAGCAAGATGATATCTTTGTATCTCGAAACACTTTGAATTTTTTAAATAGAGAATATTATTTCTTGCAACTCTACCCATGCTAGCATGAGTTCTTGGTGTCGTGATTTGTTAAATTGCCAAGTTATCAGCCATTACTTAGCTTGTGTGTTTATAAGCCCGACTCATCTTAGTTTGTTTCTGTAAATTACAGACGAGTATTCTTTGACAAGAGGATCTCTCAGGAAGTCAATGGAGATGCATTGGGTGAGGTATGCCGAATTATTCCTTCATTTTTGTTCTTTCCTTCTCTTCCTTATTTTGGAAATGAAGTTATTATTTTTAACATGGCTCCCACTTTTTTATATTCAAGGAGTTCAAGGGCTATGTGTTCAAGATTATGGGAGGTTGCGATAAGCAAGGTTTCCCTATGAAGCAGGGTGTCCTCACCCCAGGCCGTGTGAGTCTCTTGCTGTACCGAGGTAGTGGATTTTCTTTTGCAACCACCTTTAGATATTAGTTTCCATGTTTTTGAACTGAACCCTAATATTATGATATTGGCTTGTTTGAACAGGCACTCCATGCTTCCGTGGATATGGAAGGAGAAATGGAGAGCGCAGGAGGAAGTCCGTTCGTGGGTGCATTGTCAGCCAAGATCTCTCTGTTTTGAACTTGGTTATTGTGAAAAAGGGTGAACATGAACTTCCTGGACTGACTGATACCGAGAAACCAAGGATGAGAGGTCCGAAGAGGGCTTCAAAGATCCGCAAGCTCTTCAACCTGTCCAAGGAAGATGATGTCCGCAAGTATGTCAACACATACCGTCGAACATTCACTACCAAAGCTGGTAAATCTTTTTGCATACAGTTGTTTATATTGTATTTTGGGATAATACAAATAACCCTTTGGCATTTATTTTTGTCGTAAAGGTGCTATTTGCAAGGTAAATGCAAACCTGAAGAGGCTAATTTTGTTTTGTATTCCCTCTTTCCAAAAAACCCCGTTAATTTCACACATTAAGAAATGAGTAGTTAAGATACAAATCTAGTTGTAGTTTCCCATGCGTACCATTGTGTAATTAATACATTAGTAGTTGGTTTCATATATCAATATTAGGGTAAGTGGGCTATCTTTGCGGGACGTATAAATAAGAAGTTGACCCATCTTTTTGGGACAGGGAGTAATTAGACTTCACTATGAGTGTAGTTTTGTAATTAACCCTTGCGGTATGTTTTTTTATTTGATAATGTCTATTTATTTATGACCACAGGTAAGAAAGTAAGTAAAGCTCCTAAGATACAGAGGCTTGTGACTCCGTTGACTCTGCAGAGGAAGAGAGCTAGAATTGCTGATAAGAAGAAGAGGATTGCCAAGGCAAAGTCTGAAGCTGCTGATTATCAGAAGCTTCTTGCTTCTCGATTGAAGGAACAAAGGGAAAAGCGTAGTGAGAGCTTAGCCAAGAAGAGGTCTAAACTCTCTGCAGCCCCGAAGCTGTCCATTGCAGCTTAATTGCTGTGAGTTTGTGTACGTGATTGCTTGGTGCCATTTTTGGGCCTGGTTAGTTTTTGTTGGCTTTTTAAGTTGAGGAGAGGTTCTTTCAACTGTTATGCTATTTTGTCTGTTTTGTTTCAGATGAGAGATTTTGGAATGTTTGTTTTGTGGAAGTTAATCCAGCTTATACATTGCTGTCTATTTTTATTAGTTTATTCTGTTTTGACATCCTTACTATTCTAGATTTCTAGGTAGATTTTGATTCCGAGTTGGTTTTTGAAAGATTATATTGAGTTTTAAACTAATATCTGGTGCAACATCGAAACATTACTTGAGATTAATATGTTTCTATTATGAAAAAAGGGATTTAACGAGTCAAGGACCTAAAGATGTAACAACTCTCAATTTAGGATCTGAAAGAATTTTTTTGTCCATCTAAGAACTCATTAGTTAAAACTATCAATACTGGACTTAAAGATACAACACTGTTAGAAAGCCCATTTCTGGAACTTTTCATCTGCTGCTTTCTCTCTGCTCCAATCTTTTGCTCAATACCCTGAATTTTTCTACAGAACCAGAATTTTTCTATAATCTTTTGCTCAATACCCTGAATTTTTCTACAGAACCAGAATTTTTCTATTTTTCTATAGAACTAGATAGGGCTCTAATTCTTTCCTAAAAATAGAATAAATAGAATAAATTTCATAATAAACTAAAAACTCTAATTCTTTCCTTTTCTTTTCACTCTCAATTTGTTTTCGCCTTTGCTTAAAAAAAAGAAAAGAAGAAAGAGATGATTTTTTTTCCTAGTAAGGGCCTGGTTGCCAAAAATAGATTAAATGAAAAGGGGGTAGAGCTGATCACAAGATTGGCTAATTGCGTGGCCCGATACAAAACATGGTACGAATAAGAAAAGCAAAAACAAGAAAGCTATCTTTTTCTGAGATATTCCCGCTTTAGACCTGAGGACTCTAGAGCGAGGAATTCTCGGCTACGGCGATGATGTGCTTCATGTCATCTTCAACTGAGTTGGCTTACGGTTGCTTACCTACCAATCCCACGGCAGCCGTTGACTTCGAAATGGGAGCCCACTAGGAGAGCTTGTCAAAGAGGGTGTCCCATGGCCGGAGATCCTGCCATGGCCGGGAAAGGACCCAACAAACTCGCACCAGGGTTAGCTGCGGGAAGAGAAAAAGCGGCAGTCACTTAGGGTTTGATGGTTCAAGGGATGACATCGAAGTTGTTGGGGGAATCAAAACGTTCACCTTCATTAAATCCAGGATGGTGGCATTTGTTTTTTTGCACCATTACCGCCCAAAAGGTTGAGGTATCAATGACATAGAAGGGCTAAGGCGGCAGCACCGGGAGTGGAGAAATAACGCTAAGATTGGTTGTTATGGGGTTCGTAAGGAAGGGGAAAACCCCTATCATAGAAGCGGATGAGGCTGAGAGTTGACGTGAGGGCGGAGGATTGGCCGGACCGACCAAGCAAGTTCCTGGAGCAGTTGAGTAATTCGATGCTTGCGGCCTGTGGCTAAAAAAGTTCGATGCTTGCGGCCTGTGGCTAAAAAAGGGCTGACCGCGGTAGTTAAGGGTAGTCTTGCACCCCAAGTAAATTCTTTTTGATGCGACCCAAAAGATTGGTGGTTCGCCTGGAAATGCCGATGTAGAAGCAAGGATATTCCTTGCCTTGGCCTGAAAGACCTGCCCAAGAAACACGTTAGAAAAGACCACCTGAGAGGTTCCGGTGGAGCTCTCTCCGAAGCTCAAGTCAGTCGTCGGTTCGAGGTAATTTCAAAGAGCACTAAAAAATAAGTAGGTGAAAAAGTGATAACTCCCTTTATCTACTGGCTGAGATATTTATGCCTTGAATTAGTTGAGGCCCTTCCGAGATCCCGAAGAATTACCCACGAATCTCGGGCCGTTATTTAGATGATCTAAGCAGCTCAAGTTCTGAGGCGACCAGACTTGAACAACTCTAGTTTGCCTCCATATTATTTCCCGCTCAGGATGAGATTCTCCCCGGGATTTAGGCCTAGAAGAGTTTGGCTTTATTCAGCTTGACCAAACTTAAACTATATTTTCTTAAGTGACCATCGCAAATTCTTACAACGCGTTTTCGAGCTAACCCATTAGGTCGGCTATCAAGCTGTGAGTCAAATTCAACGACTTGATACTACCAGATCAGTGATCAGAGCATCCCCCTTCCTATGGCCCCTCTCTTGTTCAGTTCATTTTTCTTGAGCTGTCATGAAGCTCGAAATCTCCTAAGGCCTAGCTCGGTTCTACCCTCAATATCAAGGGCCGACTACAGTTCGACCTAAACTAGGTCGTACCAAACCATTCCCCCCCCCCCCCCCCCCCCCCCTAGTGGTTGGGGGGTAAGCTAAATTACTTCGGTCCTACCCCATCTGGTTCGTATTCCAATCATGTCCCTTCGTACCTCGTGTCCTGACACGCATTAATGGTAAACATCCAATCAAACTTCCCTTTTTTCAAATCTCTTTCCTATCATGTTTTCCACTTTCCCAAAATCTACCATAATGTTTTTCCTATTTTCTCCAATCAGGACTTTCTTCTCCGTTTCTTCTCCGGTCAGGACTTTCTTCTCTTACTCCAAACCAAGTACTTCTCGTTCCCTCCCTTTTTCGATTATGTCTTCATCTTCCCTCCATCAGCCTGAATCTCTCTCAGATACACCATCCTTATCATCCTCTGAGGAGCACAATTCCTCCTTTCAGAGCGGTGACCCTGACGTTATAGTATCCACCCTTAGCGATAGATCCCTTAGAGGATTTGAAGAGGAGATTTCAGATCTCCGATGACTTTTCCATCAAGAACCCTGATTCCGGTGACAGGACGTCCCAACCTCCGTCCAGGTATTTGACCTTCTTTGCCAACCAATTTCAGGGCGGATTATGCCTCCCTCCTCACCCTTTCATTCTGGCCGTATCCCGGATTTACAAAATTCCGGTGCATCAGTTTGTGCCAAAGGCCTTCAGCCCAACTGTTTTACTCCTTATATCAAGCCAAAAGCTCATCTACCGGCTTTTTCTACCTGTCAGCCCAGTCCGGTGTGTTGGGTTGTGGAGCCTGAAGTACTGTACATCCAAGCTCTCGTCCACGGCGATCCAACTAGGTAGTTCACATAAAGTTATCTAGGGTTTTCTTATTATAAATAGCCTGATTGTGTAATTGTAAATCTATCTCAAAAATTATTATAGTAGAAACTCCTTGTTTGGCAGCGCCCCCAGACGTAGTTTGAATCTCTATCTGACGAACAAGGTGTTGAGGAATTAATTCTTGGCAATAATTCCTTTTTTGTTATTTGCCTTTCTTGGGCACAAAATAAGCTAGGAAACTAGATTTAGGAATATATTGTGTTTCCTAGTTTATGTTTAAGACTTTATTAGTTTCCTAGATTGTGTTTAGGATTTGTTTTAGGTATTTACCAAGTTTAGGAATTTATGTTTGTCTATTTAAGACAAGGATTCCTAAAGCTTGGACACACAATTTTTACGCACGGGAAATTCAAGGAAGACGCACGACGCAAGGAGCGCACGACGAGCAAAGTAAGGAAGAACACGAAGAACTACTTGGAGCCATTGATCGAGATTAACAAGCTTTTTGAAGTTGCGTGACCAACAGAGAAGATCTTGCCATTCCGACAACAAGTATTTAGTATAAAGTTTATTGATATTTAGTTTTCATATATTACTTTATATTTTTGTATTAAGCGTGAACAAGAAAGTAATATAGTTTTCGGGTTTGTACACTCAAGTTCACAAGTACTTTTACTTGTGAACTGAATTTGTTCTAACGTGTTCTTATATTTTATTTCCGCTGCATATATTTATTTTACTCTGGTCGATGTTGTTAACCAGCGTTGGTAAATATTGAATAACAACATCGTAAAACTGTGACTTATTTTCAAAACCATAGACCTTCAAATTTTACAATTGGTATCAGAGCGGGTTACTTAACCTTTTAAGTACTGATCCTTATTTATCTAGGTACTATAGATACTCCGAGGAAGAAGAGCATGGTTGCTACAGAGGATGTCAATGATTCTGAGTCAACTGAACCTGATCCATCCTTATTTACCAATGTTGTGTGGGACGACGACGTCCATGTTGGTTTGCTTGAAGACAACATCGTGTGCCTGAATGTCGAGACCACTGATTACCTTGAGGAATACGAGCAGCTGAGTATTGATCACCAGAAATTATTTGTTAGTTGGGGAAAACAAGTACTCAAGGCCAAAGATCTCGTGAAAGAATTAGAAAAGCTAACCAAAGAAAAGGATGATCATCTTGACATAATTGTTCGCTTGGAAACGTCGCTCACCAAGAAGGATGCTGAGTTAGAAAAGGTGAAAACCGAGTTGAAGGAGGCCCAAGAAACCCTCKCAAAYCTCAACAAARGSAAGGCCAMRGTGGATGWKATTCTGGAATCGAGTATCYCGAATTGTTCAAAACACGGGATTGGATACAAGCATGTTCAAAAGACAAATTCAAGTCAAAAGGTGAAGTCGACCAAACGCCACAAGAGAAGAAGAAGACAATACGTGTGCCATCACTGTGGTGAACCAGGTCACATACGACCATACTACTGGAAGCTTGTTGGCAAGCAAACCCATTTTAAAAGGTCAAAGCTGACTGCTGAATCCCATGTTGGTTCCCGTGTTACCAACATCAATACCAGCACCAGGTTAAAACAAGTTTGGGTCAAGAAAACTGATATCAAGTGCAACATGATCTGTACCTCCCTGAAATCCCATGTCCCTAGAGCCTAGTACTTTGATAGTGGATGCTCTAAGCACATTAGTTTGCATCTTTTTGTACATATTTTCATTACTATTTTTGTTTCACGTTGCGTGTTTTCCGTTTGCTTTTTGTTGCTTTAGGAGTCGGGTTGGCCATTTTTCGTATTTCTAGATTTTCTTAGTTTTTGTACGTTTTATTAGTAATTTTCTTAGTTTTTCACTTTTCCATTTTTCTTGGCCGTAGGACGTCCAAGCGGGGCCCACGCTCGTTTGGGATCGTTGATACTCGACTCGGGTGGACGGACAAAGCAAGGAAGCGCAGCGGACGAGGTTCGATAAACCGGCGGACGCGAAAAGAACGAGAAATCGAGCCGGGCGCTGGAATCCAGTCGGCCGACTGATTGTTCAGTCGATCGACTGACTTTGTAGTCGATCGACTGAACCGGAAAAATCGACTGGATTCCAGGGACTTTTGGCATTGTGGACGAGGCAGTCGATCGACTGCCTACTTGGCCGATCGACTGCGGT
>BMAC01001016.1:279371-309365 GCA_014905375.1 Phtheirospermum japonicum | reverse complement strand
AATGTTGGTTTGTGATGTTGTGACACCCAATATCAACATCAGTCACAACATCTGTATAATTTTGCATGCATTTTTATCTTTCTTTTCATACATATTCCTAATGCATTGAGTTTGATTAAAAGTGCAATAAAGTCCTGTGTTGCAATAAAAGTGATGGCAAAAAGACCAACCTCTTCGATTAGGTGATTGTGGGGCTTGCCCGCAGAAACTGGTTTTCTCCCTGGTCCAAAAACAAGAGGTGTTAACAGCAATTGCTGAAGATCAAAAGATTCAAATCCCTTCAAGGATGAAGTAAATTTGGATACAAAAAGACCCAATCTTTAAATTTCACCTTCTTGAGATATCTTGATGTAGTCATTAACTTGGGTTAAGGGGTAAGCTTCCATTGACTTCACCTGAGGTAATGTTGGTTAATGATGTTGTCAGTAATAAAAAGCAACATTGGATCAAGTCACTGAAATCATAATGTGTTCTTTTTAACCTTTTTAGGTCATGAATTTTAGGCATCCCGCAGGACATTCATACTTTGAGAAGATGCCATCTTGCTGTGCGTTCTGTTGTTTGTGTTCGTGTCTATCTTGAATTCTATTAATCTTGTTTTGAATCTTGCTAACCGCGTGTTTTAGTGGAGTTGTAATCGGACGGTTGGACAGGTAATAAAGATATTGATTTGGTGAGTGAAAAATTGCTTTGCAAAGGCTTTGTTCAACTATGGTGATGGTTTATAAAAATCTAGCTCTATCTCGGTTTTAATTTATAGTTGGGATTTGTGATTTTTACTCTTCAAATAAGAGATAGTGAGCTGTTTAAGCATAGGGATCGTGTGTCTTGTTTTGAGAAAGAGTGGGGGAGTTATTTTTTAACTTTACTTTGTCCATCCCCTTCTTTTATCTATTGACAAAGTTAAGGATTTTACTTTTTCTTTCTCCAAATTTTACTGCTTACGACACTCGATTTTTTGTTTGTAGTTGTTTTCAGTCTCTTGCAGAATATCGAATTCACCATCACCCAGCAAAGCTCCGGAAACAGACTGTGCGTCTATCTAAAAAGAAAACTCCACCCAAAGAGAGAAAAGAAGAAGTCCAAAGCTGCCGTGTCAGCCCATGTTGGTTCTGGTGTTGTGTCACCGAAACCAACATCCCCTGGAGACAATTCTGCCTCCTCTCCAAGCTTCGATTCTGACAATGTTTCATCCGCCAGTGCACCGATGTCAACATTTGCCTCCGACCACTCTGCTAGCTCTGATGAGGCTCCGTCTCAAGCCGTCGAGATTGAAGACATGGAACCAATCCACGAGGTTCTTGGCAAGTGAAGCTGAGGAGCTGTTCTTGGGATTTCAAAATTGGGGCTTGATTGCTGAGTGTTGAATCCCCCGTTGGTATTTTCGTGAAGCAGAATCTGATTACCTTCTTTAGGCACCGAGGCACCTCTTCGAGCTGGTGTCATGTCCGGTTTTGGTTCTGGTATTCCTAACATCAGTACCAACATGGTTCATTTTTTTGCTCCGTTTGTCCGAGCCCATATTACTTTGTTTGCTAACCAGGTTGCACAACACCATGAGCTTCGAAACTCGTTTATTGAGGTCCTTTTGCTTTCAGAACAAAAAGGGGGAGAAGTATGTAGAAGACGCTGTGGTTCGTTTTTGTTTCATTTAGGGGAAGTTTCTAATTTAGGGGGAGTTTCTAATTCAGGGGGAGTTTTTATTCTTTTGATCATTTTCATGCGTCTTGGGTATTTTGTCCAGAAAGGCAAAAGGGGGAGATTGTTGAGGAATTTATTCTTGGCATTAATTCCTATTTTGTTATTTGCCTTTCTTGGGCCCAAAATATATTAGGGAACTAGAATTAGGACTATAGATTTGTTTTCTAGATTGTGTACAAGACTTTAATTATTCCTAAATTATGTTTAGGATTTGTTTTTAGGTATTTACCAAATTTTGGATTCTAGTTTTGTCTATTTAAGACAAGGGGATTCCTAAAGCTTGGGAGAACTTTGGAGCACGGGATTTTGAGAAAAAAAAGGACGCAAGACAAAGACGCACGGCGAGCAAGAAACAAGAACACGAAGAACTATTTGGAGCCATTAATCGAGATTAACAAGCTCTTCGAAGTTGCGTGACCAACGGAGAAGAACTCGCCATTCCGGCAACAAGTATTTAGTATCAAGTTTATTGATATTTAGTTTTCATATATTACTTCATATTTGTGTATTGAACGTGAACAAGAAAGTAATATAGTTTTCGGGTTTGTACACCCAAGTTCACAAGTATTTACTTGTGAACTGAATTTGTTATCTCGTGTTCTTATCAATTTATTCCGCTGCATATTTTATATTTTACTCTGGTCGATGTTGCTAACCAATGTTGTTAAACATTGACTAATAACATCGTGAATCTGAGAATTATTCTTAAAACCATAGACCTTCAAATTTTACAATTTTGGGAATACCAGAACCAACACCGGACATGACACCAGCTCAAAGAGGTTTTCTAAGTAGTTGAGATTTGTGGTTTTTTATTTACAAAATTGAGATGATGGAGTAGTTAAGTTGAGATCGTGTGTCTTATTTTGAGAAAGAGTGGGGAAGTTATTTTTTTTAACCTTACTTTGTTCATCCCCTTCTTTTATCTATTGCTTACGACTTTTCCATATTGACAAGGTTAAGGTTTTTACTTTTTCTTTCTCCAATTTTTACTACCTACGGCACTCGATTTTGTGTTTGTGGTTGTTTCCAATTCTCTTGCAGAATGTCGAATTCACCATCACCCAGCAAATAAGAAAATTCCACACAAAGAGAGAAAAGAAGAAGTCCAAAGCTGCAGTGACAGCCCATGTTGGTTCTGGTGTTGTGACACTGAAACCAACATCCCCTGCAAAAAATCCTGCCTCTTCTCCAAGCTTCGATTCTGACAATGTTCCATTTGCCAGTGCACCGATGTCAAAATTTACCTCCGATCACTCTGCTAGCTCTGCTGAGGCTCCGTCTCAAGCCGTCGAGATTAAAGAAATGGAACCAATCTCCACGAGGTTCTTGACGAGTGAAGCTGAAGAGCTGTTCTTGGGATTTTAAAATCGAGGCATGATTGCTGAGCGCCAAGTCCCCGTTGCTGTTTTCGTGTAGCTGATTACCTTCTTTAGGCACCGAGGCACCTCTTCGAGCTGGTGTCATGTCCGGTGTTGATTCTGGTATTCCCAACATCAGTGACAACATGGTTCATTTTTCTGCTCCGTTTGTCCGAGCCTATATTACTTTGTTTGTTAACCAGGTTTCACAGCACCATGAGCTTCGAAACTCGTTTATTGAGGTCCTTTTGCTTTCAGAACAAAAAGGGGGAGAAGTATGTAGAAGACGCTGTGGTTCGTTTTTTATTTCATTTAAGGGGAGTTTCTAATTTAGGGGGAGTTTTTAATTCAGGGGGAGTTTTTATTCTTTTGATCATTTTCATGCGTCTTGGGTATTTTGTCCAAAAAGGCAAAATGGGGAGATTGTTGAGAAATTAATTCTTGGCAATAATTTCTTTTTTGTTATTTGCCTTTCTTGGGCACAATATAAGTTAGGAAACTAGATTTAAGAATATATTGTGTTTCCTAGTTTATGTTTAAGACTTTATTAGTTTCCTAGATTGTGTTTAGAATTTATTTTAGGTATTTACCAAGTTTAGGAATTTATGTTTGTGTATTTAAGACAAGTATTCCTAAAGTTTGGACACATAATTTTTACGCACGGGAAATTCAAGGAAGACGCACGACGCAAGGAACGCACGACGAGCAAAGCAAGGAAGAACACGAAGAACTACTTGGAGCCATTGATCGAGATTAACAAGCTCTTCGAAGTTGCGTGACCAATGGAGAAGATCTTGCCATTCCGGAAACAAGTATTTAGTATCAAGTTTATTGATATTTAGTTTTCATATATTACTTTATATTTTTGTATTAAGCGTGAACAAGAAAGTAATATAGTTTTCGGGTTTGTACACCCAAGTTCACAAGTACTTTTACTTGTGAACTGAATTTGTTCTAACGTGTTCTTATATTTTACTTCCGCTGCATATATTTATTTTACTCTGGTCGATGTTGTTAACCAGTGTTGGTAAACATTGAATAACAACATCGTAAAACTGAGACTTATTTTCAAAATCATAGACCTTCAGATTTTACACTAGGTAAATAATTTCTTGTGTCGTTCTTTATTGCTTCACTTTTTCATCATATTAGTTGTAATCCTAACAACTGGTATCAGAGCGAGGTTCGGTAGGAATATGATGGGTGACGGAAAATCGCCAATTGAGAAGTTTGACGGAACAGATTATGGGTTCCGGGAGATGCAGATCGAGGATTACTTGTACGGTAAAGATCTATATCAACCCCTGGGTACGAAACCAGAAGCCATGAAAGAGGACTAATGGAAATTGTTGGAAAGAAAGGCGATGAGCGTGGTGCGCTTGTCGCTGTCCAGAAACGTCGCTCTCCACACAACTAAGGCGAAAACTACGAAAGAGATGTTAGAGACGTTATTAGAGATGTACGAGAAGCCATCGGCAGCGAACAAGGTTCATCTAATGCGACTTCTTTTCAGAGGGTACTGCAATTAACGATCATCTCAACGAGTTCAACATGATACAATCCCAATTGAGCTCGGTTGATATTGATTTTGATGATGAGGTCCAAGCCCTAATTTTGCTGTCCTCTTTACTAGAAAGATGGAGTGGAACAGTTACCGCTGTTAGTGCTTCAGCGGGGAAGGAGAAGATGAAGTTTGACGAAGTTAAAGATTTGATTATTAGTGAAGAAATTCGCAAAAAAGAATCGGGCATAACTTTAGGGTCAGCTTTGAGTACAGAGAATAGGGGGCGATCACAATCAAAGGGTAAATTTAATGGAGGTAGATCAAAATCAAGGGGCAGAAGCAAGTGAAGAAAGGATAAGAGTGAGATCAAGTGTTGGAATTTTGACGAGTTAGGTCACTACCAGAACCAGTGCAAAACACCATTGAAGAAGAAGGAGAACAAATCACCTAACACAACAATAAAAGATATTGTAGACACACTTATTTTGAGTGTGAGCAGTCCATTAGAGTTGTGGGTTTTGGATTCAGGTGCATCGTTTCATTCTTGCAGTAGTGCTGAGGTCATGAAACAGTATACGTATGGCAATTTTGGGGAGGTTTACCTTGCTGATGATGAGCCTCTAAAAATTGTGGGAAAGGGAGATGTTCGGATCATTACTCCAAATGGTTCTGTATTGCAGTTGCGTAATGTGAGACACATTCCTGGTTTGAAGAGAAATTTACTTTCATTAGGGCAGCTGGATGACGAAGGTTATGTTGTGACCTTTGGTTGTAGTAACTGGAAGATAACCAAAGGAGACATGGTGATGGCTCGAGGAAAGAAGGAGGGTACGTTGTATATGAAAACTAGTACCGATGATTGCATTGCTATTGTAGAAAAAAATAATAATGCGGATTTATGCCATTGTCGACATGGCCATATGAGTGAGAAGGGGAGGAAAGAACTGCGTCGAAGGGTAAGCTACCTGGACTCAAGACAATTGATGTCGATTTGTGTGAGGATTGTGTCTTCGGTAAATAGAAAAGAGTGAGTTTTTCGAAGGGTGGCAGAACCTTAAAGAAATAGAAGTTGGAGTTGGTAACATCCCTTGGTGGTGCATCATACTACATGAATTTCATTGATGATTCTACTAGAAAGGTATGGGTTTACTTTCTGAAAAATAAATCTGATGCATTTGATACTTTTAGAAAGTGGAAAGCCCTTGTAGAAAATGAAACAGGTTTGAAAGTAAAGTGCTTAAGATCTGACAATGGCGGAAAGTACGAGCTTAGAGAATTCAAAGAGTATTGTGCTACAAATGGAGTTCGCATGGAAAAGACCCTGAGAGGAACCCCTCAGTAGAACGGAGTGGCAGAACGAATGAACAAGACTCTTAATGAGCATGCCAGATGTATGCGGTTGAAGTCAGGTTTACTAAAAACATTTTGGGCAGATGCAGTTAACACATCTGCATTCGTGGTTAACAGAGGACCATCAGCTCCTTTGGAGAATGGCATACCGGAGGAAGCTTGGAGTGGTAAGGAGGTAAACCTAACTTATCTACGAATATTTGGTTGTGTTGCTTATGTTCATATAGATGCTGCAGCTAGAAGTAAGTTGAATGCTAAATCTACTAAATGTACATTTATTGGATATGGTGGTGATGAATTCGGTTACAGATTTTGGGATGAACATAATTGAAAAATAATTCGCAGTCGAGATGTCATATTTAATGAACAGGTTTTGTATAAGGATAGGATGGGTGCACCAGATGCTGAAAGTGCAAGTACTCAGGTTGTAGAGTTAGATATTTCTAACTCAGGTGGGAGCAAAGTAGTTCAGAATGACCAGGAGGTTGTTGAAGCTGAGCCGAGAACACCATCAGTTCCGTTGAGAAGGTCTACAAGATTGCGAGGATCACCAGATAAGTTCACACCATCAAATTACTACTTGTTGTTGATTGATGGTGGTGAACCTCAATGTTACACAGAGGCTGCACATGGTAAGACCAGAAGCAAATAGAGGCTTCCCATGGATGAAGAGATGGACTCTTTGATGTCCATTGGCACTTGGGATCTTGTTGAGCTCCCAAAAGGAAAGAAGGCGTTGCATAATAAGTGGGTCGACAGAATTAAAGACGAGGCTGATGGGAGCAAGAGTTACAAGGCAAGGCTTGTTGTGAAGGGTTTTCAGCAGAAATACGGTAATGATTAAACAGATGTTTTTACTCCTGTTGTGAAACTAACTACTATTCGAATGGTTTTGAGTATGGTTGCTGCAGAGAACTTAATGTTGGAGCAGATGGATGTAAAAACAACATTTCTCCATGGTGATTTGGAGGAAGACATATATGAACCAAACAAAGGGATACTTGTCGGGCGGTAACCTAGTGTGTAAACTGAAGAAGAGCTTGTATGGTTTGAAACAGGCTCCGAGACAATGGTAAAAGAAGTTTGATAAGTTCATGCTTGATATTAACTTAGTCACATCCAATGCAGACCATTATTGCTACTTCAAGAGGTTTGATGATAGTTATATCATATTATTGCTATATGTTGATGACATGTTGATAGCAGGTTCTTGTGCTCGAGAAGTGGATAGATTGAAGAAACAATTGTCTGAACGGTTTGCTATGAAAGACCTTGGAGACGCCAAGCATATTTTGGGTATGCGAATTTCTCGAGACTTGGTGGGAGGAAAATTGTAACTTTCTCAGGCGGAGTACATCGAGACGGTGTTGAAAAGATTCAACAAGGAGAATGCCAAGCCAGTGAGTATCCTGTTAGGTAGTTATTTCAAACTATCTAACAAAGAGTCTCCTAGCAGTGATGAAGAGTGTGCCCATATGCAGAAGGTTTCATACGGTTCAGTGATTGGTAGCATCATGTACGCAATGGTGTGCACGAGACCAGATATTGCTCATGCGGTGGGAGTAGTTAGTCGTTTTATGAGCAATCCAGGTAGACAACATTGGGAAGCAGTGAAGTGGATCCTTAGGTAATTGAGAGGTACCAAAGAGAGAGCCCTATGTTTTGTGGGCAAAGGCGTAGAGCTTGCAGGATACGCTGATTCAGATTTAGAATCGAGCGACCTTGACAGAAGGAGAAGTACTACCGGGTACGTATTTACTTTGGGTGGTACAGCGATATCTTGGGCTTCTAAGTTGCAGAAGGTTGTGGCTCTATCTACCGCAAAAGCAGAGTATGTAGCAGTGACAGAGCCTAGTAAAGAGATGGTATGGCTGCAAAATTTCTTTGGTGAGTTGGAGAAAGAGCAGAAAAATGGTATCCTCTACAGTGATAGTCAGAGTGCTGTTTTCTTGGCTAAGAATCCAGCATTTCATTCAAGAACAAATCACATTGAGTTGAAGTATCACTGCATATGTTATCTCTTAGAGGAGAAGATCTTGCAGCTACTGAAGATTCGTGGAATTTATAATCCTACTGATATGTTGACTAAGGTTGTGACCTTAGAGAAGTTGAAGCTATGCATGGCTTCAACTGGGTTTGGAACTTGAAAGGAAGGCTTGGCGCTGCTGGAGTTATGAGTTACGTTGAGACGATATAGAGATAGTTACATTCGAGATCAGTCTCCAGGTGGGAGATTGTTGGGTTGTGGAGGCTGAAGTAGCGATCAAACTAGGGAGTTTGTGTAAAATTAACTAGGGTCTTCTTGTTATAAATAGCCTGATTGTGTAATTGTAAATCTATCTCAAAAGTTATTATAGTAGAAACTCCTGGCTTGGTAGCGCCCCCAGACGTAGTCAGAACCTCTCTTTGACGAACTGGGTAAATAATTTCTTGTGTCGTTCTTTATTGCTTCTCTTTTTCATCACATTAGTAGTAATCCTAACACGGTGTGAGATTCCTTACCGGGTATACTTCATCCAACAAGGCATGGAGGAAAAAATATTTTTTTTATCAATTGTTTGGGTAATTGGGACTTTTCCCCTATATCCATTCGAACCCTTCCAGCCCAGGCCCATTGCCAAATCCCTAAATAGTAACATCTTCAACCTATCTCAACTCCTTAATTCCACTACTCTGAATTTTTTCAATTCTGCTGAGGAAACCGATCTCCTCCCCCACCGAAATCGGTATACTGAACAAACTATTAAGCTTTTCCCCATCCACCTCTGTTAGCACCATTTAATGAAGGTTGTGTATTTATTATTATTTTTATTTATCTTTTTTCGCAGACACCATGCTGAAGTAACTGTTGGCCGTGGAGCGTAAGAAGAAGCTCCTTCCTTCCGGTGATAAGAGTCTACCCGAAGATTGGGCCAAGTTTGCAATAGATTTAACCGCCCCCTCTGATTCTGGGGATGAACAAGCGCTCGTTTCCCCAAAATGCAGTCGTTCTGATAAAGGAGGCGCAGTCTCGGGGTCCAAGGTGACCAACCCTAATCTAAATCTTTTTAATATCACGTCGATCATGGATTGTCTGGGAGCAGTAGCAATCTAGTTTGTTCAGGGACAACTCCCTTCATCCGGTCGGTGGACTCTGGATAAACTATCAGATGCCGAGCTGATAGAATCCTTGTGCCAGGTCAAGCATAGGGTAACCGACGCCCCTTCTTCTTTCCCCCATTTTTCTCCTTTTTTTTTACATTTTGTTAATTTTGCTGAATGTCAAGCTGATGTCAAGACGGCCATTCTGGTGGCTCGAGCTCGGGGGTCCCTTCTGAACGCGAACTTGGATCGGAAACATGCGACTCTGAAGGAGAGGGAGAAAGGCTGTTGAACCTGTGCAAAGAGAAAGAGACCGCCATGAAAGGGTTGAGGGACGAGCTGAAGGGAGATCAGGACGGGCTGAAGGGAGCTTAGGAAGAGATGAAGAAAACTCGGGAAGAAATGAAGCCCAAGATCGAGGAGGCCCGAGATGAAGGGGTATTATTTGGACAGGCTAACTTCCCCAGGTCAGAAGAAGGGTTTCAGCTCATCCAGATGGCTAGGGACGTCACCAAGCAAGCCTTCTCCCATTCCAGGGATCTTTGGCTAAGTCCTAAGCGTACTACCACTTCGGCTTGGAAGCCCAAGAGAAGTGGTCTAACGAGAACCCTTCAGCTCCTTTTGATCGCGAGGCCTCTCTTGAGGATCCCCCTGAGCCTACCAGCCTCACCTTCGACCCGGAGGATGACCGCCTTCACCAGCTCGAGATCGGGGAATTTGCTGAGCATCTTCTCCAGCTCTTCCAAGATCAGGGTTCAAGTCAGGCTAACCGTCCAGAGCAAGATTTACCTCTTGCCCTAACCGTTCCTCATTCCTCCCCCACATACGCCACTCTGGACGAGTTGAGGGACAATCCCCAGCTGGACAACATTTTCGGGGAGGAAGAATTTGGGGGCGCCTCTGGAATGGACGAGAAATGAAGGGATGAGATGAGCACTCAAGACTATGATGTCTAGAATGTAGGCTTTAGCTCGGGGCAGCCTGTTTCTGTATATGATGAACTTATGCTTTTGTCTTCTTGTGTTTTTTTTTCTTTTCGGCTATCTTTAGGGTTTCATTGAAATGAGGAAACCCTCGTACTATTTGTATTTTCATTTATCTATATAAATGATCTCCGTGTCTTTTCATTTTCATTATGGCTTCTGAATTGTTGTTAAAAGAGATAGACCTCCTTAAGGAAAAGTACCTTTCTTTTTTTAATGGAAATTTCCAACTTTCTGAAGAGAATACCATTCTTTGTGAGAAATTTTCTCAACTGCGCAAGCTCTTAGAGAGGAAGAGGCAAAAGAAACGTCATTATAAATGTGAGTGGCTTGAGTTCCGCGTGTTGAATCGAACACTTAGAAAAGAGCGCGCTAACTTGACCAGATCTGTGCAGCGTTTGATCTGTTGCCACCAAGCTACAGTTCAGGATCTGTGGTGTTATGCTCCTTCCTTTCACGATTGATTTGGCTGATTCTCACGTCTTTCGTTCAAGGAGACGACTCCACTTGATGCGACAAAAAAAGATTGGCTCACCAAGAAAGAGGTCGCTGAGTTCCGAACTGTCTTCTTTGACTTAAGCGACCTACAAAATAAAACCTAAATTGGACAGTCCCGGCGTAGGCCCTCTAATACTTAATTCAAATAACTTTATATGGTGATAACCGAGAGCTCAAAAAATAGGAATAAATCAGTTTAATATGGAAGTGAAGCATGTGTCCTCTTTATATAAACAAGAGACGTATTCTTAATCTAGGGTTTCCGCCTTCTGTTCGAGCCATAATTCTATAATCAATCTACCAACTTAGAATTAGGATCTCTCATTTCTGCTAAGTTATCATATTTGTTAGAACTCTCGTATTTTTTTAAGTTACTATAATAATAGTGGGCCAATAACCATCTCATACCCTGAGCCCGTAAGGGCCCATACTCTTCCAACCATACCAACCCGCCAGGGCCCATACCATACCCATAAAGCCCAACTCTACTTGCCGACCTGATTTAGAGAAATAATACCATTTCAGCCTACAAAAACTCGATAATTCAATTAGAGAAATTGCCTCCTTAACATAACTTAACATTCATGCCAACCTATATATTTGATATTGTATCACTTCCCCATAATTTAAATCACAAAACTCGTACACACCAAAAGCTACTAACTCCCCCTTTTTAAACCATCGTGTGTTTTAAGAATAATCCGGACTATAATATGAAGTTATCATGAATATTGTTGTGAAACTAGAGAGAATAGTTAAGAGAGTGAGAGAAATGAGAGAAGAGAGTGATGAAAGAGTGTGCTTTATTATGAGGACTAGAGTCCCTTTTATAGGCACAAGATTAGGGTTTAGGGGTAGGAAGGTCATTCACATAATATATAATTATTAAAATTAATTAATTAAAACACTCCCCCTTGAATGACCTTGAAAATGTTGCCTCGTTAAAATCTTGTCAGGAAAATCCAATGGGACAAAACCTGGTCGAAGGAAAAAGAATACAACTCTACTCCCCCTGAAAATCATCACTGTAGATCTTTGAGTCAATGTATGCCAATCTTATGTACCAATTCTCTAAACGATGATGATGGCAGTGCTTTCATGAATAAGTTCGTTAATTATCATATGAGCGAATTTTCTAGACATCGATATCGCCATTCTTTTGGAGATCTTTTGTGTAGAAGTTCGATATATATATATATATATATATATGATTGAGTTCAAATGAGAATCCCGTCATTATATGTGAACCTAGGGACTAATCCTGGCCTTAGATCTAATATTGCACAGTGCAATTATATGTCCAGGTTCATTGTGCTTTTTACACAGTACTGTAGTGCTAAAATCAGTCCAATTTTTTTAATTTAATTATATATATATATTTTTTACGTTTTAAAATATGCAATATGTATCTTAAGTTGTAGATCTTGAGAATGTGATTAATTTGATATATATTTCATTCAAAACGAATAAAATTTGAAAAAGTTATGGTTTGTTGAAGATTTGAGTTTCATTTCAAATTTTTGAATTTGCAGTTTATAGACGAAATTTGCGATGCTTTTTGTATACAATCGTAGTGTTTTTTTTCTTAATCTATTGTGCTTTCTAAAGAACAATGTAGTGCTCTTTGTAAACGTTGATATATGTCCAAAATACCATTTTTAATTAATTAATGCATTTTTTACATTATTACCATGCTGACATGTCATGATCTCAACCATCAAGATTATCCAATCTAATGGTCAAGATGAGTCCCTAGGTTCACATATAATGACGGGTTCTCATTTGAACCCAACCCTATATATATATATATATATATATATATATATATATATATATATATATATATATAGTATATATATATATATATATATATATATATTATATATATAAAATATCTTGTCATCTTTTATTTAGTCATATGTGAGTTGTGTCATACGAAATATTTCTTTTCACACTTATAGTGTTCAAATGCTGTCTCATTAAAAATCTTACTAGAAATATCCAACAAAACCTCAGTTAAAGAAAAAAGAGTGCAATGCATATCTCATCATATTAACTGACAATGTTATAAATATGCTTCAAGCATATCAAAGTCCTTCTAGGATTTCATTTCATCATGATATTGTTCTATATTGTCGGTTGAATGAAACTTAAAGTTTCAATATCATCCACTATATAAGAGAATCCTCTTGTAGCATAAATCTTTATTTATATATTATTGACAAAATACTTCATATGAATGAACTTCTAATAACATATAGCAATCTATAAGATTGCATATTCAATCTTGGCCAAACAATTATGTCACCACGAGCTTGTAACTCAAGTGGTATTACTAACCCTTTATAATGGTGTTGATAAGGGTTCGAACCCTGGACTTCTCATATTTTTTTGAGGTTTATCTTTACTTTCTAACCACTCTTCCCAAGAATATAATCAATTTAAAGCTTTGAAATCTATAAGAATCCATAACATATAAATAATACTTATGGTATATATTTTTTCAAAAATGATAAGTTTTGTATAAGAAATATGCTCTTCGGGTCATTATCAAGTAGTAATGATTGATTTGATGTGTTACTCTTTTGTGAGTATACTTGGTTTTTAATATTGCATATGACAAAGTGTCATTTTTCAAAAGCAAGAAATATCTAATTGAATATTTGACATAAATAGCACTACTTCAGGAGTAATATATCAATATTTTTCAAGAATATAAAATTGGCAAATAAATATATAAATGATTTTCAGGGGCATATAATGTTCATAAGAAATACTTTATTAGTTGTGCTACTTTAGGAACAACAACTTAATCATAATGTAAATAATACAACAACGACATGTAAATAATGCTTTTAATAATAAATAAGACATATAATAAAAATATTTCTTCAAAAGCATTGTTAATATTCTTCTGGAATACTATACATTATTTTTCATCAAAAAAACATGGATTATATATCTTATAATGTTCTTCATGAAAATATCATACTCAACTGAGAAATTATATACCATCACATTTCTTCAGAACCCATGATTTATATTTTAATAATCTTCAAGATTATTAAGAATTATGAAATCGTATTTCGAAAAAATACTACGATAAATATGAGCTGAAAATAAATTTCATACAGTGCGAAAATATAGATGATTGCATGTTTTATCAAGAAAAGAAAAACATAGCTTGTTATTTCAAATCTATCATGCTTGCATATAAATTGTGTCATTTAACTAATTGACAATAACAAAAATTGAACCAAATGAATATTCTAAACAAGTAGATCTCATTAGAATCATATTAACTATAATATTTGGGATGCATCTCCTCTTAACCAAAATCACATCAAAAGAAGTACTATAATTACCACATAATGCAAATTAACAACTATGCAATATATTCCAAGAGAAATGAGGGTAAAATTTTCAAGTCTCAAAATAGAAATGCATAAAATACATAGATTATACTTCATGCTTGCTTGGGATGATCAAGTCAACAAGATAAAGTTTCTAATATTATGAATGTAAATACATGATAAAGTATCAAGAGAATTATCTAATTGGATCTGCCTTTTTCCTTTTTTTTTAAAATAAAAGATATAATTCATTAAAAACTCTCTAAGAACAAGAAAAAATTCACAATTATAACACATAAATTTGGATTAACATCTATATCACAAGAAAAAATATGTACCTTAATTGGATAGTGTACTCGTGAAAAATATGTGCCGGTGGCAAGATTCTCAAAACATTTTTGTTCGGAATTTATTCTTGGCAGTAATTCTTATTTTAGTTGTTTGCCTTTCTTGGGCACAAAATAAATTAGGACTCTAGATTTTGTTTCCTAGTTTATGTATAGGACTTTATTTAGTTTCCTAAATTGTGTTTAGGATTTGTTCTACTTGTTTACCAAGTTTAGGATTCTAGGATTGTCTATTTAAGACAAGAGAATACTAAGACTTGGAGACACTTTTTCAAGAGAAGCACGATTGAGACGTAAAGGAAGTCGCACGCGACGCACGACAAGGAAGAACACCATCAAGATAGCTACTTGGAGCCACTGTCCGAGATCAACAAGTTCTTTGAAGTTGCATGACCAACGGAAAAGATCTTTTCATCTAGGCGACAAGTATTTAGTATCACGCGTTTGATACTTTAGTTTTCATATATTACTTCTTATCTCTTTGTATTGATCGTGAACAAAGAAAGTAATATAGTTTTTGGGTTTGTACACCCAAGTTCACAAGTACTTTTACTTGTGAACTGAATTTAAATTGCTTTGTTCTTGAGTTTAAATCTCCGCTGCATATTTTAGTTAAACTCTGGTTGATGTTGGTTTCAGTTTTGGTTAACATTGAAAACAACATCATATACTGATACTTATTTTCAAAACCGTACACCTTCAAATTTTACAATTGGAATCTAGAGCGGGTTACTTAACCTTTAAGTACTGATCCTTATTTTTTTAGGTGCTATGGATGCTCAAGGCAACCCAAGGCCTCCGATCCTCAATGGGGAGAACTACTCTCTCTTAAAACAGAGGATGTAGTGCCATATAAAGAAAATCGATGAACGTGCATTGAGAACCATTCTGATTGGATAGGAAAAGCCACATGTCACTGATGGTGAAGGTGATACCGTCGACAAGAAAGAGATAGATTGGACTCCTAAGGAAGTAGCTGCTGCAAATTGGAATTCCAAATGCATCAACACCCTTTGTGGGTATGTAGACGCAAGCTACTACAGAGTCATCAAGAATTGTGATTCAGCGAAGGATGCATGGGACGCACTCCAATGGGTATGTGAAGGGACCCAAAGCGTGAAGAGATCTAGACTAGGAATGATGATATCTACCTTCGAGGCAATGAGGATGGATGAAAAGGAGTCCATCATGGACTACGCCATGAGACTCTCAGATATTGCAAACGAGTGCAGAGAGCTTGGTGAAGCAATAACAAACACACGTCTTGTGGGAAAACTACTGAGATCCATCTCAAAGAAATTCAGTATGAAGGTGGTTTCCATAGAAGAATCCAAAGACTTTGATGAATAGAGTACAATGCCTTAGTTGGCTCTCTCAAGACATATGAGATGGAACACCTTAGTTCCAACTCTAAAGAGAATAATGTTTCTCCCTCCTCCGATGCTAGCTTTGACAACGATGAAGATGATGAGGAGTTTGATTTGAAAGGGATTCTGAAAATATGGAATCCACAACTCTTGAGGAAGATGAATTATCCTATGTGACCCAACGCTTTAATAGCTTTCTAAAGAAGAAGAACAACATTGGAGGATCAAGCACAAAGACCAAGCCGCAGGTGCCTACACCAAAGTTCACTGGGCGCACTCTTGCCAAGCCACAGTCATCGCCTTCGGTATCCAATGCATCCAGCTCCCCGAAACCACTCAGTGAAGTTCAATGTCATGACTGTAAGGGTTGAGGACAGTACAAGAATGAGTGTGCTAACACTCTCAGAAAAAAGAGCATGGTTGCTACAGACTTCACTGAGGATGTCAACGATTTCGACTCGCCTGAACTGGTTATATCCCTATTTAATAATTTTGTGTGGGACGATGACATTCGTGTTGGTAACATCAAAACCAACATCGTGTGACTGAATGCAAAGGCTACTGATGATCTTGAAGAGTACGAGTAACTGAGTATTGAGCATAAGCAGCTGTTTGTTAGTTGGGGAAAACAGGTACTCAAATTCAAGGATCTCATGAAATAGGTAGACAATCTAACCAAGTAAAAGAATGACCAACTTGACATAATTATCCAGTTAGAGTCGTCGCTCACCAAAAAGAATGCTGAGCTTGAAAAAGTGAAAACTGAGCTGAAGAAGGTTCAAGGAACCATCACCAATCTCAACAAAGGCAAGGAAAAGCTCGATGAAATCTTGGAGATGAGTTTCCCAGAAAATTCAAAGCATGGAATTGGCTACAAACCGAATCAGCCAACACAAGTATCAAACCAAGAACAGAAATCGACCAAACGCCACAAGAAGAGAAGGAGACAGTTTGTGTGCCATCATTGTGGTGAACCAGGTCACATTCGACCTTACTGCTGGAAGATTATTGGCGAGAGAAGACATTTTCAGAGAACAATGGTGGCTGCTGAATCCCATGTTGGTTCCCTTATTACCAACATCAAAAACAACACCAGGTTCAAACAGGTTTGGGTCAAGAAAACTAATATCAAGTGCAATATGATCTGTACCTCCCTGAAATCCCATGTTCCTGGAGCCTGGTACTTCGATAGTGCATGCTCCAAGCACAAGACCGGATCAGAATAGCTACTTTCCAATATTGTCAGATTTCGAGTTGGAAAAGTAAAATATGGTGGAGGTGCAAATTGCCAAATCATTGGGCAAGGGACTCTTGATGTTCCAGACATTGTAAAGTTGGAAAACGTATTGCTGGTAGAAGGACTTACTGCAAACTTGATAATCATAAGTCAACTCTGCGACGGTGGTTTTAGTGTAAAATTCAATCTTGAAAAGTGTGAAGTCTATGAGGAGAATAGAGCTTGCATCCTCACTGGTCGGAGGACTTCAGATAATTACTATCAAATCAATAGAGATGATCTATGTAAATTATCTGAATTAAGTGATGCTGAGGTATGGCATCAAAAACTTGGGCATGTCAACTACAAGACGATGGACAGGTTAGCCAAAGAGAAGCTGTGAATGGACTTCCTAAACTCAACACCAAGATCATCCCTGTTTACGAGGCGTGCTAGAAAAGGAAAGCAGGTCAGGGTGCCACATCCAATAGTACAGAGTCTCACTACATCATCTTGCTTCAAACTTCTTCATATGGACCTTCTGTTACCACTTGAAGTCGAGAGCCTTGGTGGTAAAAGGTACGTTTTAGTCATTGTAGATGATTTTTCTCGTTATACTCAGGTGGATTTTTTAAAAGAAAAATCCAAAACTTTTGAAGCATTTAAAAAACTTGCAAAGAGGCTGTGTGTGAGATTTGGTGTGAGTATTGGTAGGATTAGAACTGATCATGGAAAAGAGTTTGAGAATGCATCCTTTTCAAAATACTGTTCTACGGAAGGCATAAGTCACGAGTTTTCTTCACCAATCACTCCCCAACAAAATGGCATATCTGAACGTAAAAATAGATCTCTTGCTGAGATGACTAGAACTATGCTCATTTCTAATGGCATTGCAAAATGTTTTTGGGCTGAGGCTATGAATACTGCATGTCACCAGGTTCATGTGTCACACCCTATGAATTGCTGTTGGGTAGAAAAACGAACTTGAGCTATTTTCACGTGTTTGGATGTATTTACTATGTGTTCAATGATAGAAATCATCTTTCTAAACTGGACTCAAAAAGTGATAAATGCATTTTCATGGGATATTCCCAAAATAGTCATTCATACAGGTTGTTTAATCTTAGAACACGTAGTATGTTTGAGTCAGTTAATGTCAAGTTCGACGACTTGACGAGTTGAGTTAAACCTACCGAGGATAATGATCTGGTATATGATCAAAATCCTCAAGATAATGCCACGGTTCCTGTAGATGCTAGTGCAGGTATTGAAAATAGAGATGCAGGTGCTGAAACCAGAGAGCCTAGTGATGTTGGTATCTATGTTGGTTCTGGGAACACAACATCAAACCCAACATCAACTCAAGCTACCGCAGAATCATATTCTGAACCAGAAGAGGAAGATCCAGTTGACCCCATTGTCAGAGGGATATTCCATCTAGAGTTCAGAGGAACCACCCCACGGGCCAAATCATCGGAGACTTAGATGAAATGAGTACAAGAAGGCGCCAGATAAATTTCAAAGAAATGGTTAGGTACGTCTATTTGTCTACTACTGCTATAAAATTCGCGAGTCTTTGTACCTTTCTAAAACAGAGCCCAAGGGTGTGGAGGATGCACTCAAGGATGAATTCTGGATAAAGGCAATGCAAGAAGAGTTGGACCAATTTGCCAAAAACGATATTTGAGACTGAGTTCCTGGTCCAGAAAACTTTCACGTGACTGGAACAAAGTGGATCTTTAAGAACAAAACAGATGAGGCAGGAAACATTGTGAGGAACAAAGCTCGAGTGGTTGCGCAAGGGTATATGCAAATTGAAGGTATCGATGAGACATTTGCCCCTGTTGCTCGCATTGAGTCGGTAAGACTTTTACTTGCTGTTGCTTGTTATATAAAGATATCATTGCATCAAATGGACATAAAGAGTTCTTTTTTAAATGGAGTTTTATGTGAAGAAGTGTATGTTGACCAACCTAAAGGATTTGTAGATCCCCAAAAACCAAACTTTGTTTTAAAACTGAAAAAAGCTTTATATGGTTTAAAACAAGCTCCTAGAGCTTGTTATGAAATGTTGACTCAACACCTGCTCTTTTTGAACTTTATACTAGGGGAAGTTGACAAAACCTTGCTTCTCCTTAGATTCAATAAGCACATCTTGATTGTCCAGATTTATGTAGATGATAATATTTTTGGATCCACTAATGAGCAGATGGTAAAGGAGTTTATCACTCGAATGTCCGACACATTTGAGATGAGCATGGAAGGTAATCTCTCGAACTTTCTCGGTTTACAAATCAAACAGCTTGATGATGGTATTTTCCTTTCTCATACCAAATATGCTAAGAACTTAGTTAAGAAATTTGGGTTAGAAGGTGAAACGCATAAGAAAACTCCTTTAGGCAAAAATGTGAAACTGTCGAGAGATGATATTGGTAAAGGTGTTGATAACACCATGTACAGAAGCGTGATAGGAAATCTGTTGTATTTGACAACAAGTAGGCCAGATATTATGTATAGTGTGCTATGTATCAATCTAATCCAAAAGAGTCACACTTAAAAGCCGTTAAAAGAATCATAAGATACATTGCTGGTACAATAGAATTAGGTTTGTGGTATACTACTGGTACTGAACTTGTGGGTTATAATGATTCGGACTGGGCTGGGGATGTAGTGGATAGAAAGAGTAATATGGGGGCTATTTTTTTCTTGGGTAATAATCTAATCTCTTGGTATAGCAAAAAATAGAATTGTATTTCTCTTTCTACAGCTGAAGCCGAGTATATTGTAGCTGGAAGTACGTGTACACAATTGTTGTGGATGAACCAAATGATAGAGGACTACGGTCTACACAGTAGAGTTTTGAATGTGCTTTGTGACAATTCCAGTGCCTATTGACATCTCGAAAAATCCAGTCCATCATTCTCGAATCAAACACATTAACATAAGGTACCACCTTATTCGAGACTTGGTTGAGAGGAAGATAGTTAGCCTTGAGCATATAGGAACAGACAATCAGCTTGTTGACATCTTCACAAAGGCATTAGATTTAGAGACCTTCTCTCGTTTGAGAAGAGATCTCGGTATGTGCATTGTCTAAGCCAATGTTGGTTTTGATGTTGTGACACCCTAAACTAACATCAGTCACAACATCTGTATAATTTTGCATGCATTTTTATTTTCTTATCATACATAATCTAAATGCATTGAGTCTGGTTGAAAGTGAAATAAGGTCTTGTTTTGTGATAAAAGTGATGACAAAAAGACTAACCTCTTCAATTAGGTGATTGTGGAACTTTCCCGCAGAAACTGGTTTTCTCCCAGGTCCAAAAACAAGAGGTGTTAACAACAATTGCTGAAGATAAGCTATTCAAATCCCTGAAAGGATGAAGAAAATCTGGATACAAATTGATCCAATCTTTAAATTTCACCTCCTTGAGTGATTTTGACGTAGTCATTAACTTGGGTTAAGGGGTATATTTCCATTGACTTCACCTGAAGCAATGTTGGTTATAATGTCATCAGTCATGAAAAGCAACACGGATCAAGTTACTTAAACCATAATGGGAATATTTTTTTTCTTTTTAGGTCATCTTTTTAAGCATTAATTAGGACATTCATACTTTGAGAAGATGCCTTCTTGCCGTGCGTACTGTTGCTTGTGTTTGTGTCAATCTTGGAAGTCTCTTAATTGTGTTTTGAATCTAGCTAACCAAGTGTTTCAATGGAGTTGTAATCGGACGGCTGGATAGGTAACAACGAGTTTAATTTGGAGAGTGAGAATTCATCTTGCACAAGATTAACTTTGTTGTTGTGATGGTTTAATTAATTCAGCTCTATATTCAAGTTGTTTTTGTAGTAGAGTCGTGCATTTCTTTAAAAAAAATAATGAGATAATGGTTAAGTGGTTAGGGATCGTGTATCCTACATTAAGGGGGAGTGGTGTTTGTTTTAGGAAGGAAAGAAAATTAGTTTTGGGCCTCAAATCCGCTGGAAGGTAAATTAGGGTTATTTCCTTTTATTTTCACTTTTTTCTCTCCTTGGCAACGGTCACTTTTTGGAAAGCTTAAATACTTTATTCTCTTACCGTTTGCCCACTTCTCCATAAACCCTCTGAAATTAAACTCTTCAACTCTCACAATCTTCTCGTCTGTTTCGATTTTGCTGCTATTTTTGCGTTTTGTTGAAATTCTCAGGATGTCGAACCCGTCTTCTTCTTCAACTGTTCCTGAGTTACCGACTGGCGTGCGCCGCTCCGGCGAGCAGGTTCCTGCATCTTATTTAATTATTGATGGCCTGGACATTCGTGCCGAAGTAGGTGGTGGTTCTTCTTCCAACCCACCACCGACTACAACATCGCCGACTCCCTCGCCGCCGCGCAAATGTTGTGCTGGCTCCTGCGCCACTTGACATCGTTCCTGAAGCACAGGTGTTTCCAGAGCCTCTCGGGAATGAGATAGACGTTGACAATCCACCTGATTTTTCATTTGTCGCCGACATGTTTGGACCGGTTGGGAACCCTAACCTGAAGCGATCCCGGAGGTTGCATAATATTCCTCCCGGCGTGGTGCCTCCGGCCATTCCGAAGAGCTAAGCTGGCCCAAGACGTAATGTGCCAATTGAGCACATGAACCTTTCTGAGGATGTTACTGTGATGTCGGACCCTGATGAAGATGACTATGTTCCTGCCGCTTCGGTTGTGGCGTCGGTGCCTCCTTATACTTCAGCTATGAGTCTAACGAAGAAGTCTCCTCTCCGGAAGCAGACTGTGAAGTTGGCCGACAAGAAAAATCCCCCAGCGTCCATCAATCCATCAAGGTTTCCTCAGGTTCAACTGAGACAGAGTATTCGTCTCCTCCTTATACTATTTTGGACTTTTTCTCTGGGGAAGTGACGAGTTCATCCAAACCGATTGCTGATGCTCCTCCTCCATCTCCTGTCCGTGCGACATAGCCCGATCTATATCGTGATCTATTTGAGTACTCCCCTGATTCCTCCTTTGATGTGCCTCTTCATGACATCCTGTCTGCTTACAAAGAAGAGAAGAAGAAAACCAAGGCAACGCAGAAGGGCAATGTTGGTTCTCGTGTTGGTTCCCCCATACCAACATCAACTCACACCCAGTCTGTTTCGTCCTCCATCTCTGCTTCTGCTGATGTTGCTTCTCCTATTCCCGAATCGACTCCATCTGACACCTCCACTCACTCCCATTCCTCCACTAGCACTCCCTATCGGACCATTGAGCTTGAAGATATGGTGCCGTTTTCTGAAAAGTTTCTGACTGCTGAGGCCGAGGAGATGTTTTCTGAGTACCGAACCCGACATATGCTTGCTGAGCGCCAAGTTCCTGTTGAGGTGTTTGAGAAGCAAAATTTGATTGCCTTCCTTCAACATAAAGGTATGTACTCCACAGTCTCCACTGCCATGCCTTTTGTCCGTGATATAGTTTTGGAGTTTTATGCCAATTTGTTGCCTTCAATTGTTGATCTTAAGTCTGTGAATTATGAGGAAATCTTTGTGCGTGGAAAGGTTTTTAGTTTTACCCCTGATTTGATTGATGAGCTGTTTGGGACTGAACCATATTGGGGTGATTCCACTGTGGATGACATGAATAAGGTGATATCGTTCTTGTATGGATGTATGGTGAATGCATGGTTTGAACAGTTGCCGAGCACCCGCCTTTCTTCTCTTTACTCTGTTTTGCACAAGGTAGCCATTTGTAACTGGGTTCCCTCTAAGAACACTACATGTGTTACGTGGCCTCAAGCCCAGTCCTTATACAAGCTTGGGAGAGGGATCAAGTTTAGCTTTAGGCAGCATGTGTTCGACACGATTACTAAGTTTGCCACCTCCAAGTCTGCGTCCTCTCTGTGTTTTCCGTCCATGATCTTTAGCGTCCTTGAGAATAAAGGATTAACCCTTACTCCGGACGACGTACTTACTGGTGAGGCTGACTGGTTTGCTTTGAGAGGCCAACATATTTCTGGTGCGAGGGTTATTGATCTCCCTTGGCAGGCGCCTTTCCGGGACGATGTTGCTAGTGGTGTTGGGTCGGACGCTCCTAACATTGTTACCAATATGATTACCATTTATGCTTAGGTTCTTTGGGCACATGTTGCTTGGATTGACACCCAGTGTACCCAGCTGCAGGCACTTCGTCGTTCTTTCATGGAGGCCCTTTTGCCTTCAGGCCAAAAAGGGGGAGATAATGACGACGTTGATAAGAATGAGGCTGATGCTGCTGCCGAGTCTTTGGCGAGTCTTGCTCGTGAGAAAAGAAGGAAGAAGATCTGTTCTTGAAACAATGCATTGAGGAAAATGAAGAAGTCGTTGAGGAGGAGAAAGGATCGGGGTGAAGGAACTTCGACATCCCCTCGTCGTTCGAAGAGGGTGCGAAGTCAATAAGTTCCTTGTGTCTTGTTTGAATAAGTGGTAAAATGAACAATGTTGGTTTTTAGTGTTGGGTTGATATTTTGATAACATTGGTTATTTTATTTAGGGGGAGTTTTCCAATTTAGGGGGAGTCTTAGTTTTTTAGTTTGAACTTATTGTGCGTCGCAGTATTTTGTCTAGAAAGGCAAAAGGGGGAGATTTTTGGGAATTTGTTCTTGGCAATAATTCCTATTTTAGTTGTTTGCCTTTCTTAGGCACAAAATAAATTAGGACTCTAGATTTTGTTTTCTAGTTTATGTATAGGACTTTATTTAGTTTCTTAGACTGTGTTTAGTATTTGTTCTACTTGTCTACCAAGTTTAGGATTCTAGAATTGTCTATTTAAGACAAGAGAATACTAAGACTGGGAGACACTTTTTCAAGAGAAGAGAATACTAAGACTGGGAGACACTTTTTCAAGAGAAGCACGATTGAGACGTAAAGGAAGCAGCACGCGACGCACGACAAGGAACAACACCAGCAAGATAGCTACTTGGAGCCACTGTCCGAGATCAACAAGTTCTTCGAAGTTGCGTGACCAACGTAGAAGATCTTTTCATCTAGGCGACAAGTATTTAGTATCACGCGTTTGATACTTTAGTTTTCATATATTACTTCTTATCTTTTGGTATTGATCGTGAACAAAGAAAGTAATATAGTTTTCGGATTTGTACACCCAAGTTCACAAGTACTTTTACTTGTGAACTGAATTTAAATTGCTTTGTTCTTGAGTTTAAATTTCCGCTGCATATTTTTAGTTAAACTCTGGTTGATGTTGGTTTCAGTGTTGGTTAACATTGAAAACAATATCATATATTGATACTTATTTTCAAAACCATAGACCTTCGAATTTTACATTTTTTATGAGATTGTGGACAAGCTCTCCTTCATCAATTGCCCGAAAGAAAAAAATTAAGGTAATCGCATGAAGAAAAATATTGATCTAGAACTATAATATCAACAGGACATATATATTAAAAAAATTTCAGGAATAAGTATCATATATCATAACACGCAATACTTCAAGAGTACAATGGGTTTAATTTTAATTTTTTTAAAAAAATCCATATTCTTCAAGAATATTGAATTATGATATCATTTAAGTACAAATATGAATGATTCTTTTAAAAACATATATATTCTACAGGAAAATATTGAATTATCACATGAAATAAGAATATGAACATATATTCTTTTGGAATAATATACTTAGATTGTGTGAAATCACTTTTTGAAAAAACTTGCACCGACGATTCCATGAACAAAGATTTTTTCTATTATTTTGGTTTATGAAGATTTGGTTTTTAAAGATATTAATTTTCGATCAATCTCAATTAGTTAGAGACTCGTGCTGATAACGTGTTGTGAAACTAGAGAGAATTAGATAAGAGAGTGAGAAATGAGAGAAGAGAGTAATAAAAGTGTGTGATTTATTATGAGATCTAAGATCCCTTTTATATGTACAAGATTAGAATTTATGGATAGAAAAGTCAATTAATATAATATATAATTATTACAATTAATTAATTACAACAAATATATATATTGTTTTTTATTATTTAGATACAAAGTTCGTTAGCCGTATATAGACAACCACATACAATTCCCTAACACTTGTGGATTAGTTGCCAAGTCATTATCAAGTGGGAATGGGGCCAACTTGCAATTCTTTTCAAGTTTATCTGTCTTCTCGTGCAATATAATTATTACTATGAATTTATCAATAATCCAATTGACATAATGACGAATTAAAAGAATAAATGGAGTATTTGCTCAAAATCAAATAAAATAACAAAACACGCACACACCCAAAAAAAGAAAAAAAGAAAGAAGATTCCTTGGCTTATAGAGGGGAAGGGAAATACACACTTTTTTCTCCCTAGAAGTTGAATATTTTTTTAAAAGTATTTGCAGTTTTTTTTTTCAAGTGTTTGCGAACACTCCCTAAACAAAAGCAAAAGTGGTGATTGGTTCCCGGCACTAATTTAAAACCTTTCGCTCTAATGCTTTTTAGAATACAGAGATATAGAACAATGGATGATGAAACACAATTCTCTTACAGCGTTAGATAATGGATTTACAAATCCAGTAATTACTTATTGGATTGTGATTTGTGAGCTAAGTTGTCTTATGCCGTCATTTCACCATAAAATATTTCCCTTTCTTAAACATCAAGAGGCAATACGACTAACTACTTTACCAGTTAGCAATCTGCATATTAATAAATTTTTTAAGTTAACAATCTGATAAAGACTCAACAGTCAACAGGTAATTAATATTACAAACAAGTATGAATTTTCACTAAATGATAGATAAGTTTGTGGACTCCATGGTGTCATACATTGAAGGCTATTTAAGAGACCCATCTCTTTTTTCAATGACGAATATAAATAAACAAGTTGTGTAGAGATTGAAAAATAAGAGCCCACAATAATAGACTTTTTGCTTGAACAAGAGACTAGTGACTCTGAAACACAAAAGGGACATACAAATTCTTTATATGTTTCATATATATATATATATATATATATATAAAGATCATACTGTAATTCCATGTCTTGATCAGAATACCTTATTCGCGATCGATGACGTTTCAGAATGGATCAAAAGTTGAGCTCATAGTGCACAAACAAAATCCCCACTTGTCTGTACATCATCTATATCCTCATCGGTGTCTATTTCGTCGTCGAGATCCATGCTTCCATTGAATAAATGACCAACCGGTTTCGGGCCTTGATCAGCTGGTCTTCGGGCCTCTTGTATTATTGCCAATGCTTCTTCGATATTCTGAGAAGAAGAGTTATCTGCTCTTTTCGTTTTCGAACTAGCATCCTCAATTTCCACGAACTCGGTCGGCAGGTTCTTTTGAAACCAAGGGTGTTTTTTAATTTCTTGAATGGTTATCCTCTGTATAATCAAAATTCAAAACATGAAGAAAAAAAATTATGTTTTTAGAATAATTTGGAAACAAAATAAAAATCAAATCTTGACCTTTTCGGGATCAGCAACGAAAATTCGAGATAAGAGATGCTTGCATTCCTTGGAAACTCTGACATAATCAGGAATCGAATAGTGAACGCTGAGTATTCTCTAGGAGAAAATAATCAACCAATAGTGCGGGTGTTAATTACTGAACTAAACACAAATATTACAAGCAAGCAAATGTTTTTGAGTTAATTGATCTCATAACTCACATTGATTGTTTTCTTGAAATTTCTTGGATCATCAGGGTCTTCGAATGGATAAGCGCCGACTAACATCACGTATAACGTAACTCCACACGACCAAACATCTGCGATCTTTAGAGACACGGAGTTGTTTTTCATTTTATTTCAGGTGCATAAGTTGAGACGTTTGCTTGAAAACTATTTAAAAAAAAGATTTAATTATTACCTTTCCATCGTACTCTTTCCTCGACAAAACCTCTGGGGCGATATAGGCAGGTGTTCCAACAGTTGATTTTGGTTGAGAATGTAATACGGATGACTGGGGAAAAAAAAAGGAAAAAGGATTAAGAGTCAAGAATTACAATTTGTCTTTAAAACGCTTAGCATTTGTCAATAAATTACAAGTAAAACTACCTTAGAGTAACCAAAGTCGCAAATTTTAAGGTGAGGCGCTGAGCTCCCGTCCAACAATGTGTTTTCAAGCTTTAGATCTCTGTGACAAATTTGCTGCATTAAGGAAAATAATTAGTGTTCTAAATTCTGCGTATAAAATGTGAAAGTCTGCGAAAATCAATAAATGGAAATCAATTTTGCTCCCGGATTACCATGGAATGACAGTAACTGACTCCAGATATCAGCTGTTGAAAGAAAAACCTTGCCTGAAACAAATGTACATAAAAAAAAAATGCACTTAAGAACGATCGCTTAAAATATATGCCAAATTTGACTAGTACGAATGAGTAGAAAAAAGGCCGATAACATTATAAACAGGTAACTAATGGAGCAAGAAAAAAAATACCTCATCTTCACTAAATCTCCCGGCATTGCATATGCGTGCGAAAAGCTCTCCTCCTGATGCGTACTCCATTACTATGGCTAGATGAGTCGGGGTTAGCAAGACCTGCACATGAGCAACTACTCGTTTGAGATGATTAATCATTCTTGAGGAATTCGTTTGATAATCTATAATTTATAAGTTATATATGAGGCAACATATTCCAAAAATGAGGAATTTAATTGGTAATTTCTTAAGTAGAGACCCATTTCAACTAGGAATCTCTTCGGAAAGAGAAACTCAAAAACATATCATATATCTACTTAGAAAAGTATTATAAAGTAAGGGGGGAAAAAGTTCTAACAAGTACATCATTTTCACATAGCAGTGATTAATTTTCCAACTCTAAGAGATCTCAAGTTAGAATCTCCATATTTGCATTGCTAGCTAGATCAAGCTTGTGGAAGACGGATGGTGTGACGCAGTTTATGTGGTGTAATTTGCAGGCTATTGCATCAAACTCGAGGATTTACAAGTTCACAGGTAGTTGATGCGGGTCTGGTTTTTTTTTTTTTTTTTTTTTTAAAGATCCTTGTTCTTCTACATATCAACTCTTAATATGATCATCATAATTCTTACAAATTCAACAAAACAAATCAAGAAAGGAGTCGAAGCAAAAGACATATTTGTCCTTGTCCACCTAAAGCTAATCAAGTATGGTCACAATCTTCCGAACATTTTGTAAAACTCATGAAGGTCAAATTTGGACATAGCTTGTTCCCACTGATGGCTAAACTCTATTGTGTGTATTTAGCATACACAACTGAAATATTGAAAATAAATAAATAAAATAACTCTGTTACCTCCTTGAATCTGATTATATTGGGGTGTTTCAAGGACCTGTGGTTCATGATTTCTCTTTGCACATGCTCATCAATCTACACAAAAGAAACATCAAACAATAAAACAACATCATTTTAAAGATTTAAAGCATAATTTTCGAAATCCAATTTTTTTTTTTTATTTTATTTTATAAAATGTCACCTTTTTTCCTCTCTCAATGTACTTGACAGCATAGAGCTCACCATTCTTTTTATCTCTGACAAGCTTGGCCACACCAAAATTCCCAGACCCAATATCTTTCAATATCTCATAGCTTTCCATTTCTATCAAATCAAATATAGCAATATATATATATATTTATATTATATATATGTGTGTGTGTGTGTGTGGACACCAAATTGGCAGTCTTGCACTATGTACTAATCAATAAAAGGAGGCAAAATAACTTTATTTTTTAATTATTTGCAGGAGAAAGATGAGTTATTGTGTCTCGTGTGTGTTTGAAGCAACTCTATATTAGGATAGCTGCCAACTGAAGAATGTGTCCAATTCCTGAAAATTGGATTAAGTTAGGTTGATGATGAAAATAATAATAATAAAAAATTATTATTATTATTATTATTATTATGATGATGATGATGATGATGATGATGATGATGATGATGATGGTGGGCAAAATACACCATATAACAAATACTCCAATTAAATATATAAATTGTCAAATAATCAAGCTCTAAATATATAATTACAAGGTTATCCTATTAAAATAATAATATTAATATAAATAATATAATAATAATGTCAATAAAAACCACCGTCACCACTATCACTTATTAAGGTTCAATTTGGATAAAAATGTAGAAGAATATGAAGTTAGTTTTTATGTTGAAGAACATAACCATCCCTCACTTGAACATAATGGGGATATTTGTATCGATTAGAAAGAATAATTACGGAGAGAAAAGGTAAATCAACAGAAAGTATGATATCTTCAGGGATGAGAAAAATGGATTCTTAACGTTACATGGCGCATGAAGCGGGGGACGAAAAGAACCTTGGGCATATGGTGAAAGATCACCTGAATTACGTGGTACATTACAAAATGCAAGAGATATATGTGGTGATGCACAAATGATTGATATACTATCTCAACAAGTTTATGATTCGTACATATTTGTGTGTGATTTTCGTATATTTTTGTATCTTGTTGTGTGCATTTTAGTCCTATTTTGTCCTATTTTTCCTTATTTTACTTTTCGTAGCTTTAACGTTTTTTAGTATCTTTTGTTTTTCTCTCTTACTTTTTTAGATTTTTATGTTATATTACTTTTCTTTATTTTAGACTAGTCGATCGAGCCCAAGAGCGTTCTTGAGGATCACAATCAGCTCGATTGGACAAAAAGATGACTCGACCACACGAAGCACAACCGTCGATCGACGGCCAATCGACACGGTCTGTCCGCCTGCATCGACTGCATGCCAACGACCGATGTGTCAAGGATCTCACCACCATTGATCGACGCGTTATTTTCACACGGGCATTTTCCAACATCGACAGACACCGTCGATCGACGGAAGGCCGATTTTCGGCCATTTTTGACAACTTGACTATTATGCCCCCACTTTCACCCCTACACACACACACACACACACACACACACATATATATATATATATATATATATATATATATATATGATTAAGTTCAAATGAGAACCATGTTTCTATATGTGAAACCTAGGGTCAATTATGGGCCTTAGACCTAATTAAATGGATGGATCAGATTTTTTGTGTATTTCCTTATTTAATTAAAATCATTAGAATTGTATAATAAAAGCATTACTGGTGTATATAACTAAAATATTAATAAAGCACGATGATTGTATAATAAAAGCACTGCTGGTATATAATAAAAGCACTAGTTCGCAGGTTCGCATATAATGACATGGTTCTCATTTGAACCCACCCCTACACACACCACACACCACACCACACACACACACACACACACCACACACA
>BMAC01001016.1:227683-279346 GCA_014905375.1 Phtheirospermum japonicum | reverse complement strand
TATATATATATTTCTTCTCAGCAATAGTATACTTTTGAACCCCTTTGGCTTTTGATGTCCAAACTTGTTCTTCATCCTCTTCATCTACTCTACCTTCTTCACTCGTTTTCCATATTTTTAGTGTTTAGTAAAATATTGGAGTTTTTGGCATTGCTTGGATTTTGAATGAAAAACTAAGTTTAATTTGTGTAATTCCTTGTTTGAATGATGGAACTCGCCATTGTTTATGAGTAAGGTTTTCATTTCCTTTCTTTAATTATCCAGTTTCTTGTTTGCTTTCAATATGAGTTTTTGTGGGTTTGTGATGTTCTTATTTTAGTAGTTGGTTTTCTTGAAATTCTCATGGTTTTAGGTTAAAGGACTCTTAGAAATTTACATGATATTATTTGGTGCTCTTAAAAGATCATTTTCCATTGTTGTCTTCTTTCAAACTTATCATCTCTTTAATCATATTCACGCTTTCTTTAAGTTTATCACTATTGCAGAATCTGCATTCCACGGTGCCTCATCCATGGCGGTTCTGGAATACCGCCGTTAAATATGTTTTACAGTGATTTTCCATAAAATCGATGTTAAATTTATAATTTAACTGCTGTTATCTTAAAATCGCCGTAGAATCTTACATTTTACGGCGGTTTACATTGAACCGCCGTAAAAACTCACATATTCTACGGTAGTTATTTGTGAACCAACTTTAAAACTTGAGGCCAACTGATTTTAATGGCGGTTCACAAACAATTGCCGTAAAAACTCACACATTCTACGACGGTCATATTAGAACCGCCGTAGAAAGTGGATATAACTGTATTAAGTCCAGGGGATCTAACGGTCTTACGTGTAGACTAGTTCTAATCTAACGGTATAAAACATGGTCAATGCATCAATCCGCGTATAATCAAAACAACCAATAAGAACAACCAATTTGTTAAATATGCATCTCGATCCTTCATTTTTCTTCCCCAATTTCAGAATCGACCGAACATAAATCTCTCCTCCCTCGGATCCTCGGCTTGACGATCCAATGGGCGATAACCGGCGGCAGCGTGCAACTCTTCGGCAACCATCAGCAGTGTGCGACTCTCCGACTCTCCGGTTAGGGTTCGTACGTGCAGCGATAGTGGTGACGTTGGTGACTTCAGTTTTAGCGATCTACTCAAATCTTCCAAGTAGTTCTTCTTTTACCCCTCTTAATTACGCATCTATATTGGCTATTACTTGTTGCACTGTTTCTGGAAAATTATATTGTGTTTTTCTGAGATTTGTGAATTCAGATTGTTTTTATTTATTCATTTATTTAATTTTTATAGAGATGAAGGTCATAACAGCTTACTTTTAGGCGGTTTTGGGTGGCAACACCTCACCCCCAGCAGAGGATTTGACGAAAATCCCTGGCTCAGGTTAATTTCTGCTTTTCCGTGTTTAAGTTAATTGAATTCTTTTAAATGCTTAATCTTGTTATAGAGTACAATTTGCTTAATTGGGATCTGGGCCAGGGTTTTGGGTTCATACACTAATGCATTGGCGAGTGTTCATCAGTGACAATTTATTATTATGCTAAGGGGTTCGATATTGATCAAATCTCACCACCGGAAAATTACCAGACAGTGGTGATTTTCGCTACCGGGTCCAAAATTAGGTAAATATATGAAATACGCTTTGAATTTCATATAATTTTTGCTCAATTGTTAGTTTTTCGTTTATTTATTTATCAGGATGGGAATTATATTTGGTTTGTTTAAGCAAATTCCATTATGTGTTCTTATTGAATAATGATACTTTTTATTGGCTCTTCTAACTTCATTAAAACATGGAATTGATGGCATAATGTAAAAGGTTTGAGAAGGAAGTAGTGTTGTTTGCCAAGGGATAGAGGTTTCAAAAGATTTCCTAAATAAAAGAAGAGGTCACCTGTCCGTGTTCGAGTCTTACATCGGACATTCGCAACCTCTATGCCATGTGCTTAAAGCTAGGTTATGGTTTGTATTAAAAAGCATGGATTGCATCCTAGTATGGGATTTCAATTTAGACTTCAGCCCGATAACTTTTTCATGCTTCGATCCCATGCTCCGATTTAGTTGAGCTATCATCACTCTTCCTTCGTTGATCACTCATCCTGTTCTTTTGAAAATGGTATAGATTTGTTTACTTTTATTAATTATTGTTCTGTTGTGCTGGCTATTTTTGTTGTTTTTCAGATGATGGTTAGAATTGGTGCAGGTACGTATATCTTTTGGAGTGTGCGATATAATGATGATAATTGTTTCGACACAAAATATGACGGACACCAACACCTGAAACATGCACTTCTTCTTCTTCTTCTTACCCTGCACACACCAACACGTTAGAAAGGACCACCGACGGTTTTCCGGTAGAAACCTCTCCAATGATTAAGTCAGAAGCGTATGAGGTGTTTTCCAGAAAGTAAAGAAGGAATGCATAAAAGAATGACATACCTCTCTCAGCCTTGGGGCTGAGATATTTATAGCTTTTCCCAGTGGGGACTCCTTCTAGGATCTCGGAAACAAGGGCCGCGAATCAGGGGCCGTTAAGGCAACAAACTCTGACAAGTGGTCCTACTTGTCTCCTTAATGGGGGTCAGGAGGCCAGGTCTCCCCTGGGCCTGCTCTTCCTTCTTTCCTATCGGCAATTCTGTCCAGCTCGGGACAATTCCTGGGCTGAGGTGATCCCTCTTCTGATTCATTATGTTTTCAAGAAAAGCCAGGTCAAACCTTACCAAGGCTTAAACTGTCCTGATCTCCCTTCTCTGGCTATCTTGGTCCAGGTTTATCCCAATCCTAGTCTAACCTATTCATGCCCCATCAACTCCTCCCCCCAAAATGGTTGGGATAGAGCTTTATCATTCTAGGTCTCCCAGAAATAAATGAGGCCCCACTCGTCCTTTATTACTTCTTGTACTGATACGAATCCCAAGAAATCCGCCTGCAACCAAGCCTAATCATTGGCATTAGTGGTGTCGGCCCACATTCCCAAATGGTTACCATATTTGCACGTCTTTCCAAATACTGAAAGGTCAGCGGCGCGTGACCTACCCTAGGACGATTGGCGTTCCAGCTCACCACCTAGGGTACTGTTTCATCTGCCCTCATTAAATGCGGGGATCCCATCAAATCCCGCATTTTCCTCGATTTTCATTTTTTGAATTTTATCAACTTATCTTTTATTCCTACTGGGCTCTTTCTCTCTATCACTTTCACACTTCTATTTTGAAAATTTCTCGAGTTCTCTCTATCTTCCCCAGTGTTCCGGAAAACTTTCCAACTTAGTTCTCAATCCCTTTTCTACGGCAACCTTCATAGACCAGGTACTCCTTTCAACCTTTACTTTTTACAATTTCTGATAATGTCAGCGTCTCTTTCTCCCCCGTAGGTGGGAACCTCTCTTCCTTCGTCGCCTGTCGCCCCCGAAGTAGCAGTGAACTCATCATCCTCGCTACCTCTCCAGTGGCGGCAGTAGCTTCTCCCTCTTCGCAGCCTGCCTCTCCAGGGATGGCAACGGTCTCCTTGTCTCCGCCATCTTTTCCGGTAGCCGCTACGGCTTCTTCTTATTCTTCTTCAGGGGGTTTAAAATATCCCCTGGCGAACCCTGAGCATCCCCAGGTCACTTCCATTCTTAGTGATAGGTCCGTTGAGGAATTTCGTTACAAATATAAGTTCCCAGAACGATTTGACACTCATAATCCTCCGGCCGGCACCTTGGCGTGTCAGGCACCGGCCGGCTGGCTGACGTTCTATGCCGACCAGTTTCAGGCGGGCCTGCGCTTGCCGGTAAACCCTATGGTGTTAGAAATCGCCGCTCTGTATAAAATCCCCATTTTCCAATTCACCCCTAATTCTTTCAGGATCATGGTATGCTACAATCTAGCCATGTGTTACGCCGGCCTAGACCCCACAGCTCATACCTTCTTCCAGCTCTTCCAAGCCAAGAGCTCTTTCCCGGGCTGTTTCTACCTTACCGCGAGACCTGGCGTTCACTTCTTATTCAAATTTCCTTCCTCAGTCAAGGCCTGGAGAAAGAAAATTTTCTTCGTTCATTGTGCCGGGGACTGGGGCTTCGACCCTAAACCTATTGAGAAGCTGCCTTCCTTTCCACCTCTGTCCTCGACAGATAGACCTTCCCATATTCAAAAGGTCATATCCACCCTTAATTGGAATCCCATCAACGTTTCAGAACTCCTTCTCCCTTTCGTCCTTGACTTTTTCAACGAAAGAGCAGAGACGGGACCCTTACCCCCCGAGACTGGTAAAGTTCCTTTGGATCTGGTCTGTTTCTCTGCATTAAATATCATAAGTCTCATATTTTTACCTCTTCTCTTTTCAGAAAAAATGATGCGCCAGATGTTCGAAGCGGCGGCCAAGAAGGGGACTGAGGTTGCTCCAGAGCCTCGAGTTAGAGATGCAGAAACTCCCTCTTCTCCTCAAATCTAGGGCTCCCAACCTGCACAGCCCCTTGCACGCCCTCCGCCAGCAAGACGCTCCACCTCCCAGACTGAGGAGGATGAGGTTCCTCTATCTAAGAGGCCTCGCACCAACCGAAGCAGGAGCACTACCTCCACCACGATGCCGGCTACGCCTATCACTCGCAGTGCAGGTCCCCCTAATAAGACCTCTGTCCTGAACTGCTCTGGCAACGTGGCAGTTCGGCATGTGAGTGGGCAGTGCGCGCCCGAGGACATGCGGATCCTTGAGAAGATGAGTGACCGCGAATTGCTGGATTCGAGGTGCCAAGATGAGGCGCGGGTAAATCCCTCACTACCCCTTATTTCCTTTTCCTTTCTTTTTCTTCTTTCTCATGTCTATGTTCTAACTCTTTTCTTTGTACCTAGGCTGAGGCCAAGAGCCATTAGGGCGACCAGGTCTATGACCCAGCCTGACACTCTTAAGGAGAACAAGATTCTGCAATAGAAGGTGCAGCGCTATCGGGCTTTGGCTAAGGAGAGGATAGCCGAGACAAAGATGGCGAGGGAAGAGCTGGCCGAAATGAAGAAAGCCCAAGACAAGATGCTAGAAAAAGCTCGTTCTGAAGCAAGAGATGAGGCCCTGGCGGAGGCGAGGAGCTTGGCAGACGAGACCTTGGCTAAGGCTAAGGAGGGATGGAAGACCGAGTTTTTAAACTCTGAGGAGGGTCTAAAGTTGGTCCAGGTCTCCAGGGAAGAGGCGCAAAAAGCCTTCCGGGGATCTAAAGAGCTTTACACCCTGCTCTTTCCCGAGGCTGTGGTTTACTCCCACTTAGGCCTAGACGAACAGGCCAAGTGGGCCCTGGCCAACCCTAGGATTCCCTTTGACCGGAATGTGCCTCTGCAGAACCCCCTTGAGCCATCCTCCTTTTCCTACTCCCCAAACCAAAACCGCCTTCATACAATCGGGTCTGCAGAGTTTGCCGAGCATGTCTTCTCTGTTCTTCATTCTCCTGAGCCTGGGCAGTCTCAGCCAGACCTGACTCTTGCTGTAGTTGCTCCAACTTCTTCTCCCTCCCCAACCTTTGCAGGTCTGGGTGAGTTGCCAGGTGGGACTGCTCCTGGACCCCTATTAGAAGATGTTGTGGAACAGATAGCGGTCTAGTTGGATGCCGAGATAGATGCTGAGACTTAGGCTGCTTTGTTTTGTTTTGCTTTTATATGCAGACCCGTGTTGTTGCCTGTGTGGCTGGTCTGCCTTTTTGCTATCTCTGAAATTGTACTATGAATAATCTTAATAATAATAAATGCTTTTTTGTCTTGTAATGACTGTTGAGGTCCTAGGGTTTCCTGATTTTCCGGAAACCCTAGTACTTTTTGATTCCTTGGCACATGCCACTGTTTCCCTTATATACGTGCATGTGTGATTCATTTTCCTTAAATATTCTTAAAATGGCTTCTTCCTCTCTTCTTGAAGAACTTGATACTGTAAAACAAAAGAACATCTCCCTGTTTGTGGAAAACTTCAATCTCTACGACAAACTTTCCGTTCTCCATGAGAAGATCAATTATCTGAATCGTCTCTTAGAGAGGAAGGGACAGAAGAAGCGTCACTACAAGAGGGAAAGGGCTGAGCTCTGGCAAGTAAACCGCCAACTGCAGGAAGAGAAAGCCGATCTAACTGAGTCGGTGAATCGCCTGACTGTCGCCGCCGGTGAGGCTCATGCTCTTTCCGAGCGAGTTGACAAATACCGACAGCATTACCACGCAACTGAGCGTGAACTCTGGCGTGTTCGCCGAGCTCTAGCTTCGGATTGGAGAGCTTCAGGCTCTCATGGATGACCGTTTTCTGGGCCCTTATGTTGAATTTGCCCATGTTCTTGCTTTTTAATTTTCCTGCAATGTAATCACTTTTGCCAGCTTATGTTTCATGCTTTGGATTTATGTCAAAAACGCTTTTAATTATGATTATCGTTTTTTGAGAATGTTTCATCTTTCCTTTACTTTTTCTCAATCATTCAAATTAGAACTTTTTGGCCAATTCAGGTCTTTTAAACTTTTCGCCAGATCTGGCTCATCATACCAGTCAGCTCGGGGCACCCGCTTTTAAACCATCCTGACATAAGCTGACAGTCAGGTCAGGAAAAATCATGGGCAGCAGCCCTTGGCCAATCCTGGTTTAAACTGACTATCAGGTCAGGAAAAATCATGGGCAACCGACCTTAGCCAATCCTATTTTAAATTGACAATCAGGTCAGGAAAAATCATGGGCAGTCGCCCTTAGCCAATCCTGGCTAAACTGACAATCAGGTCAGGAAAAATCATGGGCAGCCGCCCTTAGCCAATCCTAGCTTTAAACTGACAATCAGATCAGAAAAAATCATGGGCAGCCGCCCTTAGCCAATCCTGGCTTTAAACTGACAATCAGGTAAGGAAAAATCATGGGCAGCCGCCTTTAGCCAATCCTAGCTTTAAACTGACAATCAGGTCAGGAAAAATCATGGGCAGCCGCCCTTAGCCAATCCTGGCTTTAAACTGACAATCAGGTCAGGAAAAATCATGGGCAGCCGCCCTTAGCCAATCCTAGTTTTAAACTGACAATCAGTTCAGGAAAAATCATGGGCAGCCGCCCTTAGCCAATCCTGGCTTTAAACTGACATTTATGTCAGGAAAAATCATGGGCAGCCGCCCTTTAGCCAATCCTGGCTTTAACTGACAATCAGGTCAGGAAAAAATCATGGGCAGCCGCCCTTAGCCAATCCTGGCTTTAAATTGACAATCAAGTCAGGAAAAAATCATGGGCAGCCGCCCTTAGCCAATCCTGGCTTAATGAAGATGCTACTAGATTGCGGCAAAAATGGGAATAAACCTGCATTATCATTCAATAAAACATTTATAAGTTTATATTTATACATAAAATTTCCGTAAGTTAGCAATATTCCATGCACGAGGAATTTCAACTCCATCCAGCTCCACCCATTTACTAAAATAATCAATTGCCACTATTAAAAATTTCTTTTGGGCAGGAGCCAACCAAATCGATTCCCCACTTAGCAAACGGATAAGGAGATCTCATCGTGATGAGCTCTTATGCAGGCTTGTGTATAATTGATGAATTCTTCTGGCATTTTTCGCAAGTACGCACAAAATCATCTGCCTCTTTACGTAGTTGTGGCCAGAAATACCCCGCTCGCAAGATCTTGCTTGAGAGAGCTCTAACACCCATATGGTTACCACAACACCCCTCGTGGACTTCCTTAAGGACATGAGCTCCTTCTTCTCGGCTTAGACATCGTAAGAGGGGTTGCCCAAACCCTCTCCGGTACAGCTCTCCCTGAATCAAACAAAATCTTGCCGCCCTGGTTTTCGCTTTTATCAGTTCTTTCTTGTCCTCCGATAGTGCTCCCTTTTCCAGATACATTTTTAAGAGGCACCGCCAGTCATCTTTCCCAATTACCGAGCACACCTGCTCTGCCCCAAATTCTGTATCTGCTCTCAGAAGTGTTACCACCCTTTCTTGACAGTCCGTAGCTGAGCTAGCTACCTTCGCCAGGTAGTCAGCCCTTCCGTTTTCTTTCCTGGGGATTTGAAGGACCGTCAGGGCCTTTATATCTTTAGCAAGCTCTCTAAATATAGCTAGATATTTCTTCATATTCTCCTCCCTTGTCTCAAAATCCCCGTTTATTTGTTTGCAGACAAGCTGAGAATCCACCCTAGCACAGACTTGCTCTGCCCCCAGATCTTTTTCCATCTGAACTCCTCTAAGAAGGGGCTCATATTCAGCTGCGTTATTAGACAGGGCATAATTCAAGCATATGGCATACTCAGTAGCTATACTTGTTGGGTCGATTAGTACTATCCCTGCCCCGCAGCCTTGTTTTTGGACAGAGCCGTCCACGAAAATTGTCCATTCCTGCTTTTCATCATGAGAACCAGCCATTTCTTGCATGAAGTCAGCCAGTGCTTGAGCTTTAATAGCTGTTCTAATCTCAAACGTGATATCAAACTCACTGAGCTCAATTATCCATCTGACAAGCCTTCCTGATGCTTCTGCTTATCCATTATGGTTTTCAGTGGAAAATTGGTCCGCACAACTATGCCATGCGAGATAAAATATGGGCGTAGTTTACGAGATGTGCCGACCAGAGCTAACATTGCTCGCTCTACCTCTACATATCTCACCTCTGCCTCATGTAAGACCTTGCTCCAAAAATAGACAGGTTTCAGGCGTAGTTTACGAGCTGTGGGAATATCGATCAAGCTAAGACGTGAGGATTTTCTATGGCTTCAGATGGTTTGCGACGAAACTTGGTGGGGGAGCTCGGCGGAACCCCCAGCTCTACCGCGCCGTGGGGTATGCCACGATCGGCAGAAACGTCAACGGCGAGGCCCGAGGGGGTAGAGCCATCAGCTGTAGTTGGATCAGGCACCATGCCGCCCCCTCCGGCGGATCAACGCCTGCCGCTGGTGGATTATTAAACGACATCCTCCTTAGGCAGTTGTCTGAGCTCATCGGAAAGGCCGTGGAAACAGCTTTGGAGAGGAAGTTCGCAGAGATGTCAACGCCGCCGTCCGGCGTACGACCAGATCAGATGGTCCTGCTGGCAGAAACAGAGCCGTTGCGCCACCAGCGCACGGATCGGACTCCCCTCCAAGACAGAGAGGAGAAATTCTCCACTTCCGAAAGTGAGACGTCGAGTCAGACTAATCTAGGCCTGGCTGAGCAGATGCAAATCCTGCAGAAGGAGGTGCAAGTGTTCAAAAAGAAGATGATAGGTGCCGGTGCGGTGCCGGCGCGACGAGGCACTTCGTTCACGGAGGAGGTCATGCGCGACGATGTGCCGACTTCATATCGTTCTTTAGGCTTTGAGTACAACGGAACCACGAATATGTGGGACCATCTCAGCCACTTTGAAATAGAAGCGGCGCTGCATAAATTCTCGGATGCTGTTATGTGCTGGGTCTTCCCGATGACTTTCGCCAAGTCAGCACAACTCTGGTTTAGCCAGTTGCCGCCGCGTTCCATCAGCAATTTCGATGAATTCAGTTCAGCCTTCCTGCATCAATTCACCAGCTGCCGAAAATATCAGAAGATGCCTCTTGAGCTGTTTAGCTTAAAACAGAAGGAGGGTGAGAGTTTACATGCTTATATTAATCATTTCACTAATGCAAAACTCGAGGTGCCTTCTGCGTCGGAGGAGCTCTTGGTAATTGCTCTTGCACAAGGCCTCCGAAGGGGTGAATTTTTCCAATCGCTGGTTGTGAAACCAGCTCTGAAGTTTGGGGAGCTCTTGGAGAGAGCTGAAAAATACATTCACTTGGAGGAGGCCTTGAAAATCAAGGATTAAGGAGAAAAGAAAAGGGAGAGATATGACAGAGAGGATAGGGCACTAGTGAAGAAGTCCAGGGCAGACCTGTTTGGGGGGAGACCTCGTTTCGACAGATATACGCCTCTGGCAACGCCGCATGGTGAAATCTTACAAGCAATAGAGAGGCACCCAGACTTGAAATGGCCTAAGACTTACTCACAGAAGCCCAGGAAGGAAAGGTCTGACCGATTCTACCGCTTCCATAATGAGTATGGGCATGATACAGACCAATGCACTCATTTGAAGGATGAACTTGAGAGAATGGTTCAGGCGGGGCACCTGAAGGAATACATGCGCGTGAGAAAGGAGGAAGCCAGATCTTGCCATAGCAGCCGTGATCGACCTCAGCAGAATAAAAGAGATCAGGACACAGGGCGTAATGAGGGAAGACGGAATGATCAGGCCCAGGTCATTCATGGAGAAACCCAGATGATTACTGGTGGTGAATGGGAAGAGCACTCCAAGCGGACGCAGCATAGCTACGTTCGAGCTGCGAGAGATCTTGTCCGTAAATCCCGTGCAGTTGGACATATGGCTTCTACCCTGAATATTTGCTTTGGATCAGAGGATGGTGATGGAATTTTGGCCCCTCACATGGATGCTCTAGTTATAACAGCTACCATCGCCAATTATAACGTGAGGCGAATTTTTGTGGATACGGGTAGCTCTGCTGATATTTTGTTTTATGATTGTTTTCAACAGTTAAAGTTGGATGTTGAGTTAGAAGAGGTTACTACACTAGTGGGGTTTGCGGGAGGAGCCCTGAAACCTTTAGGGACGGTCAGGCTCCTCGTAACACTAGGGGAGGAACCGTATAGGGTAACCAGAACAGTGCAATTTCTGGTAGTCGATGCGCCGTCCTCATATAACGTCATCCTCGGACGGCCATCTCTGAGCCAATTCCAGGCCGTAATTTCAGTATATCATATGAAGATGAAATTTCTGGCGGAAGATGGAACGGGTGAGGTCAGAGGTGATCAATATGCATCCAGGTAGACGTATGTGGAATGCATCAGACGCAACGATGATGAGCGACAGCAAAAAAGAGCTAGGACAAAGCAACCCAAGATAGGTCTGACCCAGAGAGAGGAGGGACTGGTGATGGTAGATCTGGTGCCAGGGGATGAGAGCCGAGTCCTCCATGTGGGAACGACTCTCAGTCCGAAGATCCTGACAGACCTGGTGTCATTGTAAAGGGACAGTGCAGATGTCTTTGCCTAGTCTCCCCAAGACCTCATGGGGATTGATCCGGACGTGACCGAACACCGCCTTAACATCAATCCGGGAGTAAACCCGGTCAAACAGAAGAAATGTAATTTTGGGCCAGAGAAGGAGGCCATTATAGAAGCCGAGGTGGATAAACTCTTAAAAGTCGGGCACATCCAAGAAATACAATTTTCGGAATGGCTCTCCAATGCAGTTCTGGTACGGAAGACAGACGATTGACAAATGTGCATAGATTTCCGTGACCTAAACAAGGCCTACCCAAAATATCATTATCTGCTGCCGAGGATAGACCAGCTGGTTGATTCCACCTCCGGCTGTGAGCTCTTGAGTATGATGGATACCTCGCAGGGCTACCACCAGACCCGTCTAGACAAAGAAGACTGGAAGAGGGTTAGTTTCATAACCCCGAAAGGAACATACTGTTACGTGGTTATAACATTTGGGCTCAAAAATGCAGGGGCCATATATCAGAAGCTAGTGGACAAGATGTTCAAGGAACAACTTGGGAGAAACATGGAGGTATACGTGGATGACATGTTGGTCAAAAGCATCCAAGAAACCTCACATGTGAACAATCTGAGAGAAACCTTCGATACCTTGAGAAGGTACAAAATGAAACTTAATCCCAAGAAGTGCACATTTGGGGTCCGAGCAGGCAAGTTCCTGGGTTACATGGTAACGGAGAAGGGTATTGAGGCTAATCCAGAGAAGGTTAGAGCTATAATGGATATGCAAGCTCCGAGAAATGTCAAAGAGATGCTGTGCTTGGTAGGTCGAATTAATGCTTTGAGTCGGTTTGTTTCACGCTCGGCTGAGAAGAGCTTGTCATTTCTTTAAGCTTTACGTAAGAAGGCCAAGTCTCAATGGAATGATGAATGTGAAGGTGCATTTCGACTATTGAAAGAGCACCTAGCTAGTATGGCCTTGCTCACAAAGCCTGTCCAAGGTGAGATTTTGATCCTATACTTATCCATAGGGCAACAGGCAGTTAGCTCTGTCCTCCTAAGAGAAGAGGGAAAGGTGCAGAAACCTGTCTATTTTTGGAGCAAGGTCTTACATGAGGCAGAGGTGAGATATGTAGAGGTAGAGCGAGCAATGTTAGCTCTGGTCGGCACAGCTCGTAAACTACGCCCATATTTCCTCTCGCATGGCATAGTTGTGCGGACCAATTTTCCACTGAAAACCATAATGGATAAGCCAGAAGCATCAGGAAGGCTTGTCAAATGGATAATTGAGCTCAGTGAGTTTGAGACTAGAACAGCTATTAAAGCTCAAGCACTGGCTGATGATTAGCACTAATTTGTCTTGATTTTAGCAGGTATTTTAGTTTATTTTTCTTATTATCTTTGGTATAAGTTGGATAGATTAAGCTTAAATTCATATATTTGTATTTCCAGCTTATTTTACCATGTTTTGATCTAGATTGATACAAATAAGTGATTAATTGTGATTTTTCACTTTATAGCTAAGTAACCGGAAGAGTTCAGCACGTTAGAGATGAAGTATGATGATCGAGAGTCAAAGATCGAGCTTTCCGGTGAAGAAGTAGCAAGAATTAGAAGCCGACGGACTTTCTATAACGGTTGTTCTTCTGGAACCGTTATAGTATCCTTGATGGACAGAGGCGCTGACGGTAGCTTTCTATAACGGTTACTACCGCTACCTTATTGTTGACGCTGCCGGGAAAAAGGCCCAGAACCGACATAAAAGCCTGATTTCGCCCCAAAATCATCCCACAACTATAAATACCCCCATAATTTGGATTTCGAGCATACTTTAGCATAGTTTAGGTCACTTTTCCTACTTTTTACTTATTCCTAGGGTTTTTAAGCCCTCTTAGGGATTGACAACCCCAACGAGTGCCGAGTTATTCGTAGTTTCTCTTCAAATTTCTTAGATTTAGATTTCTAGCTTTAGATTAAATTTAGATTAGTTTTAGATAATTTAGATTCAAGTTTTCTACAACCAAGACGCTACAAATTCATCAATTTAATTAGTAATTTTTCTTTTTGTTTAATTAATTCTCATGCTTTCAAATTCATTCTTGCTAGTTTAATAATTAATCTTCAACAAAACAAACCCCCCACGTGTTATGAATTGTATGATCTTGGTGATTTTGGATTGATGATTGTGTTGAGATTATTATGTTAAAATTGATGAAATTACTTGGCTAGATCTAACGGATCTAGAGCCTAGAATCGTCGTGAACCATCAATTGGGTTTATCCCAAGAGATCGTGAAAACGATTCGAAGCTCTAGAACCCAAGTTTCTTAATTATTTTCAAAACTCTTGATTTTTATTGTTATTCGTTTAAATCATATTATTTTTTTTTACGTGTTTAGATTAGTTTTTATTTATTTTCTTATTCTTGAACAACAAACACAAAAGGAACTTCCGAGCCTAGTTTCCTTGAGAGACGATTTGGTTCAACTTACCAACCTACACGGGATCCCGTACTCTTGCGGGCCAGCTTTTTAAAAATTGACAAATTTAATAAAAATAGGTACACAAAAGTTCGAATCAGCCGACTTCATGCAAGAAATGGCTGGTTCTCCTGATGAAAAGCAGGAATGGACAAATTTTACGGACGGCTCTATCGGAAACCAAGGCTGTGGGGCAGGGATAGTACTAATCGACCCAACAGGTATAGCTACTGAGTATGCTATACGCTTGAATTATGCTCGGTCTAATAACGCAGCTAAATACGAGGCCCTTCTGAGAGGAGTTCAGATGGCAAAAGATCTGGGGGCACAGTAGGTCTGTGCTAGGGTGGATTCTCAGCTTGTCTGCAAACAAATAAACGGGGATTTTGAGACAAGGGAGGAGAATATGCAGAAATATCTAGCTAAGTTTAGAGAGCTTGCTAAAGATATAAAGGCCCTGACGGTCCTTCAAATCCCCAGGGAAGAAAACGGAAGGGCTGACTACTTGGCGAAGGTAGCTAGCTCAGCTACGGACTGTCAAGAAAGGGTGATAACACTTCTGAGAGCAGATACATAATTTGGGGCAGAGCAGGTGTGCTCGGTAATTGAGAAAGATGACTTGCGGTCCCCCTTAAAAACATATCTGGAAAAGGGAGCACTACCGGAGGACAAGAAAGAACTGATAAAAGTGAAAACCAGGGCGGCAAGATTTTGTTTGATTCAGGGAGAGCTGTACCGGAGAAGGTTTGGGCAACCCCTCTTACGATGTCTAAGCCGAGAAGAAGGAGCTCATGTCCTTAAGGAAGTCCACGAGGGGTGTTGTGGCAACCATATGTGTGCTAGAGCTCTCTCAAGCAAGATCTTGCGAGCGGGGTATTTCTGGCCACAACTGGGAAAAGTGGCAGAGGATTTTGTTTGTACTTGCGAAAAATGCCAGAAGAATTCATCATTGATACACAAGCCCGCGGAAGAGCTCAAAACGATGAGATCTCCTTGTCCGTTCGCTAAGTGGGGAATCGATTTGGTTGGCCCCTTTCCCATGGCTCCTGCCCAAAAGAAATTTTTAATAGTGGCAATTTATTATTTTAGTAAATGGGTGGAGGAAGAGGCCTTGGAAAAAATCACAGAGGATGCGGTCATGAAGTTTTTATGGAAAAACATTGTGTGCAGATTTGGTATTCCCAGGATCTTAGTCTCGGATAATGGTACCCAGTTCATGGGCACCAAAATCAAAGCTTGGTGTGTGAAAATGAAGATCGACCAGCATTTCACATCCGTCTACCACCCACAAACTAATGGTCAAGTTGAGGTGACTAACCGCATACTGGTCCAAGGAATTAAAACGCGTCTGGACAGAGCTGGAGGTAGATGGGTCGACGAGCTTAACTCCACTCTATGGGCATATAGAACTAATCCCAAGGAGAGCACAGGGGAAAAGCCGTTTAGTCCAGTTTATGGTATGGATGCTGTGGTCCCCGCCGAGATTAGTATGGAAACTCATCGGGTCCAGAATTTCGTAGAAGAACAAAATGAGCTATTAGTTCAGAATTCTCTGGACTTGATTGAGGAGAAAAGGGAGAAAGTTGCCTTCAGAATGGCACACATCAAGGGGAGAATCAAAGCAGCGTATGATAAGTCCGTGATCAAGAGGCATTTCCAAGTTGGAGATCTGGTTTTAAGAAGAGCTGATTTGGGAAAAGCAACAGGAAAGCTGGATACCGCGTGGCAGGGACCACTTCGAGTCACCCAAGTCTTAGCGGGTGGCGCTTATAAGCTGGAAGAGCTGGATGGAGTTGAAATTCCTCGTGCATGGAATATTGCTAACTTACGGAAATTTTATGTATAAATGTAAACTTATAAATATTTTATTGAATGATAATGCAGGTTTATTCCCATTTTTTCCGCAATCTAGTAGCATCTTCATTAAGCCAGGATTGGCTAAAGACGGCTGCCCATGATTTTTTCCTGACCTGATTGTCAGTTAAAGCCAGGATTGGCTAAAGGGCGATTGCCCATGATTTTTCCTGACTTAATTTTCAGTTTAAAGCCAGGATTGGCTAATGGCGGCTGCCATGATTTTTCCTGACCTGATTGTTAGTTTAAATCCAGGATTGGCTAAGGGCGGCTGCCCATGATTTTTCCTGACCTGATTGTCAGTTTAAAGCCAGGATTGGCTAAGGGCGGACTGCCCATGATTTTTCATGACCTGATTGTCAGTTTAAAGCCAGGATTGGCTAAGGGCGGCTGCCCATGATTTTTCCTGACCTGATTGTCAGTTTAAAGCCAGGATTGGCTAAGGGCGGCTGCACATGATTTTTCCTGACCTGATTGTTAGTTTAAACCAGGATTGGCCAAGGGCGGCTGCCCATGATTTTTCCTGACCTGATTGTCAGTTTCAGCCAGGATTGGCTAAGGGCGGTTGCCCATGATTTTGCCTGACCTGATTGTCAGTTTCAGCCAGGATTGGCTAAGGGCGGCAGCCCATGATTTTTCCTGACCTGACTTTCAGCTTACGCCAGGATGGGTTAAAAGCGGGTTAAAAGAGGATGGCTCAGGGGGGTTCTGCATAGGCACATCCCGGTCAAAGGGAAACCCAGGGTTGGCCCGGGCCCACTTGGCCTATTCATCTAGGCCAAAGTGGTAGTAAACCACAGCCTAGGGAAAGAGTAGGGTGTAAAGCTCTTTGGATCCCCGAAAGGATTTTTGCACCTCTTCCCTGGCGACCTCGACCAACTTTAGACCCTCCTCAGAGTTTAAAAACTCGATCTTCCATCCCTCCTTGGCCTTAGCCAAGGTCTCGTCTGCCAAGCTCCTCGCCTCTTCCAGGGCCTCATCTCTTGCTTCAGAACGAGCTATTTCTAGCATCTTATCTTGGGCCTTCTTCATTTCGGCCAACTCTTCCCTCGCTATCTTTGTCTCGGCTATCCTCTCCTTAGCCAAAGCCCGATAGCGCTGCACCTTCTATTGCAAAATCTTGTTCTCCTTAAGAGTGTCAGGCTGGGTCATAGACGTGGTCGCCCTAATGGCCAAGAGGTCCCTCTTTGCCTCAACCTGGGTACAAAGAAAAGAGTTAGAATATAGACATGAGAAAGAAGAAAAAGAAAGGAAAAGGAAAGAAGGGGTAGTGAGGGATTTACCCACGCCTCATCTTGGCACCACGACTCCAGCAATTCGCGGTCGCTCATCTTCTCAAGGATCCGCATGTCCTCGGGCGCGCACTGCCCACTCACATGCCGAACTGCCACGTCGCCAGAGCAGTTCAGGACAGAGGTCCTATTAGGGGGACCTGCACTGCGAGTGATAGGCGTAGCCGACGTCGTGGTGGAGGTAGTGCTCCTGCTTCGGTTGGTGCTAGGCCTCTTAGATAGAGGAACCTCATCCTCCTCAGTTTGGGAGGTGGAGCGTCTTGCCGATGGAGGGCGTGCAAGGGGCTGTGCAGGTTGGGATCCCTGGATTTGAGGAGAAGAGGGAGTTTCTGCATCTCTAACTCGAGGCTCTGGAGCAACCTCAGTCCCCTTCTTGGCCGCCACTTCGAACATCTGGCGCATCATTTTTTCTGAAAAGAGAAGAGGTAAAAATATGAGACTTATGATATTTAATGCAGAGAGACAGACCAGATCCAAAGGAACTTTACCAGTCTCGGGGGGTAAGTGTCCCGTCTCTACTCTTTCGTTGAAAAAGTCAAGGACGGAAGGGAGAAGGAGTTCTGAAACATTGATGGGATTCCCATTAAGGCTGGATATGACATTTTGAATACGGAAAGGTCTGTCTGTCTAGGATAGAGGTGGATAGGAAGGCAGCTTCTCAATAGGTTTATGGTCGAAGCCCCAGTCCCCGACACAGTGAACGAAGGAAAAATTCTTTCTCCAGGCCTTGACTGAGGAAGGAAGTTTGAATAAGAAGTGAACGCCAGGTCTGGTGGTAAGGTAGAAATAGTTCGGGAAACTCATCACTTGGAAGAGCTGGAAGAAGGTACAAGCTGTGGGGTCTAGGCCGGCGTAACGCATGGCTAGATTGTAGCATACCATGATCCTGAAATAATTAGGGGTGAATTGGAAAACTGGGATTTTATACAGAGCGGTAATTTCTAACACCATAGGGTTTACCGGCAAGCGCAGGCCCACCTGAAACTGGTCAGCATAGAACGTCAGCCAGCCGGCGGCGCCTGACATGCCAAGGTGCCGGCCGGAGGATTATGAGTGTCAAATAGTTTTGGGAATTAATATTTGTAATGAAATTCCTCAACGGAACTATCACTAAGAATGGAAGTTACCTGGGGATGCTCAGGATTCACTGGGGGATATTCTAAACCCCCTAAAGAAGAAGAAGCAGCCGTAGCGGCTGCCGGAAAAGATGGCGGAGACAAGGAGACCGTTGCCGTCCCTGGAGAGGCAAGCTGCAAAGAGGGAGAAGCTACCGCCGCCACCAGAGAGGTGGACGGCGAGGATGATGAGGTCACTGCTGCTCGGGGGCGACAGGCGACGGAGGAAGAGAGGTTCCCACCTCCGGGGGAGAAAGAGACGCTGACATTATCATAAATTGTAAAAAGTAAAGGTTGAAAAGAATACCTGGTTTACGAAGGTTGCCAGAGAAAAGGGATTGAGAACTAAGTTGGAAAGTTCGCCGGAATACTGGGGAAGATAGAGAGAACTCGAGAAATTTTCAAAACAGAAGTGTGAAAGTGATAGAGAGAAAGAGCCCAGTAGGAATAAAAGATAAGTTAATAAAATTCAAAAAACAAAAATCGAGGAAAATGCGAGATTTGATGGGATCCCCGCATTTAATGAGGGCAGATGAAAAATACCCTAGGTGGTGAGCTGGAACGCCAATCAATAGGGGAGATTTATCTATAGACTTTCAAACACGAAACACCTAATCAACACGATCGAGGGGTATGGGATTAGTAGTGAAGTCTTTTAAATATTTAAAGATTTTGGGAGTTCTAAATGTGATATTGACAATGAGTCTCAAATTTAGAATCCATGGTTTAATTATATTCGAGAGAATGGTTAAACTACATTTATAATTGGCTTATAATAAATTGAATAAAAAAATTACTTGGTTGATTGAAAAGGATTCACATTAAGAGTTCATTGGCCCCCAGACCCTGGAATATCTACTTATCATTTGATTATATCGATCACTTGTTATTTGATCTTAATCTTGGTGAAATTGTGATAGTAGTCCTTGAAATTGTTTATTTTACGTTCATCATTTGTAACGACACAATCCAGCTCATATTTTCTATTAGTTTACATAAAGCTAAAATATCTATATTATATTACTTATTAAATTCTAAACCAATTTGGTCCTTGTGGAATATGACCTTACTCGTCATGTGCTACATCTACATTGTACACTTGTGATTAGATAAATTACACTCAAAATAAAAAGTGAACAGTCATCAATATACTTGAGGAATGTTGGATCATAAAAAACACTTGAATAGCATTGGGAGATTCACTAACATGAGTCACACCAGGTGAAGTAGGCGCTTGCCTATTTTGTATTTTATCTTGCATCCTCACCAGCTGCTTTATGTGATGGCTTTTAACGAAATCAATGCCTCTTTCCAAAAACAAGAAGATCTCGTGCATTTCCTATGTACAAAAAAAAACAAAACATAAATTACTAATAATTAAGATATAACAAGAATCAAAAACTATTTTGTAACACTCATCATAAAATTTTGTGATACTTTGACATTTATATATTACAAATTAAACATAACAAAACCTGTGATACCTTCACATATATAATGAGATACATTAAGGACATTTTGTAACACTTTAGCAACCATTTATTTTAAAAGACCTATACCTAAACATACAAAATACTTTCAATATATTTTGTGATACTTTAAAAATGTTTTAAGATACTTTAAGATACCAATGATAAGAAAACACAATCTGACAAAAATACAAGAAAAAAAAAATCATAAACCCTACTTTTGACATTTTGTTAAAGTCATATACTTAAATATATGTAATATTTCCAATATATTATGTAATACTTTGAAAATATTTTGAGATACTTTGAAAATTAATAATAACAAAAAAATGATAAAAATATTTAAAAAACAACATAAACACAAAATCATAAAATCTAAACCCCTGAACCCTAAACCTCTAACCCTTAGTTTTGAAATGGCTAAGATGATGAAAAAGAACTTCCTCAAGTATACTTTTTGCTGGAAATAAATTATTATTCTAGCAAGAAAAATAATAATCCAACAATTTACAAAAACAAAAAATCAAGCACAATTTAGTGAATGTGATGTTGGTGAAATTGTGATGTTGGAGTCGTGCTACATAAAGTCAGTATCCGAATCCAAGAAGTTTCAGTAAAAAAAGCATACAAAAGATGACTGATTTGCATCTTTTTGTACATATTTTCATTGTCGTTTTTGTTTCACGTTGCGTGTTTTTCGCTTGCTTTTTGTTGATTTGGGAGTCGGGTAGGCCGTTTTTCGTATTTCTAGATTTTCTTAGTTTTTGTACGTTTTTCTTATTTATTTTCGTAGTTTTTTTCACGTTTCCATTTTTCTTGGCCGTAGGACGTCCAAGCGGGGCCCACGCTCGTTGGAATCATTGATACTCGACTCGGGATTGGACAGACAAAGCAAGGAGGCACAACGGACGAGGTTCGATAAACCGGCGGACGCGAAAAGGACGAGAATTCAAGCCGGGCACTGGAATCCAGTCGACCGACTGAATGTTCAGTCGATCGACTGACCTTTAAGTCGATCGACTGAACCGGCTGAAATCGACTGGATTCCAGCGAATTTTGAAGTTTTTGACATGGCAGTCGATCGAATGCCTACTTGGCCGATCGACTGCCGTCGATCGACCGGTGCCCCTAGATCGACTGAATTACAGGGCTTTTTGCCATTTCGACACAGCAGTCGATCGACAGCCGACAAGTCCGATCGACTGCAGTCGATCGACTGCTTTTTCTCAGTCGATCGACTGAAAAGCAGGAATTTTGAAGATTTAAGCAATCATACGTTATTTCAAGAGGACAACTTGGCCTGATAGCTTTCTTCTCCAAGGAAGCTCCCCAAACAGCTTTTTCTGCAGATTTTCATATTTTGCTCATTTTAATTCCTAAAAATTCTAGTAATTAGAGATAGATTAGTTAAGTTTAGATTTAAGCTAGTTTATGTTCAAGCTTTGTTTCAAGCTATCTTTTRTGAAGATCCATCAACTTTTAAGCTTTCTCATTCAAGCTTTTGTGTAATCAACATTTGGTAATTTCTTTCCTTTAATTTAGTTTCATTTCCATGTTATTTCTCTTTAATATTGTGTTGTGCTTTGGATCATAGCTTAGTATCTCTTGTTTTTTTTTTTTAAACTTTCAATATCATTTTCTAGCTTTCTAGCTTATGAACTTATGCTTTTAAGTTATTAAGTTACAATCAATTTCTAAGTTAGTAAAAGTTTATTAAGATCTTCATCTTTAAGCCCTTAATTCATACTAAGTAATTATGTTGACTTATTCAAATAAGTTGACTTTAATTTTCCCTCCATTTTACTAATTTCAAATAATTAAGTTTTAATAAGTTAATTAGTTTAAATTGATCATTTTTAATATAAGCTTTAATTTCCTTTAAATGTTTTAATGTTTCTAAATCCTAATTTTCAATTTCAATCTTAGTTATAAAAACCGAACAATGACTATCGCTTTTCTAGGTTAAATTAGTTTTAGAAAATCCGACGATAAGAACGATAAAGAAAACCGACGGCCGATCACATCCATCCTCGAGAGACACGACTCGGGATAACTCACCGCATCTACAGTCGACTCCGTACTATTGCGGAGACGATTTCTAGAACGTCGAGAAATCTTCGATCAAATTTTGGCGCCGTTGTCGGGGATGGATTAAGGCCAATGGCATTCTTAATTATTCTTATTGTCGTCGTAAATATTATCTAGTTATTTATTTTCCATTCGATACGCGTAATCTTTTTGTCGCTTGTTGTGTGTGCAGGGTAGGTCCCACATCCCGTTCTCTCCGCTAGTATCACTAATAATCGAGAAGCGAACGATGGAAATCCTGCTCGAAAGCCCGATTCTGCCCGCCCACACTCTAAACGRTCGAAAGACGCCTCCGCCGCTTGATTGATTCGGCCGAGGATGGCAAACTACCGAGTTAGTTTGCCATACGACAACCCGTACATCCAAATTCCCGAATATCCAAATCCATATACCGATCCCAAATATGACGACCCGTATGCTTCGATCGGGAAAGAGTGGATCTACTCTTCAGATCATTATGAGCCAAACCCTCCACATCAACCTCCGTTCTCATACCCCCACAACCCGAGTTTGGACGATCTATATGTTCCCCTCGCCCTTCCTTCTTCTTACCCCCATTTTGAATCGTACGCTCCATCGATTTATGATTCCGATTCTTCGAGCTACAATTTTTACAACCTATACTCGAGCTGCGATTCTYACAATCTACCCACCTCGAGCTCGTATGCTCCGAGCGATGACCCTTATACCTCACTATTTCAAGATTCGTCTACGTCCCCACTACCGGACGTGGAGTCTCTCTTAGCCGAGCTCGTTGGAAGCCTCGATCGCATGGAGACCCGCGCTAAGCAAATCGCCAATGACGTGGGTGAGCTAAACAAACCGTACCTCGACGAGATACCCTTCTTTGATGAGGCGGTGCCCACAGTCGTTGATTGTGATTCGAGATTTGACAATTTTTCGGAAGGTGAGCGCTATGAGGTGGATTTTGAAGACGAAGAGAATGGGTCGGAAAGCAACACAACCCCTCTCGGGTATTGCAAAGAGGTTGTAGTGGAAAGTGAGGAGGTGATATATTCGGGGTCGCCGATGGCACTTGGATTATCGAGCTTACCTGCTATAGGCGAGGTAGATGCAGTTGTGCCGGCCTTGGAGGATGTGGAGCTGATCGAGCCTCTTTCGCCTCCACCCRAAACTTTGCCACTACTTAAACAAGAAAAGGAGGAAGAGGAGGAGGAAGATGTGCTGGGTCCTACTCTCTCGTGCCCGACTACGACTATTTCTAAAGACGAGAGAAAGGAGACGACGGTTGGGGAGACGAAGAAGCACGCCGACCCATATTTGGATGATCACGTCTGGGTGATCGACTACTCACGCTTATGACCACCGAAGCAAGCCCACGATCTAGATTTCTCGATCTTCCGGCTTGCACTACACGCCCGCCTTGGTGATACTGATCACCCGATGTGTCTACTCGAGAACACCAAGGCGTGGCATGATCGTCACCTGTTTTTGGATCCTGGATAACATTTTCGTATAATCGTCGAGCGAACGACGTAAACCAAACGCGCTTCGTGGGAGGCAACCCACGACTTTCTAACTCCCTTCTTGTTTTTCTTTTAATTTAGTGTATATTCTATCTCTAAATAGTGTTAATGGAAATTTTGGGGTTTGTGTAGGTCCGGTCTGGAAGTTTTGGAAGAAAACAGGAGCAAAAATTGGAGTGGACTGCTGGAATGCAGTCGATCGAATGCATATATAGTCGATCGACTGGAATGCAGTCGATCGACTGCACAATCGACTGAAAGGGCGGAATCGACTGGATTACAGGGACTTTCGTACTTTCTGACAAGAGCAGTCGATCGACTGTCGGCAACCGATCGACTGCAGTCGATCGACAGAGGAATGCAGTCTATCGACTGCACGGACTGCCCAGAATCCTGCTTCTATATATAGCAGTCGATTTCTCCCCCAAATCGATAGAAATCGGGGGAGCGAAAAAAAAGAAGGGAAAAAGAGCAGAATATAAAAAAAAAATAGAAAAGAGAGAAAGATAGAGAATCGACTCTTAGTCGATCGACAAGGCCATTCACGCAGGAATTCACAAGTTCCTTCTCCAATTCTCAAAGTTCACATCCTTTCGTACTTGAATTGACTCCTCGTTCCTTTTCCGAATAAATTCGAGGTACTTCGCTTAAACGATCATTTGGGAACCAGGAAACTTGATTTTTGTTGTTGATTGTGTTTGTGGGTAGGATTTGGGAGCCTTCCTCTTTGATTTCCTTCTTCAAAAATCTCGCCCACAACGTGTTCGACGAATTGCCCCAAAGAAATCTCTATTTTTGTTTTCATCGTTTCTCCGTCGTTTTTCGTTCGTTTTGCTTTTTGAAACTCCCTAATGCAAACTCGACCACCTTCTTCCCGTTTTCATCATATACCATGGACGGTCACTCCGACGATGAACATGTGATCGGTTTCGGCTTTCAACAAGACCCCAATATCGCCGGAGATTACGGTGCCCCCTTCCCTATCTATTCTCCCGACGAGGGGGAACTTTTCCAAAACCTTTCCATGCGACATTTCGCTACCCCTCGTTTCATTGACATTGAGCGTTTAGACGCGTGGGTGGCGAACGGGGATTATGACGGGTTCGGCACGCGTCTTCTAAGTTTCATCGACGCGATGAATGGCCGGATGTTCGCGGCCTTCCGAGCACCGGCTTATCAGGAGCTAGTGCTCGAGTTTTTCACTTCGTATGAGGATACGCGTGACAGGGGTTTTGATGTGCGTTTCGGGGGAGTTAAACGCCGTATCGATCAGGGGGTGATACAAACGGTTCTCGGGCTTGATTGCCAGGAGTCCTCGTATACGCAAGTTCGTGGATATAATGAGATTGCATTTTGGGGGACTATCACGGACGGGCAAGGCACCCGGGATCGGTACTCGGCGTCGGCAATTGTCGACTTGGCATTACTTGGGGCTTACAAATTCTTCGCCCACGTCCTATTGGGCAAGCATGAAAGCACCAACCTCACTCGTCACGAGGTATACGTGCTTTGGTGCTTATGCAATGGACATCCGGTCCTATTTTTTCCGTTGATCCGAGCACAAATCGAAGGGATTCGGAGGACGAGGGGAGGAAGCGTCGCCCGACTCGGCATGGGGCCGATGATCACGGTTCTTGCCCGTTACTTCGGGTTTGAGGCCGAATCGGCGAACATGACGAGGATCAATCTTTTGGAATTGACGTTCAAGACGCCGAGAGCCCCAACGAACCCGGCGAGACGACAGCGCCATCGGGAGAATGAACGGGCCGAGGCCGGCGATGTCCCGAACACCGGTTCGGGCGCACCTTTCGGGGAAGGCACGAGCCAAGCGGCAGTCCCGCAGTACGGAGGTCYGAGCACCGGCTCGGGTCCCGAGATGGGTTGGAACGATTTCTAACATGCCGTATTTTCCCATTTCGATCAAATGAACGTTCGTTTCGACCATCTCGACGAAGGGCAGGCAAGGAACGACCGAGCTCTCAACAGTATCCAGCGCCGGCTCTTTTTGATCGAGACTCGAATGCGTCAAGACGACGACGACGACGATGACGGCGGCGACGGTGGAAACGAAAACGAGGAAGAGGAGGAAGAATAAGACGAGGCCGCAAACCTCCGTTCCCGACCTATGAGACGTCGTTAAAATCTCCTAACTTATCCTTTGTTTTTATGTTTCATTTTATTTTGTATTTCGATTATATTCGTTTATTTCTTATCTCGTCTATTGTAAAAAAAAAAAAATCCTTTTTAATTGCTTTTGTTTTTGTATATAGTTTCTTAATTATATATATATATATATAAATAAATAGAATATTAAATAAACCCAAAACAAATTGAAAAATTCAAAATTCAAAAATATTTACGTTTTTGTACATAGTTCGTTTTTGTGCACGTTTTTCCACCTTGCCTAACCTTGTAGATATTTTGTTTCTTACCTCGATTCCCGACGACGAACTTGGCACGGCAACGACGACACGAGCCCGGAAATAGGGGCGTTTTCTTTACCCTACAACTTTTTACCGCTTTAATTCGCTTAGTTACGCAATGAGGACATTKCTAGGTTTTAAGTGTGGGGTGGTTAGAATCGTCCTAGGTTTTTCATTTCGTCGTGTGCTTGTTTGTTTTAGTTTGAGAAACGTGTATGATATTGTTGTTTGGACCCTTGGCGAAGTGACGCGGTTTTTATGATTTGTTAAGATGTTTAGATTGTCGATCGAATTTAGTGGATTTAGGTGGTTTAACTTGTTGGGATTCCCGATCGGTTTTAGCTTCGTGCTATCCTTGTGCTCGTTTGGAACTAGTGCCTCGACTAGCCCTCGTCATTAAACACTCTCTATAGGTTTTTGTTGTAAATTGGAGTCATCAATTGCTCCACGTGCTCGATCGAAAAAAATTCAACGATGATCGGAGTCATTTGATAGCCTCGTATTTTCACATTATTATGCAAGTACCTCACGTCTACGGTACATAAAAAAAAAAAAGAAAAAAAAAAAAAGAAAAAGAAGAAAAAGAAAAGAAAAATACGAAGAAAAGTTGAATAAACAAGGAGACGTTATAAATCCTTGAAGTGTTGTATAGCACGTTTTCCCATTTGTTTTGATTTTTAGTATACTTTTGTAAAGAGAGGTGTTGATGATCTTGGCTAGTCGGGAGTCGATTAACGGTTCGAGCAAGGATAGACCTTAGCCGGGGCAAGGACGGGGAGACCGACTTGTTGGATCGTTTAAGTCCTTTTAGGTTTCGGAAGTCGATCTAAATTACCTTAGCAAATCACATTGTCGTCCTTTTAGCCGAAGCTAACAAACAACGTARCGWACGABRTCTCGAACTATTTTTGTGCATTAGCCTAGGGTTGGTCGGGGGTAGTTTTGTAAATATACGTTAGTTTTGCTTGAGGACAAGCAACCGTTCTAAGTGTGGGGTGGTTGATTTGCATCTTTTTGTACATATTTTCATTGTCATTTTTGTTTCACGATGCGTGTTTTTCGCTTGCTTTTTGTTGATTTAGGAGTCGGGTAGGCCGTTTTTCGTATTTCTAGATTTTCTTAGTTTTTGTACATTTTTCTTATTTATTTTCGTAGTTTTTTTCACGTTTCCATTTTTCTTGGCCGTAGGACTTCCAAGAGGGGCCCACACTCGTTGGAATCGTTGATACTCGACTCGGGATTGGACAGACAAAGCAAGGAGGCACAACGGATGAGGTTCGATAAACCGGCGGACGCGAAAAGGACGAGAATTCAAGCCGGGCGCTGGAATCCAGTCGACCGACTGAATGTTCAGTCGATCGACTGACCTTTAAGTCGATCGACTGAACCGGCTGAAATCGACTGGATTCCAGCGAATTTTGAAGTTTTTGACATGGCAGTCGATCGAATGCCTACTTGGCCGATCGACTGCCGTCGATCGACCGGTGCCCCTAGATCGACTGAATTACAGGGCTTTTTGCCATTTCGACACAGCAGTCGATCGACAGCCGACAAGTCCGATCGACTGCAGTCGATCGACTGCTTTTTCTCAGTCGATCGACTGAAAAGCAGGAATTTTGAAGATTTAAGCAATCATACGTTATTTCAAGAGGACAACTTGGCCTGATAGCTTTCTTCTCCAAGGAAGCTCCCCAAACAGCTTTTTCTGCAGATTTTCATATTTTGCTCATTTTAATTCCTAAAAATTCTAGTAATTAGAGATAGATTAGTTAAGTTTAGATTTAAGCTAGTTTATGTTCAAGCTTTGTTTCAAGCTATCTTTTATGAAGATCCATCAACTTTTAAGCTTTCTCATTCAAGCTTTTGTGTAATCAACATTTGGTAATTTCTTTCCTTTAATTTAGTTTCATTTCCATGTTATTTCTCTTTAATATTGTGTTGTGCTTTGGATCATAGCTTAATATCTCTTGTGTTTTTTTTTAAACTTTCAATATCATTTTCTAGCTTTCTAGCTTATGAACTTATGCTTTTAAGTTATTAAGTTACAATCAATTTCTAAGTTAGTAAAAGTTTATTAAGATCTTCATCTTTAAACCCTTAATTCATACTAAGTAATTATGTTGACTTATTCAAATAAGTTGACTTTAATTTTCCCTCCATTTTACTAATTTCAAATAATTAAGTTTTAATAAGTTAACTAGTTTAAATTGATCGTTTTTAATATAAGCTTTAATTTCCTTTAAATGTTTTAATGTTTCTAAATCCTAATTTTCAATTTCAATCTTAGTTATAAAAACCGAACAATGACTATCGCTTTTCTAGGTTAAATTAGTTTTAGAAAATCCGACGATAAGAACGATAAAGAAAACCGACGGCCGATCACATCCATCCTCGAGAGACACGACTCGGGACAACTCACCGCATCTACAGTCGACTCCGTACTATTGCGGAGACGATTTCTAGAACGTCGAGAAATCTTCGATCAATGACTTACATTGTTAACCTCTTTGTGGAGAGTCACATCATCGGATCATCCTCTAATAGTTCAAGTCTTATAGACCATGTGCTCGTGCTCTGATTAGTTTTTGTATTTCTCTTTTCCTGCCAACCCTCTAACTTGCTCTTTGCTTACTAATCCTTTGATGCAGGAAGCTCATATGGATTTTTTCGGCTAATTAGGTATAAGTCATGAAAAAATTTTTCATCACCAAAGCCTCCCTGCTAAAACCTCTTTAGCCATGCATTTACTAATAATACAGAAGTCTGATGTTAGATTAATGGAAGCCTAGTAGGCTCAACACACCCTTTACACTTCATCAGTGAAAATAAACAATCACAAGACCTAAAACACAAACCGCTCACATTAACTGACTGGATGCTATTGTACTCAGTCAAAGCATCACACAATTTCCCAACACATATGATGACCAATAAAAATTAATAATTTAGTAACATCATATATAGAGTATGTAGCACTAACGTTGATTTTCCTATTAGCTAACGGAGCTAAGAACGTGAATAAGGAATATAAAATAAACAACCACTTAAAGTCGTCCCCTCTTCCAGGAAGTTATTCTGCAGAAAATTCTTCAACTCGGCCACTAGTGACCTGTTTTCTATAACATATCTCATATAAAATCCTTCTCTAATTCCAACTTCTTCCCCCGCAACTCAAAAATGTGATTACCCATGTCCTTTGGAAATAAAGAAAATGTCATAAATATCAAATGGTGTGATGATAAATCGAACATATGGTCTTATGCTAACATCCTGCTTAACCCATTAATATTTTCAACGGGCCACCTGACCAATGAATGCGACACCTTTTTCACGATATTCAGCATAGTCAATCCCCCAAACCCTATATTTTCTGAATCAGCAATCAGTATGGGGTTAAATGTTTAGACAAGCTCTGACAATGATAAAGTCCTTGACTGGGTTGCAATTCCCAATTGAACCTAATTATAAGAAAAGGTGTTTACATATCAGAATATGTAATAATTTAGTTATGTTCTCTAATACCTTAACTATATTTATTAATGGCTAAATAACATGATTCCGAATTTAACAAAAACATATGATATAAATATAAGTGTATTACCTCAGCTATTTCGACATCTTCTTAATAGGTTCACCAGCACTTTTCTCACACTTAAAAACCTTACCTTTATTGGAAAAAAAACACATTAGCTATTAGACCGCATGTGATACTTTAGGTTTATTTTGTAATACTTTAACCAAGATTTCTAATATATAAGGTGAAATAGAGAACTTTAAAATTCCAAACAAATATGATACTTTAAGCATATTGTATGGTACTTTACATGTATTTTGTAATAATTTAACTGTATTCTCTAATACACAATGTAAAATAGAAAATTGAAATCCTAAACATATACGATACTTTAAGCCTAATGTGTTATACTTTAGATGTGTTTGTAATACTTCAACTGTATTTTCTAATACATAATGTAAAGCTATAAAATTACAAACATAAATGATACTTTAAGCCTAATGTGTGATACTTTAATAGCATTTTAAGATACTTTATGATAAAACTCTTTTAAAAATGATAACTCGTAACCTTCACCAGCTGCTTCAATGGCTTTGCCTTTCCTTTAGCATTTTCACCAACAATCGCGTCTTTTGACGCAGTAACATTCTTCAACTTCTTGTTTGCATTTCCTTTAAAGCCTTCTCCAGAAACCTTACCATTAGACTCGTTCAACTTGTTCGTCCAATTCTTCAACAGCTTGGCATCGCTCTTAGGTTCTTCAGCCAACGCCTTTTCACTAGACCCAGGAATCTCCTTCGATAGCCTTTCATTAACCTTATGATCCTCTCTCAAAACCTTCTCCACAAGATTATAATTGGACTAGTTTGATTTCTTCGTCCGCTTCTTAAATAGTTTGGCATCGTCCTTAGATTCTTTTGCCAACACCTTTTCATTAGACATGGCAATCTCCTTCGACAGCCCTTCATTAACCTTATGATCTTCTCCCAAAACCTTATCCACAAGCTTCTTTGGAGACATCTTCTTCAAAGGTTTATTCAATCGTGTGACATCTTCTTTTCTATCTTCACCAGCACTTGGCCCCAATTTCTTTGATGCATTTCACTTTGAAATGTCCCCTCAAACTAATGAAAAGGTTTTCCATCTTCTGACCATCTTCGAAATTCCCGCTAATTCCTACATGTCTTAAGTTCTTCTCTTTACCGTGATACAAGGCTCTTGTTACTCTCCTCTTTTTCTTTAATAAAAAGTAACACACCATTAAACACACAAAAAATGACACACACACACACATACACATAAACACAATAAAAATGTATCCCTTGTTTTCATTATCCTTTTTCAAAAAATACCACACCAAATCAAATGAACTATTTCATCTAACAAAAACCAAAACTCATACAACACACAGAATAAGCACACAAAATTAACAAACGCAAAATAAACCAAATAATCAGAACCGTAATTTGTAATCCATAGAAGATATGGCAAACAATATGCATCGAATAATAAGAAACAAAAAAACCTAGACCTAGTCACTCTATTTCCAACTTCGCGAGACAGTGCCATCCCAAGTCAAGCGCTAGTTCAAATTTGCAAAGTAATTAATGAAAAAAATGCATAAAAACAAAATTTCGAACATAAGAATGCAAAAGTCGAAGAACACTCGAAGCATATATGAAATGAAAAACAAAAAAACTAGAAACACGTGAAAAGCCCTAATTGAAAATGAACGAGGTGTAGAAAATTACCTTTTATTCCACTCGGCGCAGTCGCCGCTAATGGGACTTTGCAGAGTATAGTCTCCTACTTTCATCATTAGACACTTCAAACAAATCATTAAAGGGTTTTCTCTCAAATCTCCAAAGCTTTTCGATCGGTTGTGTGGGATTTCTACAAAAAGACAGAATGAAGGAATGACTGTGAACAGTATTTTTCTTTTTCTTAACAGGTCGAGTCGCAGGCGGGTTCCTATATGGATATCGGGTTGGACACAGGTCAATTTATTTTAATGGTAAAAAATGATCTAATAACTATGAGACCGATATCATACAAGTATTTGATTTAATAATTAAATGTTTGGACTAATATACCCTTAATTAAATCCTTACAATCCATTAATTTTGGTAACAAAGAATCAAAGAAAATCAATTATTAGTGAAAATTTGAAAATAAATGATTTTATTGGATTTAGATAGGGATAAAATTAAAAAAAAGAAACTTGTACAATTTATCTAAAACGATATTAATTAGAAAAAAAATTAACAAAGTAAAATATTATTTGATTTGGAACCGATCAAGTACTTATTTTCTAGATGAAAATAGTACACTTAAATAATAGAGAAAATTGAAGATCAAATAATGTATTTAATAATGGCGTAAATGTTATGGTTGACAACTTTCATGTGTTTGAATTTTCTTTACATTTGTTCAGCATTCACAACAAAAAAAAGTGCGACTAAAGTAGTATTATTTTTATTTATGGCACAATTCTTATTGGAAAATTGAAGTAAGCGTCTGACTAAATTTGTGTTTTTGCTAGGGTAGACCATAATGCTAAAGTGTGAAACCCAGTCTACTCCGTTCTAAAAGTTGAAAATATCAACATATACAAATCTAATCGATTCAATAGAATTACAAAATTGAACAAATCACACACTTGTCACCAATCTTTTAATAACAGTGGTTTCCCTGATTCTTCTGCACAAAACGTCTACAAGACAAAGGTATGTCTTAAGTTTATAATTCCATACCACTTATAATTTTTAATCTTTATTCAGCGTTGTTCGGTTGTTTTGTTAAATTATATAGATTGGTTTTTGGAATTTTTTATTAAAATATAAACTAAAATTAAGGCAAAATTCTAACTATGTTTCCAAAAGATGAAAATGAACCTTGCTATGGTGGTAGTAACCTTCCCCTTTAATGTTTAGAATTCATAAGTTGACCTTTTGTCTATTTATTTAAGTTTAAATGGTGGGGTAATCGTTTATAGATAATTTATGATATTTCTTATAGATAATCTTTTGTTTCTTCATTTGTTACAATTAAAATATCATGACATTATTTTATTTTTTAAATAGCCTAACCGCTGGATGTCGTTATAAGCCCAAGCCGCACTTTGGTTTTACCAAGTAAAACCACGGTATAAAAGCAATATTATAAAACTAGAGCAACAACGGTGTGTAACAAGTATTTAATATTACAATATTTTAAATATAAATATAAGCGCGCGGATATACGTACCCCAAAAACTTATGAGTTGACCTCAATATTTTTTTTAAATAAGTTGCGGCGCTTTTATTAAAAAAGGAGAAAAAGTGTCCGAGTACATAGCAAACAATGAAAAGAAAACGAAAATAAAGAAACTAGCGCTTCATAAGAAATTCTCGCTTAAGAGAACTCTTTGAAGTTTTGCGTAAAGGAGTAGAAGCTTCGTCTTCAGCCATATCCGCCCAAAATTGTCCAGAAGCAACATCCATAAGGTGTAGGGCAGGAGATAATTTTGGATCATTGATAATGAAAGAAGTAGAAGACTCATGTTGTAATTTTTTAATTATATCAATGAATTCCCGATCAGTGGCAGGTTTACGAAAAATAGGGGTGCGATGTTGGCTGCCAAAGTCCGACTCGTCCACTATAATACCTTCGTCATGAGCAAGACAAACTAATGGAGTACGTTGCGCTGAAGGAGAGACCATATCCGAGGAACCCATGGCTACCTGATCAACACCACTCTTACTCGAAGAAGCAGATTTCTCATAAAGCACAAGCTGTCGAGAGGTGTCACAAACTATCTCACCCGTTCTGCAAACGGTCGGTTGGTTCTTCCTRCMGAGCTGCGYAGTTAGTTTCTCTCCCTTGTCTGAGCCACTGTCAGAAGGCTCAGAAGCAGTACGGTAAACCTGCCCTTCCGATCCAGAAGGAGTAACAAGAGTATCAGCGGTTTTAGGAGCCGTGGTCACGGGAGCGGGAGGTAACGGTTCGRACTCRGACCCTGAAGTTGGCTCCAAGGTAGGAAGCGCCGAAGGATCCAGGTGAGAATCAGTACGGTTACGGACCACCGAGGCAGTGGGTGGTGACTCAGGTTCGAGATCAGACTGTAATGCTTTAAAAGCGTTGGAAGTCATCAGTGCAGAAGTAGTAGTAGGGACTGAAACCGGACGGTGTTCCATACGGGTGCGGACCGTCGGAGCTCGAGAATTAGAACGCCGACGAGGGCGTCTGGTGTTAACCGTCTGCCAATGAGTTGACCTCAATATATTTTAGACAAAGTTAATTCTAAATGAAAAGACAAAATTAACCTTACTCACAATATATAATTCAAATTAAGAAAAATAAAATTTATGCAATTATATAAATATAATATATATATATATATATATATTTATTTATTTATTTATAATTATTATAAAGAGGTAATTATTTTTTGCCCTCAGGCTATTTTGATTTTTACAGTTTACCATACGGACATTTTTTTTCAACAAACCGCCATCTTAACTATGCGCGAATTGTATTTTACCCCCTACACCATTTTTTTTGTGGTTTTGTAATCAAAACCGAATGATGTGGCACAACCCGATTGCGCCACGTCATCCATTTTTTTAATCACAAAATCACAAAAAAGTTGTGTAATGGGTAAAATGCAATTCGCGCATAGTTCAGATGGTGGTTTGTCGAGAAAAAAAGTTCGTATGGTAAACTGTAAAAATCGAAATAGTCTGGGAGGCAAAAAGTTTTTTTTCCCTATTATAAAACAAAAACATAAAACCTCGTATCATTTTTCATCCCAAACCTTTCTCAATACCTAACAAAAACTTACATTAAAACCTGTAAGAATGGAGGATATTTATACGAACAAAATGAATAATGTTAGTGTTCTTGACATCTATCTGTTCCTTTTTTTTTTTCCTTCTTTTTTTGGGTGTATTACTATTTATTGGGCTTAAAATCGCGAATATGTTCAATTTAGTTTTAATGAACAGTTGATGTATGTTTGAAATTTATAACCAAACATTGTGTATATGTTCGAATATACAGTTCAAACATATCCATAATGTTCGAACCTATTATTCGAACATTTTTCAATTGTTCGATACTTTTTTACAAACATAATGTCTTTGTTATATAATTATTTTTGGATACTTTTTTTCAGGAATCGAAGACAATGTCAACCGAAAATAGTAATGATTGTCCAACTAGGAGTGATGTGATTGCAAACTATCCTTATTTATTCAACACAACGAGTTATTTTGAATCTAGAGATGAATTAGTAAATTGAGTTCGTTCGAAAGGAATTGAAAATTGTATGGTGATAGTAGTTAAAAGATCAGACAGTGGAGAGAGTGGGAGGCGAGCTCAAATTTTTTTAGCATGCGAACAAAGTGAAAAATATCGTTGCATGGTTGGACAAACTTCACTACCTGACGAATTAGAGATGGAGACAGAAGGAAAAAAAATAAAAGAAGAGGCAAACTGGGATAAAGAAGTGCGGATGTCCATTCCGTTTAAACGGCTCTCAAATGTTTGTTGGCTGTGAAGAGAAGTGTTCATTACAAATAATCACCCTCTTGCCAAATACTTTAAAGGTCATTCCTATGCCGGTTGCTTAACTCTACTAAAAATGCATTTGTGTTGATATGACAAGAAGCAACAGTCGACCAAAAGATATATTGCACGGACTGAAAGTTAGACATCCTGGAAATGTGTCAACAATGAGAACTATTTACAATGCTCAAGCAAAGCACAGAGTTGTGGAGCATTCAGGCAGATCACAACTGCAATTTCTCATGTCCAAATTGGAGGAGAATCATTATTTTTTCCACGTGAGTCGTTGTAGTACGACTGACCAAGTTAAAGATACTTTTTTTGCTCATCCAACTTTGGTTGATTTACTTCGTGTATTTCCCACTGTCTTGTTGATGGACTGTACATACAAGACGAATCGTTATAAAATGCCTTTTTGGAGATAGTTGGAGTGACATCGACATATATGACATTTATGGTTGCTTGCGCTTACATGGAGCATGAGCGTGAGGAAAATTACATGTGGGAATGTTCTATACTTAAATCGTTGATGAATCTCACGTGTTTGCCCACATTTATTGTCACTGATAAGGAAAGTGCGTTAATTAATGCGGTGTCGGCTACTTTTCCAAATGCGAGACAAATTTTATGTCGTTGGCACGTTGGTAAAAATGTGCTGGCAAATTGTAAGAAAATTTTTCGCACAAAGGATGAGTTTGAATCTTTCAACAGTTCATGGAATAAAGTGATGCTTGTCGATAATGAAGTCGATTTCAACGAACAACTCAGGAGATTTGAGTCTGACTATTCCGATCATTCATTAGACATACAATATTGCATTAATCAGTGGGTGAATCCCTACAAAGATTGCTTTATCTATGCATGGACAAATAATATTATGCATTTCAATAATACGACAACTAATAGGTAGTATTGCGGACTACTTGAACAAGTTTAATTTGGTTAATCAATCTGAACAACTACTAATGTTGAAAAGGTTGAGAGAAACTTTGAAACTTGACACAACGTCTTTGATTCCGCCTGAGGTCCTTGTACGACCTTGTGGAAGGCCAAGGGCAAACGCACAAAGAATGTGAATTCAACAAAACGTGACCCGAGCAAATTCGAGTACGTGGAGTCATTTCATGATAGCTGTTCTCCAATGGAAAAAAGTGTCGACTTAGTGGGCCGATTGCTATGAAATCGATGTTTATTTCTACTCCAAAACAAAAGCAACCGGTTTTCCGGAAAAAAATAAGATCAGCTGCATATGGATATTTTATGGATGAACTTCCTACCCTGTTTCGTGATTTTGTCCTTGAAGCAAAGAATATATTGGGGGATGGTCATTGAGGCTTCCATGTAGTAGCTCATTTAATTGGTTTCGGCGAGAATTCATGGGGAGAAGTGCGGCGAGAATTCATGGGGCAAAGTGCGGCGAGACCTTATTGATGAATTTCAAAAATATCGTGATATGTACACAAATGTATTCATCGAATGCGGAGCTGTTGATGTTGTGTTGTGCACATTGAACTACGATGATACACCTGCACCCATGAGATATTGGTTATTACTACCAGAGATGGGCAACCTTATTGCATCTGCGTACAATGTCATATTGGTGGTATTATCCCCAAAGACTTGCTACACAACTTGCCTTTTATATCATCGATTCCAGTTTTCGCTAACCCCAAATGCATATGCATCGCATTAGTCGCCGATGAAACGCACTTTATTGCGATAGGTTACTTATTTTTTAATAAATATATGATTGCACTTACAGTATATGTGATTGCACTTAAAATCTAGTAATCAAGTTTGTTTTTATTGTATTTAGGTGAACTTACGGTCGGTACATCCACTACCTATCGTACCTTATAAGTGGTATGAACGACGTGAGGATTGTGAGAAGGGATGGGATGCATTGTGCATGCAAAAAATTAGGTTATACAATGACCTTGTGGCAGTTAATTGAACCAAACTTTTACGCATCCCTTTTTAAAATATTTAATAAAGCATGTAAGTTTGCTCGTAAGAGTACGAGGAACTTGTAGGATGGTGAGTTTGACTCGAGTCGATTCTCTCGAGGACAACTCTTCGGCCTTATCGGATATTTCTCTTCAATTCTCAAGAAAATAAATTATACATACAATTTGGGGGGTTTTTGAAGAATTTGAATTGAACATTATGAACTAAGCTATATTAAGGCTAAATCTAATTAAACTAATTATCTTGAACTAGATTATAAACTAAATTAACTAAATTATTTAAACTAATTAACTAACTGAAAATTAAACTAAAACTAAATTAAATTAACTAAACCTAGATTAATTAACTAACTAATTAACTAATTAATAATTTAAAGGGTCTAAGAAATAATTTTCTGCTAAGGGTTGCTGCTAACCGTTAGTGCTAAGGGTTGCTGCTAACCGTTAGTGCTAAGGGTTGCTGCTAACCGTTAGTGCTAAGGGTTGCTGTAACCTTTAACTGTAACGGTTAACAAAATCTGAAACTAAACCAAACTATATCTTTCATGCATGAATGAATTTCAACGAAACAAAGCATCACATATTCAACATAAAGCATGAAAAACTAATTATAAACTAAAAATAATAAACTAAATACGATCAACCAATTCAAACGAAATACGAACATAAACTAACTATTATTCGAACTTGAAAACTAATTATCAAAACTAAGAAAACTAATTAAAAGGTTCAGATTACTTGCTATAGCTACTAGAAACTGAATGTTCTTCGCCTATTACGAAGAGAAACGCTGTTAACGGACGAAAACGGATGAACGGCGTCGAACGGGCTCCGGAACTCGTCTTCGTCGAATCTTCGATCTCCTCGTCGATCTCTACGTTTTGGTGTTGTAATCCGTCTCTAAACCCTAGGATTATGTTTATGGTAAGTATTTAGGTTTACCACACGCACACCCAGACCTAGATGATCGAAACTCGGATTAAGGAGGGTATTTGTAGATATTTTTCCGCGAACTGGGCCGAAAAATTTGTTTCTGGGCTTTCTGGGCCCGCTAACGGTTGGTGCAACCGTTAGCAGCAACCGTTAGGTGTATATATTTTTTTTTTGTATTTTCGGCCGACGACAACGGTTGTAAGGAAACCGTTCTGGAAAGTGACCGTTAGCTCTGAATTCGGCATTCTAACCGTTAATATCGGTTCTCAGTAACTGTTAAGGTTAGTGGTAACAGCTAACGGTTGGAGTGTAACCGTTAGACTCAATCGACATCGGTTCCAACATAATAACCCTTCTAGAAAGTCTGTCAGCTTCAATTCTTGCTATTTCTTCACCGGAAAGCTCGATCTTTGAATCTCGATCATCATAATTCATCTCTAACGTGCTAAACTCTTCCGGTTACTTAGCTATAAAGTGAAAAACCACAATTAATCACTTATTTGCATCAATTTAGCTCAAATTACGGTAAAAAAAGTTGGAAGTACAAAAATACAAAAATAAGCATAAACTATCCAACTTATACCAAAAATAATAAGAAAAAGCAATTAAAATATAAACTAAAATCAAGAAAATTACGCGCTAATCAACTACCCCACACTTTATTTGTTTGTTCGTCCTCGAACAGACGTTAAATTCAAAGTATAACTAGAATGAAAATAAGTTCAAGCAAAGAGTCATGCTATGCTACATACATAATTTCGAAAATATAAGTACTAGTCACGCAACGTCAAACACTCCACCCTTATTACATTATCACTTCAAAAACAAATTCATGCATCCTCTCAAAGAGAAATATATAGGGGTGATCACTCAGAGCACTCAAGCAGTTGCTGCATAGGACGTGTATACACTCAAATCATACAAATACATGCACAATAAATAAGCACAGTAAATCAATCTCTTTTCAATCGCAAACTAAGTGTGCTGTCAAAATTAAGAATCGGAAAAGGACTTTACGGGTTGTAATGTAAGGATCTTTGGACGGGTATGAAATATATAAGTTGTGTGGCTAAATAGCTCACTCAACCTAATCTAATCACGAAGCAATTTGCTCCACCTCGAAAAATAAGAAACCTCACTAAACACTCATAACGTAGCCTTAAATATAGGCTATTCCTCAACTCGTAACTCTAACCGACTTGTAGCTCAAACCACTTAAACACAATTGAAACTTAAGATATGCTTCGTAACACAACTCTTTTGCCTTTTAAATATTAGGCTTCATAAAATAAAATAAATAATAAAATTCAAGTCTTTATTAGCGCGTAGGAAATGACTAACAAAGATTCAACTAGACTCGCCATCCTTCTTTTCTTTTTCTTTTTTTATTTTGTCCCTTTTTTATTTTTCATGGGATCTTTTCTTTTTTTTTTTTTAATTTTTTAGATGGTGGTCCTTACTTACAAAATAATAAATTCCCAATAAAAATTTCCAAGACTCAAATAACCAATAAAAATACGAACTCCTACCCCACGCTTTTAATAGGTTTGTAGGGGTCGACTCAATAAGATCACTCAAGGCTATAGGCATGGATTATTTGGCTATGATTGGCTCATTCAAAATTTATAGTGGCTAAAAATATATGGATATGGCCGAAATAGGGTTTTATTTGTGCCTTAACGTCATGTTCTAAGTCAACTACACACAGCGGTTTCAAAGAGATATCAAATCAAAACTCATTCAAGTACATGCAATGATGATAAACACTCAGGCTACTCGCTGGCTTTTTGCATGAAAAAGTTTTGAATTGACGTTACTTTTAGGTTTTTCGAAATCAATTGCGTCCAAGTACCATTTACAATATATAATAATTTTTTTGAAAAATTATGCACTTATGCACGCTCAAAAGACTAAAACATCAAATCATACTTAGTTAACTTTGACAGGCAAGCCATACAAACACAATTTAGCCGCGGAAATAGCAATCAATCACGTAAAATATAACATATTAGCTAAGACAAACTCATGAAAATTTTAAATTTTGCACAATTTTCAATTATAAATCACAACTCAACCATCCCCCCTTCTAAAAATGTGGCAAACTCCTGGTTGCCATAAATATAAAGAAAATAAGCGCAAGGGAGATAAGAAAACATCCATGAAAAATCGATAGTTGAGCTTCTCTAAAAGCATTCGTGCAATAATTCCCCGTATTGAACTCGTGATTGGATGTCTTGAATAAGAAAAACCTACAAAACAAATAATAAAAGCAACTAATTAATATTTTTTTGGAATTTTGAATTTTTCACCTTTTTTTTTTTTTGGGTTTTTTTTAAGAAAAAGAAAACGAAAAGTAAAAGATATGATTGTAATCAATTGCTTTGCGCAAGTGCCCGGTGGCACATCGTTCAGGATTTGGAACGGCCGGATTGCGGCTCAATGTCGGAAATGGCTGGATTGCAGCTCATCAAAAGGTTGCCGGACTGCGGCTAACTTGGGTCGGATTGCGACCTCGATCGACGAAAATTAGACGGCAGACGCTACTAGCGGTAAGCTCATTGTTATCCATGATTGTTGCGGCTAGCGGTAGGTTCAGCAGTTGATCATCATCGTTAACACCTCGAATGGAACTAGCGATAAGGCTTCGGTAGTGAGCTACTTCTATATAACCGTTGTCCAGAATAAGCGATTTATCATATTTTCTGCACATCAACATACACATAAACGTACCACGGCAATTGACACAATATAAAAAGACAAAAATAAAATAAAGAAACGAAAACTAACTAACGCTTGGGTTGCCTCCAAAGAAGCGCAACATTTAACGTCATATGCTCGACGCAATTTGCTTGATCAAACCTTAGCTCGTGGTGGGTCCACGAACTCCTTCTTGCTCCTATCTCGACTCTTCATATATTTCTCGTAATAAGGCTTAAGTCGATGCTTATGGACTTGGAATCCCATATTTGCACTCTCATCGTATAGAGTGGAAACTCCATACTCATCCAACTCTTTTATTAAAAATGGTCCACTCCATGCAACTTTAAAATTGGTTGGATCGAACTTACGATCGGAATTATATAGCACTAGTTGACCAACCTTGAACCTCAAATCATCTAACTTCTTATCAAAAACCTCGTTTGACTTCTTCTTCCTCGTCGTCCAATCCTTTTGATATGCCCTTCCCTTGTTCCTTATACGTTTAAAATTCTTGTAGGGGTCGAGGGAAACACTTCTTGAACGATTATGCGGTGGCTTCGTCTCTTCTTTTGGCTCAAACTTCGAACGATCTCGTTGTGGTCTCAACTCCACTTTTGGCTCGTTTTTAGGCACGTTAAACTTCATGGGCAATCCATCATCAAATGCCTCGACATTATCAAACTCTTTGATCATGCCGATGCTCAGGAGTTCATTCACGCAAGAATCCACTAAATCAACAGTAGAACATTCGTCCTTTATAAATGGTGCAGGAGTCTTGTGAATATCTTGAAGTGAAAACGTCACCGTTTTGCCTAAGACGGACATAGTCATCCTCCCTTTGTTTACGTCAATCACCGTGCGCGTTGTAGACATGAATGGACGTCCTAACAAAATGGCGTGTTCTCGATTCTCGCTTTGTACGTCACCAACATCCATAATGACAAAGTCGACCGGCACTACTAGCTTGTCTACTTGTACTAAGACATCCTCCAAAATCCCCAAAGGTAACCTTATCGTTCTATCCGCCAATTGTAACCTCATCGCTGTCGGTTTCAGCGGTCCTAGGTCAAACTCCTTGTAAATTGAGTGGGGCATCAAATTTATGCTAGCTCCAAGGTCAAGCATTCCCCGTGCCTTTTGTCCATTCCCGAGAGAAACAGTTATGCAAAAAATCCCGGGATCCTTCTCTTTGGGTGGTAATGGTGTCTTAAATATGTCACTAACCTCCCTTATCAGAGCCACATGTTGATTTGCAGCCAAACGCCTTTCCTTTGATGCTAGCTCCTTGAGAAAATTCACAAATGCTGGCATTGTCTTTATCACCTCTATCAAGGGAAGGTTAACATTGACATTTTTCAATAAGTTATATAGCTCCATGAATTTTTTATTCTCCTTGGCCGGACGTAGGCGACTTGGGAAAGGAACATGATCATAAACAGTCAACTTCTTCGGTGGTGCATTTAAGGAATCGATGGGATCTTCAGTTGCTGTCGAGTTCGGCCCCGAAATATTTGGATTTGAAGATTTATGCATTAGATTGGCCGACTTGGTTGCATCTATTTGTGGTTGGGTTTCGGCTTCTTCCTCGTTATTCTCCTTTTCTAGCTCGATGCCGTTATCCACTACTTTTCCGCTTCTCAGCACATAAATAGCCGAGGCGTGTTCTGTTTGGCTTGGAAAAGTATTTTTCTCCTTTTTCGAAGACGCCATGTCAGTTGCCAATTGTCCTACCATTATCTCCAATCTTCTTAGTCCTGATGAATTTTCAAGAGTGCTTTTGGCCATTTCAGTCATCATCGTTCTCAATTCTTTCATATCGTCTCGAACTCCCCTCATTTCCTCCTGAACATGTGTTAGGCCGTCTCGGTTTCGAATAGTTTCGGCGACTTTGTTTTTCTACCAGACTAAAAGTTGATCAGTCGACTGAACTGTAGTAGGAGTTTGCCCTTGCACTTGGAAATTATTCGGAGGCGGTGCTTGCGTATATGGTAGTCTTTGCCTGGGATGTTGTTGGTTCGAATAATACTGGATGGCATTGACGTCCCCTCTTTGTTCATTGTTGGTTGAACACATATTTTCTAAGTGTTTGGGAGATCCACATTTGTCACATGTCGCTACAGTCTCCTTTGAAGAAACTTGGTTCGTTCGTGGGGCTCTCGATGCTGCTAATTCTTCATTAAGTACTTCCCTGATCATCTCCTTGATCGTTTGACCATCTCTCACCAAAACCATAACTCCTTCTTCTTTATCTGTCTCGATGGTGGAAACTTCATTTACCTTTAATTCACGAGGTCGTGAGTTGGTTTGTCTTGACTTCTCGCCTTGCTTCTCCAACACTCGTCTCGCCTTGGTGGCCGTCAAATCTTCGAAGTCTCCCCCTGCTGCTATCTCTACTTCTCTCTTTCCATTGTCCAACAACCCATCAAATAAAAATTGGTGCATCATTTCGGGGGAGTAGTTATGGTGGGGACAAGCTTGAAAAAGCATCTTATAACGCTCCCATGTTTCATGAAATAGCTCCCCCTCCAATTGTTCAAACGTAGCTATTTGCCTTCGAATATGCCCCGTGGTTTGTGCTGAATAGTATTGATTTAAGAACTTCTCGCTTATCATCTCCCAATCAGTTAATGATCTTGGTTCTAAGGATAGTAACCAAGTTTTCGCCTTGTCTTTCATTCTATAGGGGAAGAAGATCATTTGCATCTCCTCCCGGTTAAGGCCATGACCTACAAATCTTCCTACTTCATCGATAAAGTAGTTTAAAAACGCTAAAGGATCTTCATGGGCATTTCCGTGAAAAGTCGGAAGTAAATTAAGTTGATGCAGTTTAATCTCTACTCCCCTCGCAGTTGGTCCAAGAACAATAGCAGACCCATAAGGCACAACCTTCGGACGTGCCAAATCACGCTGTCTAGGTGGTTGAGCGTGTCTCGGTGCTCTCTCTCGATGATAGGCACCCTCATAATCTCCTTCGTAATCTTGGTCGTCGAACCTTTCATCTACAAACTCTCGTCGAGGGATTGGTTGGTCGGGATAATCTTCAAACACTTCATCGTCATGTTGAGCGTTCCTTCCTCTATTTCCTTGTCTTAGTTGTAGCAGGGCCCGATTGTTTAGTGGTTGAATGTGACCTCCAAGATATCGCGGCTCGCTTCCATACTCTCCCCGACGTCTTCGCGGAGGTTGGAAAGGTAGCTCGTTGTTTAATGCATCAAACAACTAATTGTGATCGTCCTCATGATTCGCTCTTCTAGCCATATCTTCGGGAATTTCGTCGCACACGAAATCAGTTATTGTTGAAGAATCGTCCTCAGGAATAAAAATGGGTCTTGGTCTCGGTGGGTTTGAACGATGGATGTTGTCAATGAATGGTGAAAGATCGCGTCGAAGTGATCGTCTACTTTGCATAAACTTAAAAACACATCAACGTACCAAATGGCAGAAATCCCAAAACCAAGTGCAAAAATATAAAGAAAATAATAATTCAAAAAGAAAATAAAATGAAAAATATCCTTAATTCCTACTCGTTGTCCCCGGCAACGGCGCCAAAGTTTTGAACCAAACTTTTACGCATCCCTTTTTAAAATATTTAATAAAGCATGTAAGTTTGCTCGCAAGAGTACGAGGAACTTGTAGGATGGTGAGTTTGACTCGAGTCGATTCTCTCGAGGACAACTGTTCGGCCTTATCGGATATTTCTCTTCAATTCTCAAGAAAATAAATTATACATACAATTTGGGGGGTTTTTGAAGAATTTGAATTGAACATTATGAACTAAGCTATATTAAGGCTAAATCTAATTAAACTAATTATCTTGAACTAGATTATCAACTAAATTATTTAAACTAATTAACTAACTGAAAATTAAACTAAAATTAAATTAAATTAACTAAACCTAGATTAATTAACTAACTAATTAATAATTAAAAGGGTCTAAGAAATAATTTTCTGCTAAGGGTTGCTGCTAACCGTTAGTGCTAAGGGTTACTGCTAAGGGTTGCTGCTAAGGGTTGTTGTAACCTTTAACTGTAACGGTTAACAAAATCTGAAATTAAACCAAACTATATCTTTCATGCATGAATGAATTTCAACGAAACAAAGCATCACACATTCAACATAAAGCATGAAAAACTAATTATAAACTAAAAATAATAAACTAAATACGATCAACGAATTCAAACGAAACATGAACATAAACTAACTATTATTCGAACTTGAAAACTAATTACAGAAACTAAGAAAACTAATTAAAAAGTTCAGATTACTTGCTATAGCTACTGGAAACTGAATGTTCTTCGGCTATTATGAAGAGAAACGCTGTTAACGGCCGAAAACGGATGTACGGCGTCGAACGGACTCCGGAACTCATCTTCGTCGAATCTTCGATCTCCTCGTCGATCTCTGCGTTTTGGTGTTGTAATCCGTCTTTAAACCCTAGGATTATGTTTATGGTAAGTATTTAGGGTTACCACACGCACACCCAGACCTAGATGATCGAAATTCGGATTAAGGAGGGTATTTATAGATATTTTTCCGCGAACTGGGCCGAAAAATCTGTTTCTGGGCCCGCTAACGGTTGGTTGCTAACGGTTGGTGCAACCGTTAGGTGTATATATTTTTTTCTAAGCATTTGTGGACGACGACAACGGTTGTAAGGAAACCGTTCTGGAAAGTGACCGTTAGCTCTGAATTCAGCATTCTAACCGTTAATATCGGTTCTCAGTAACCGTTAAGGTTAGCGGTAACAGCTAACGGTTCGAGTGTAACCGTTACCTCAATCGACATCGGTTCCAGCATAATAACCCTTCTAGAAAGTCTGTCAGCTTTAATTCTTGCTACTTCTTCACCGGAAAGCTCGATCTTTGAATCTCGATCATCATAATTCATCTCTAACATGCTGAACTCTTCCAGTTACTTAGATATAAAGTGAAAAAACCACAATTAATCACTTATTTGCATCAATTTAGCTCAAATTATGGTAAAAACAAGTTGGAAGTACAAAAATACAAAAATAAGCATAAACTATCCAATTTATACCAAAAATAATAAGAAAAAGCAATTAAAATACAAACTAAAATCAAGACAATTACGTGCTAATAATTAATTAAACTTATTATGATCATTGAACTATATATTGAACTTATATTATGATTAGTAGAATATTGAACTTATATTACGATAATCAGATATTATATGTTGTGTTCGAAAATGTTCAAGTTCAAAAAGGAAATTTACTACTCATAAATGTTCAAACTTATTCATAATTTGGACCCAACACAGAGATGTTCGATTAGGAAATTCGAACACAACATATATGTTCGAATAAAGATTTTGAACGTACTACTCATGTTCGGCTAGAACTAACAGACATCATATGTTCGAAAACACCAACCGAACATATGATATATGTTCGCAATATAATTCCAAACAAGTGCACTATGTTCGAACATAAGGTTCAAACACCTCTCTGTTGGACCACATGAAAACTGAGAGTATTCTGAACAAGACACAACAGAGAGGTGTTCGATTATACCTTTCAAACACCACATATATGTTCGAATATAGCAACCGAACATATTCCGTATGTTCGAACACAATATGTTTTGAAAATAGCAACCGAACATATTACATATGTTCAAAAAATAATTTCGAACATCTGCATTATGTTCTAACTTAAGATCCGAACTCCTCCATTTTGGGTCCAATAACATCCAAAACACAATGTAGAAAACACCATATTTCCAAAACAAGTTAACAATCCAACAAAACAAGTTAACAATAAAAGAAAATAAGAAACAATCCAACAAAACACAAGTTAAACTATTAAACAAAACAAGAAATTAATGAACATCCAAAACACAAGTTCGAACATCCAAAAAACAATTCATCAAGCATTGTTAAACTGCTGAACATTATCCTCGACCCTTACGTCTACCACTAGACGGCTCAAGCTTCATCACTATCACTATCCCATCTTCCTAAGGCTTTGTATGCATCTTCCACTGTGAGATAGTCTTCCGCGAGGTCTTCTTCCCGACGCCTCCATCGTTGCACCACTGTTTGAAGCAGATCTCGCATCCATTGTGAGATAGTTTTCCGCGAGGTCTTCTTCCCGACGCCTCCATCGTTGCACCACTGTTTGAAGCAGATCTCGTGTAAGCCTTATCTACTCAGCTGTATATGTCATCGAAGAGAGACTAAGATTAGTCGAACGTCGTTCTGGATTTTGCACAATAGGTTGAGAATGCTCGATGTACCATTTCATGTATCGAGGCGAAGTCTACCCCAGAAAGCTCACTTTACACCCACGTCGAGAGTCAACCAGCAAATCAGAATCCCATTACATAAAATAGCTTGCGAGCGAAGATGCCCACTCGACCTTGTAGCGATTACTATTTTTAGGTCGTACTACAACCCTCGGACCAAGAGGGGCATCTGGAATTCTCTGAACATGATCAAATTGTATGAGAACACAATCCGAATGATAGGGCTCAATAATGGAGAAACACCTATTACACCCTTGAAAAAAAGCGACATTGCAAAACTCATACTTAGCACGAATGGTGTCGAATGGGGACCAGTCAACCTGCATATTACGACTCCCTCAATTATTGTATAAACAACTAATATGAGTATCAATGCAATGAAACTAAATATGAGGAAATCGTTGAAACTTACATCCGATACCATATCAACGAGTTGAGTGTCTCTCTATGTGCCACAATCTCTTCTAGCCGTCCTACTGATCGTGATGATGGTGACCACCTAAATGAAAAAGGTTAGCTGACATCGTACTGGGGATCACATGCAAGGAAAATATGCATATATCCACGCCTGCAACATTTTATTATAGTAAGTACAAGTTTATTGCATATATCCACACCTAATAGCGAGTTTATTGAAAGATAGTAAATAAAATCATACCTCAAGTAATGTGAAGTAGCCACAGATAAATTCGACCTTGCATCTTGATGCGTGTCCTAGCTACCTATACAAAAAATCCAAAGCAGTGGTTCCCCACGCTTTCAAATTCATCTGATCAAGATTTTCCAACAATTTCAGATACGTGGTCATTACTTTGTTGCCAGTCTTATCCGCAAACAATGTGCATCCTAAAGTGTACAAAACATACGCTCGCGTTGCATATTGCAGTGGCTCTAGATCTTCAGACTTAATAGCCTCACAAAAATGATCCTTTGGCCACTCTAGTCTCACATAACTACCCCTAGTGTGAGCAATCTTGTTGTAGGCCTCAAATTGTCGAACTCTAACAACCGCAACACCAAAGCATCGCCTTTCTCCTCCAATGGTTCTCCTATAAGCTCCATAGGATTTCCCAAAATTGATAAACCAGTCAAATAATAAGTGTCATCTAATGTGATGGTCATCTCCCCAAACGGCATGTGAAATGTGTTGGTTTCCGGATGCCAATGTTCAACAAATGCGCTTATCAAAGTTATATTTGGAACAGGGTATGACATATCTCGTAAGGGAAGAAGTTTTGAACGCCTGATTAATCTTCTGAATTGTGTAGTCTCGAGTTTTGGAACTTCCCACTGAGATAATTTTAATGAATGACACCGATATCTCAAAATATCTCGTTTGACGCCAAACCATATTTTTGAGGCAACATGTGTCAGAAAACTAGCCAACAAAGTGATAATCTCAGGACCTCCAGGATGAGGAGCCTTGAGTATCTCATCCTCACCAGCAACAGTTGCACGCCGAGCTCTTCCACCCTCTCCAACCTCTTCATTCGATATAAGTATCTCTTCCATATTTTCAGAATCTATATTTCTTTGCCCCCGATTTGATGAGCCCTGACCTCGTTGCCTTCTAATCGATGTCGTTGGTCTTGTTCTGAATCCTTCCACATCTCCTTCATCAATAGCTGGGTAGACAAAAAAAAAATTAATACAAGACATGTATTAATACTTGCCTTTCTAGGTTCTAAAATAATATCGGAACAGGTGCAAGTTATGGAAACAATGTGTTCGAAATTATCGAACACAAAGAATATTTAGGAGTTTGTGACATGCAAGGGAAGTACACTGGATGCATGTTTATTTATTAGTACTAGATACTAGATACTATGATATATATATATATATATATAGGGGTGGGATCTTGTGGGAACTGTCCCCTACGTGAGAACTGAGAACCAATCTCGATCATTAAATGTTTTGATTAAACGATCTTTGTTTATTGCATTATATAAGGTAGGTTCATTTAATGATAGAACACGCATGCTTATTTTGTGTGATTTGGAAGGCATCCTTGACATTTCATATATCCACCAAAATTAGCGGAAATCCTCCTTCACCTCGTCCCTATCTTCGGGAAAACTTCTCTGGATACCAACATCACCGAATCTCAAAAAATCCGCCATGGCATACCAACATCGAGCTCGAAAAAACTCGCCATGGCATACCAACATCGAGCTCCGGATCAAGCCGCCGTCAACAAAAATACCTCAAACCGCCATCTCTACAATCCCTACCAAGACCTAAATATTCCATTACGAACCGTATACGATTTGCCGACCTTACCAGAGTACCTCTTCGCGGAGGAATCCCACGCGCAGCGCCGATCATGGAAAAGAATCTCACCTACTACACCAGAGGCTCTACAAGGCGGCGGCGGGGTTAAGATCGGCGGCCATGCTAAAGGTTAGAATGCTAATTTTATATTGTGGATTTACAATATTGCTAATTTGCGTGCTATTTTTTATTACAATGTTGCTAATTTACAATCCAAGTGATTGCGGGTCTGCATTGAATGGATTAGTTTGGGTCGTATAGGTTTTATGAATTAGGGTTGCTGATATTGTGATATGAGCATGATATTCTAATTATATGTAATGAAATTGCTAACAAGTAGCAGTGATATGAGCATAATATGCTAATTGTGATTAGCAGTATGCTAATTAGCAGATATTCTAGCAATATGCTAATTATATTTGAAGTATACTAATATAATGTATGCTAATTAATATAATTAGCAGTATGCTGGAAAATATAATTAGCAATTTCAGTATTGAAGTTAACCTCGTTCTTCTAGTATGCTAATAGTATGAAGTTAATTTATTGGAATTGTATTTGTAAAAATTGGTTTGTGCTTGAAATATGAGTTTTGGTAGAATTCTAATTACATGCGGTGAAGTTGCTGAGACGATTGAGATTGCTGATATTATGTAACTGGAATGCTAAAAAAATATAATTATTAAAACGCGTGGATGCTAAAATCTATTTGGTGGAATGCTAATTACATGTGGATGCTGAAATCTGTTTGGTGGAATGCTGATATTATGTAACTGGAATACTAAAATCTATATGAAAACATATATGTGTGCAAATAATATGAGGCATTATGCTAATTACAGTATGCTAAAACAATGATATAAATGTGTTTGATTGATTTTCTAGGTCTTTGACTGCCTCCCTGAGATTTGATGCTGCTCTAAATATTGACGTGAACGAGTTCCTAACTAACTTGGTCCCATACCAAAGAATCACTTCATGCTTTCGCCGTATGCCCTTGTTATCTCTGCTGATAAAGCCTACCACTAGCAACTCTCAGTTGCTGAGATCACCAACACTGCGTTCGAGCCTTCATCCATGATGGTTAAATCCGACCCGCGTCACGGTAAATACATGGTTTGCTGTTTGATGTACCATGGTGACGTGGTCCCAAGGACGTAAATGCTGTTGTTGCCACAATCAAGACTAAGAGGACTATTCAGTTTGTGGACTGGTGCCTGACGGGTTTCAAGTGTGGTATTAATTACCAGCTGCCAACTGTTATCCCTGGTGGTGGTCTTGCTAAGGTGAAGAGAGTTGTCTGCATGATATCTAACTCCACCAGCGTCGCCGAGGTGTTTTCCAGGATCGACCACAAGTTTGATCTCATGTATGCCAAGCGCGCGTTTATGCACTGGTATGTTGGTGAGGGTATGGAGGAAGGTGAGTTTTCTGAGGTTGGGGAGGATTTGGCTACACTTGAGAAGGATTATGAGGAAGTTGGTGCTAAGTCTGTTGAAGGAGAGGATGAAGAGGGCGACGAGTATTAGGGTAATTTTGCTTATAAGGTTGCGAGGTTATGCCAATTGACTCATTGGTTTAGTTTTTTGTTATGTTTTCTGTTAACTTTTGTTGTCTGCTATTGAACTGCATTTCCATTTACTATATCACATGTAATTCCTGTTTTGGTTTGTTTGGCAATGGGAGATTATGGTGTGGGTTGTTTGTGTTAATTTTCTGATTATTGTTGTACTGTTTTTGCTGACTGATTCAGTTTGAAGAAATTGTTTAGTATCACAGTTGTCTAAAAAATTTAGGAAAATATCTTATTCTATTGATCGACTTTTTTGGCCAAAGAAATTTTTTTCCATGATCTTGTTTAAATTCTAAATAAATTTGTATTCTTGTTTATTTATTTGTTTACAAGATTTTATTTACTACTATTTGTTTCTAATAATTGTCATGTTTTTGGTTTTGTAACAAAGAGATACTGTGAATAATAATAATTTTTGGTGTTAGAATTTTCAATTATGTTAAAGCATGTCGTCAAGTTTTGGAGGCTTAAGTTCATTTTAAAATAATCAAGCTGGAGTAAAGCAATTTAATTAGCACAAGCTTTTGATTCGCAGTGGGTAACTAAATAGGAAATAATTTACCTTCTTATCGTTGACAGCATCATAAATCTGTTTCTTCACCTCTGAAGACATTCGACAAAATAAAAGCCATAAATATTTCATTGGTTTTTCCTTACGTGGAGTGTGTTTAATTGCATGAATTTTAGGAAAAAAAAAACGGCTGAATGGGATTTTAGGAAAAAAAGGGCTTGTTATAATTTTATTTATGGGATATTGAGTGTAATTAAATATAAGACCTTTTTATTAATATAAATATATCAATTATATAATTTAATTGGGATGATCTTGTCCATAAAAAAAAAAAAAATCAATCTTGTGGATCGTGTGGGTTCCTAGTTCCCACACGGGAATTTGGTTCCCACATGATCCAAAACTATATATATATATATATATATATATATATATATATATATATATATATTATATCATTAATTTCGAAATTGCATGTTTTCATTTCAGTTTCGGTGATTCAAGCGTGGCCTGTGCTTTCTATTTTGTTCGAAAAAGATAACCAAACATAAGCATTATGTTCGAAAGTTATAGTTCGGATAAATTGGAAGTATTAGACTATAACTTTCGAACAGAGTCACTTTGTTTCGAAAATAAAAACCGAACATAAGCATTATGTTCGAAATTTTAGTTCGAACAAATTAGCAGTATTCGACTATAATTTTTGAACGTCTTCGTTTTCAACTTTCTGGCCAGAGATAGTCCGATGTTTCTCATGAACACGGGCTATATGTCCGATTGTGTTCTTAGAACCAGAGCCGAACACGCATAAATTCCTTCAAAACTTTAAACCCTAAACCTAAATAATTGAATCAAATAATATGAGAAAGTTAACCCTTGCGTTTGATGGCTCACCCCACTTCATTCTTCCTCTCAGTAAATTATGTGGATTTTTTCAAAACAATTTTTTCCTCTCTTTTTTCCCCTCTTTTTCTTCCTCTGTGTTTTCTTCTTCTTTCCCGCTCTCTTTCTCCTTTCTTTCCTTTTCTTTTCCTTTTCATTTATTATTATTCTTTTATTTATTTTATAATTATATTATTTATTATATTATATGTGGGTAAAATGGGTGTTTGTGGGGTTAACTTAGTAAAATAAAATGCATTTTAAATTTTTTTTGGGGTGCTTCTTATCAATAAGGCGTCAACTCATAAATTTTTGGGGTATGTATATCCGCGCC
>BMAC01001016.1:199655-226444 GCA_014905375.1 Phtheirospermum japonicum | reverse complement strand
AGAGGGTTCTCATTTCAACCCACCCCTATTATATATATATATATATATATATATATATATATAATATATATATATATATATTTATATAACACCTGTGTGTTACACGAAATTTATCAAAAACTAAATATACGAGAACTTGTGATAATTATTGAGGTTTTAAATTAAAAAATAAAAAAATTTAAAGATTTTGTATTCTCAATTCGTATGTTCTACTGAGATGTATAATCATTATTTATTAATTATTATTCTTTATTTTTAAATAATTTTATATTTTAATATTTAGATTAAATAATTCTCAATCCGTGTCTAATATCTATTAATTAATTGCTATTATCATCAAATACTTTATATAATAATATATAAATTGAACCCGTTAATAACTTATAGTTTCATACCTAGAAAAACCCAAAAGACGTCATATTCTCAACTCGTGTCGCATTGTACTGATGTCTAATCAATATTTATTCATTATTATTACTTTATACTTTTATATATTTTTATGTTTATTTTGAATTCATTAATAGTTTTTAGTTACATACTTAGATAATTACAAATAACTCGAAATTTATTTATATTTTAGGTAATAAAATTTTGCCTGCTGAAGTATCACTAAATTTTGGCTTTACCTCCTAAATTATTTTTTTCTATTAAGTTGCCTCCCAAAATTGTGTTTTTTTGAGTTTGCCTCTTAAAATAAAAAATTCAGGCCAAAAAGTTGTCGGACGCCATTCACATGACTTACACGCGAGGGAAAAAGCGTCTTTTCAGTATACTTCTTTTCAGATTTTTTTTTTCTTTTACTTTGCCTCCTAAAGTATTTTCCTATCAAGTTACCCTCTCAAGTATGAGTCTTTTTTAAAATTTCCTCCTCAGGACAGTTTTCGGACAAAAAAAAAAAAAGTCAAATACCGATGGAATTTACGTAAAATGATACAGTAGGTAAATAATAGTAATTATAATAATATATATTACTAATATCTTTAAATATAAATAATATAATTTTTAATACATTTATCATAATTATAATACACTTTTAAAGACTACTACTACTAATAATAATATATAATTATAATATAATAATTGATGAATATAGTTTATAAATTTAACTTATATATCTAATAAATATAAATATATAATATGCTCTTTTTACTAAAACAATAGTAATTTCTGTAACTTTTTTCTCATTTTTTATTTTTACTTCAAATACAATATTACTTGTAATATATAAATTACATATAAAATAATTATAATACACTTTCAAATAATAATAATTATAATATAATACACTCTCAAATATAATATAATATAATATATTATGATGTAATATTATATTATATATTATTAGTTTAACTATATTATATGTTTATTTTAAATTATGTGTTGAAATAATACTACGTGTATTATATTATTATATATTATAACTTGAAAGTGTATTATATATTATTAATATTATAATTAGTAGTAGTATTTAAAAGTGTATTATANTATATATATATATATATATATATATTACAAGTAATATAATATTTTAACGAAAAAAATAAGATATTAGAAAAAAGTTCCAAAAACTGTTATTGTTATTGCCAAGAAAAACTGTATTATATATTATACTTATTAGATGTATCAGTTAAATTTATAAATTATATTCATAAATTATATTATTACTCTTATCATTAGTAGTAGTATTTAAAAGTGTATTATAATTATGTTATATGTATTAGAAATTATATTATTTATATAAAAAGAATATTAGTAATATATTATTATTATTATTATTATTATTATTATTATTATTATTATTTACCTAGGGTATCATTTTTTGGTAAATCCCATTGTATTTGACTTTTTCTTTTTTGCCCGAAAATTGTCTTTGGGAGGCAACTTAAAAAAAAAACTCATACTTGAGAAGGAAACTTGATAGAAAAATACTCTAGGAGACAAAGTTAAAAAAAAATGAGATTGTTGAGGAGGAAAGAAAAAATTCTGAAAAGAAGTATAACTGAAAAGACAATTTTGCCCTGGCCGGTAAGTCACGTGAACGACGTCTGACAACCTTTTGACCTAAATTGTATTTCAGGAGGCAAACTCAAAAAAGCGCAAATTTCAGGAGACAACTTAATAAAAAATAAATACATTAGGAGGTAAAGTCAGAATTTCGTGTTACTTCGGGAGGCAAAAAAATATCCCTATATTTTATATGTCAAATTCTAAGAATAAAACTATTTTAAGTTTTATTTCATCATTATAATTTGTCTTTTAATTAAGATAACTAAGTTAAAAATTTTTTTTATTGAAATCGTTAATGATAATTTACATACTTAGATAATTGCAAACAACACAATATTTAGTTACATTTTATATTTCAATTTCTAAGAATAAAATTATTTTAACATTTATTTCATCATTATAATTAATCTTTTAATTTAGATAACTAATTTAGATTTTCTTTTCTAATTACATATGACTTTTTATATTGGAAGAATAAAAGGAAACAATAATTTAGGCAAAATAGAATAAAAAAAATATATTATATTAAATAGATATTAGAATCCTATATTTTAGTGAGTGTTAAAATCTCCAAGATTCGCCACATAAGCATTCGAACCACCAGAAAATTACACGTCATTTCTAATCTTCCTAGGCAGACAAGTAGAATAGAAATTTTTTCATTTACTGTATAGGCTGAATTGTAAGTGGCAATTCAAATGAAAATTACTATGAAAAATTGTCAAAAGCGAACCGCGATCACCATTGAAATAACTAATAGAAAAATAAATATATAGGAAAGGTGTCAAACTTAGGATTCGGCAAATATTTATAAATTATATAGTAATAAGGCATTGGAAAGTTTTTAGGGGACCTTTGCCAAGCGGGCACAAGGTAAATCTGTCCCTACCTAGAAGGAAACACAAATACTTCACATATTTCAATCTCACTTCTTTGCAATTTTACTATGTTAGTGTTGGATACATGTGATCATGAATATTGTAAACTACAAGTTAAGGATACATACCTTCTTTTGTTAGCCGATGCTAGCAGGTTCTCGTCCTTATATCACACACATAACTACAAGAACAAAGTGAAACAATCAAAACAAATATTTGTGTTAGGTTAGATTAATGGATTATAATTCGTTAAGCCATCTGACCCGATACTATAATGTATTGATTTTTGTACTTTTATTTATTGGTTTTTGTACTCGAAAGTATTAGTTTTTCATAAACTTTTTACCCGTACTATGATGTATTTGTTTTTTATTATAATGTATTGATTTTTGCACTATAATATATTGGTATGAAATTTTGGCCTAATAAATAATTCGTTAAATCGGCCTAACAAGAGTGTTGCCCAATAATCAAATTGGGTTGTTGATCTTATGTTCATTAATCGTGATAATTTGAGTATATATACAGTCACAATAACTTTGTCTTTTATTCACAACTCAAGAACCAATGAGATTATGGTAATTGTTTAAGTTGCTTTGCAGTACAGAATAAATCTCATTTTTTTTTTTCAGTTGTTTTCTCGTTGTGTATTGTCGAGAATGAATGAAAGAACTTAGGAGTAGTTATCTAATTTGGAAATAAATTACTTAAATAAAAATCTATTGGATAACTGCTCTAGTCCATCTCATCTCTAACCAAATATTAACATAATTAATATATAAAACAGTATATTAAGTAATATATTGATATTAACTAACGGAGAATTCCATAGTACATCCACGGACCATGTATGATAATCAAAATTTTAAGGCGCAATTCTCGTCTACTCCGTTAGATAAATATTTATTTTAAATACTCTAGTAAAAATATTATCTTCCCATATAATTAATTGTCTTCTCATTTAATTAAAGCTACTATATAATAATACTAGTTTACCCTTATTAATCATTTTCTTTTTTTCTTTCAATCTTTTATTTATTCGACACTTAATAGAATTAGAATTCATACTATTACATGATATTTTTATAATACCCACCATCATTGTCACAAACCGTTACCAGTCGAATTTTATCCTACACTTTGTATTTTTATACTACTTAGTGCAATTTCATACTTATACCCGTACATAATCGGAATTCCATACTACTACTTTTTTATATTATTAATCTTTATATGCAAAAATTCTTACTACACCGTGAGATTTCATACTATATCATGTAATTATTTTATTCAATATGTCATACTAAAATACAAGCTCTTTTTTCATAAATTTATGTTTTTAAATTTAAATTTTATACTATATGTGAAATTCAAACTGATATTATGGATTTCATACTAAAATTCACAAAATCAATAAAATTTCATATTATTATAAAATTCATACTATTATTATTATTATTATCATTATATCATTATTATTACTATTATTAGGTTTTTAGGTGTAGGGGTAGTTTTAATCTTTTTAAGTTGTAATTTGGATTAAATAGGATATATTTGACTAAATGTGATTAACCAGTTTTCATTAGAGTTGTTTGACAAATAATGGTAATGAGAGTGTAATAAATAGAAATATATCCAACTTTTAATTGATACATTACCAAGTCTAAAGTTAAGTTATACAAAATTGTGACCAAATATTTAAATTATATAAAAAATATTAATAAAGTTAACAGAAAACTATACAGTATATTCACGTCACCATACTTATATATGGTTATTAAATTATCAATCGACACATTACTAAATTTAAAGGTTAGGAGTTATTTGTACAAATTTAATGATTAGTTGGTAACTAAGATATGTTAACTATTGTAGAAATCCTCTTGCTTAATTGTTAGTGATGCGATAAAGAAAATTGGTTCACCTAGAAAAGGACACTGACCTTCAAATCGTTCTTGCCGACATGATCAACTTTCCTGGCGACCTGATCGACCTACAAAACAAAACCCAAGTCGGACAGCCCCGACTTAGGTCATCTGATGCTTAAGTCAGTTCCTTTTTAGTAATGAATAAACGAGAGCTCAAAGTATGATAAAATCAACTTAGAATAAAAGTGAGGCATATGTTCTTTTTATATAGATAAGAGACGTGTTCCCAATCTAGAATTTCCATCTCCTATTCGTACCACAATACCATAATTAACCACCGACTTAGAATTATGATTCCTCCTATATGCTAAGTTACTATAGATATTAGAACTCTCGTATTTTATTAAGTTACCATTTTCTTAGTTCTCTGGGCCGATACCATATCATCCATATTAGCCTACCAGGGCTTAGATCCTGTAACTGTATATCCCAACACTCAATACTGAGATATTATAATACTCTTTACCCCATAAGAGCTCGCCACTCCCATATAAGATCTCTCCACCCCTACTTACAGCTCCCCCTCCTACAGGAGAGCTAGCCCGTCCTACAGGAGAACTCGCCCTTCCTACAGGGATCCCTTCAGTTAGAACTCTAGTTTGGTGAGCTTGCCTCTAGAGTTCTAACAGAAGGGATCCCTGAAGCCATCCCTTTTCCCCAATCACGAGCTCCTCCTTCTTCGTCCAACCAAGATTTCTACCTGACTAACCCAGTAACTGTTGTTCCACCATCCGCTCATGCCGACCTACCCACTCTCCCCCAAAGTAGTAAGGTTACTATAGAAAACCCCTGGGTCCTTCCCAACATTAATTTACTACAAAATTTCATTAAGAGCCTCTACCATCCTGACACTATGCAACTTGTTAAGCCTGGGGCCAGCATGAATGACCCCAAAAACACTCCCCCCCAGTTACAGTACCAATTTTGAAGACCATGTAAGAGCAGGGGTTAGGTTCCCTATGCATCCTTTCGTGGTCACTATAGCTGAAAAATACGGAGTCCCCCTATTCCAGATGTCTCCAAACTCCATTCGATTTATTACCATGTTATATGATATTACATAAATATAATAATGTAGATCCGAACGTAGATTTCTTTTTCTTTTGTTAAGGAATAAAAAATCAAAAGGGCACATTTTACATTTCTTCCTGCCATAAGCACATTTTCTTGTTCGCCCTTCTTATAAAGTCCATGAATGGCGATCAATATTCTTCTTCCTTTGATCCCGCGAGCACTGGCCCTTCTGAACTGAAAGGCAAGAGGTAACCCCTCCTCAAGAGCCAGTACTCATGAGGAAAAAACCCTAGTCACTCCATAAGAGATACAAAGATTTGATTGAGGAATGGAATAAATTCCCCCATGACGTGGTAAATCTTACTGAGTCCGAAAGGTTTATACCTTTGTTGGCCTTAGTCGCCGACCTCTGAAGATGACAAAGTCTGAATTCATTATGTTGATATTCCTTAGATCCCTTATTCTTTATTTCACATTACGATGAATACTAACCATTTTCATTTCCTGTAGAACAATTCATGCTCGCTAGCGTCCAGCTCAGAGGGTGCAATGATTGTCCAACAGGATTCAAAGCCTGCCATCACCTCCTCAGACCTGACCATACACATTGAGGAGGAGGTAGAGCTCGCCTCGTGGTGATAAATCGGCGACACCACCGACAACCAGCTGCCTTTGAAGGCTTCAGTGGGCAAGGGTAAAAAGAAGAAGGTTGTGCGTGGCCAGTCCCAAGTTCGATCCGTATCCCCTCGCCCCAAGAGTCAATACACTCAAGGGTAATCTAGCTCGAGCTCGCCAATCTAATCCGCCGACCTCCTAAAATTCAAGGATGGCGAACAAACCCTGCCCTTCTTAGAGAGCCGAGTGCTGAACTTCGATAAGAAGCACTTGGCCAATCTGAACATCCGCGAGCAGGTAGCCTTTCTATCATGGCACTTCTCACAATTAACGACCTTCCCTATATAAATCTTTTTAGTTAATCTCTTTAAGGGATCTTTAACTCATACCTTTCTCAAATGCATACAAAGCCTGTCATTATTTCCTTGTCCAATAATCTGTTGGTCGTTAATTCTGAGGAGGAATCATTGGACAAATGGAAAAGGCGGCCAGCGAGATATCAGCCCAGGACAACAAGCAGACAGAATAGCTCTACCTGACTGAGGGTGAGTTGGATGAAGTTCGTCGTCAGATAATGGCCTGAGAATAAGAGTTGAGTATTTTATGGTGCCAGCTAGAAACGTCAACGTCTGAGGATGCAATCGAGCTCTCCAAATGCCAGACGGAGCTAGATAGTCTCCACAGTGAACTGCAGGAAAAAAGAGAGGGAGGTCCATGTGGCTCACGATCTTGGAGTGGAGGAAGGTCGCCACGCGTTCTTGAGAAGTGAGGTGGGTCAGCGATTTATCACAGCGTATAGGACGAGCTTGATTATGACCTACCTCTATACCACGACCTTTTTGTAAAAGGTGGACAAAGGGGCCAAGTTGTACCTCAGGACCACCATTGAGCGAGCAAAACAACAGATCCAGGAGGCCGGTCTCAATTTCCAACTGGACGAGGAAAAGCTAGAGAAGAATATACCCTCGTTCGACTTCTGGAAAGGCAACCTCGGTCAGGACAGGAAGGCCATCTGGTGGAACAAGTGCGTAGCTCAAGCGGTGATATTTGTCGGACTCAACACCGAGCTCGACGTTCCATGGGACGAATTCGTCCCCCTTACTTCCCCCTAGTGTAATTTGTATCACATGAAGAACTTTGTAATCCATTTCCCCCTTGTATAATGAAATTTTTTGCGTTACCTGCATAAGTATTTTTAGCTCTCCACCAAAAAAATTATTTTGTAGATTTAAAACTTGCACCTCTTAACTTTTGAAATGGATACCATCAAGCTAATCATAAAACCTGTGATCATCAAAAAATCATATCCTGTTAGACCATAAAGTTATAAATCAAAAACGATGTATAAATGCCTTAGCTATAAAATCATAATCTTGCAATATCTACTTAAGCATCGCCTTATAACCATAAAACCCTGCTGACCATAAATCTCTATATAAAGCCACCATACCATAACCATCGCCGACCTAGGCACATCCATAAGATTTTGTCCAAATTATACAAGTGTCGGTTTATATAAATCTAAGTTTACCACAAAATCATAGCCGACCTAATTATTGATATTTTAACCTGAACCAAACTTGGGATCAGGCTATATTCATTCGAACCAAACTATCAATCATAACCATCCAAACTAATTAAGCTTCATGAAATCATGTAGACCATATCTACCCTTATAAATCAAGTAACCCATATAGGACCAAAGGAACCAGCCAGTCCCCCATGTTTAGATAAACTAGGAAATTTAATCAACTAAACCATATCAGACAAAAGAACCCAGCCAACGTATCAAAATAAACACATAATCAGATAACCATATAAACATATTCAGGTCGTATTATCTAGACCATATAGACATTTAGTCCCCCATATTCTAAATCCGTAACCATAAACCTATTGCAGACTTAATCAGGTGTCAATCCCTATCCATAAGAAACCATAAAAAACCATAAACTGGCGAAAGCGTCAACCTATATCAATAAAAACCCATAAATAATAATCCATATTCGACGTAATGAAAGTGTCAGCCCATATCCATAAAAACTAAACATCAAACCATATCCTTCGCCGACCGATAAAAGCGTTAGCCCATAACGATGAAAACCATATCCATCGTCGACCTATAAAAGCGTCATCCCATAACCATAAAAGCCATATCCATCGCTGACCCATAAAAGCATCAGCCCATAATCATAAAAACCATATCCATTGGCGACCTATAAAAACATCAGCCCATAACCATAAAAACCATATCCATCACCGATATATAAAAGCATCATCCCATAACCATAAAAGTCAAACATCAAATCATATCCATCGCTGACCTATCAAAGCGTTAGCCCATAACCATAAAAACCCTATCCATCGCCGACCTATAAAAGCGTCAACCCATAACTATAAAAACCATATCCATCGAGGACCTATAAAAGTCTCGGCCAATAACCATAAGAACCATAAAGGCCATAATCATAATCCATTATCCATTGCTGGCCTAAACAAGCGTCAACCCATATTTATTAAAAAAAACCATAATAATCATGAACCATAATCCATCGCCGACCTAAACAAGCATCGACCCATAATTATAAAACCTATAGAAAATCATAATCCACCGCCGACCTAAAAGAAGCGTCAGCCTATAATTATAAAGTCATGACCATCTTCCAACCAGTTAAGTATAATACTTCTTCAAAAGGAAAATATTCTAACTCCTTGGTACCACCTTTCCTTCCTCATCTTCCAGCATATATGCTCCCCCTTTTAGTACTTGATCACCTTGAATGGTTCCACCCAATTAGGGTTCAACTTTCTTGGGGTATATATCGTATTGGCACGCCTCCATACTAAATCGCCGACCTGAAATCGCCTCCTCATCACTCGCTGACTGTATGTCGCCTGATTCTTTTGCTTATATTCTTCTACACTTATTGTTGCCTTATTTCTTATTTTCTCAGTTGTTTCTAAAGCTCCCCTAGCCAATCGTTCATTATTCTCTGCATTGAAATTTTCAGGCGATGTGATCCCCTTGCTATCTCTGCTGGAATGATATCTTCTATACCATATACTAAGCTAAAGGGTGATTCTCCTGTGGTAGTTCGCGGGGTTATCCGATAAGCCCACAAAACTTAGGATAGCTCCTCAAGCCATAGTCTCCCTATTTTTTCTAACCTCATTTATTCCTTGCACAATAATCCTATTATTAACTTCAACCTACCTATTAGCTTGGGAATGTGCTACTGAAGCAAATCGTTATTTCATCCCTATAGTTTTGCACCAATCCTGCATTATATGCCCATTGAATTGTTCGAGATTAATACTCGCGGCACGCCATACCGGCAAACAATACTGTTAAAAAAAAAGCCAATTATTATCTGCTCGGCTATGTTGGTCACAGCCTCAGCCTCCACCCACTTCGTAAAGTAATCCACCGAAACCACCAGGTCAAGCTTTTCTGCAAGGCGTCCTTAGCAATAGCCTTACTATATCAATACTCCATTGTGAAATGGGTAAAGCGAGCTCATCACCATCATGTCTTATGCTAGCACACATATTATAGGTGCGTGCATCTGACAATTCTTACAAGTCATCACGAGCTCGCCAACCATCCCCTTCATTCCTGGCCAAAAGAAACCAACTCGCAAGGCCATCCCGACCAGTGCTCTACTCTTCGCATGGTCTCTTCAATACCCCTCATGTATCTCCTGTAATACTTCTATCCCCTCTTCTCACGATAGAAATTTCAAGTATGGCCCAAAATGTAATATCATGTATAGGTGTCCATTCATGAAGCAAAACTGAACTGCTATTCTAGATTCCTTGGTAGACAATTGTATATTTTCTGCTGCCACCTTATCAAGGACCTCCCGAATCGGTGCTCGCTAACATCATCCTTCTTCTATTTCCATCACCTCTTTTCCCTTTCCCAAACTACTGTGAGCCAATTCTATCAAAGTAACAGTCCTCGTGTTGCAAGTACTTAATGGCCCTGCCATCTCGGCGAGCTAATTTGCCCTTGTATTTTCAGCTCGTGGCATATGCTCCAATATAAACTCCTTAAAATAAGTTATACCTTGCTTAAGCTTTCCCAAATACTCCTGCATGCGATTCTTTATTGCTTCAAAAGACCCATCATACTGGTGAGCTACCAGATGTGAGTTTGTACGCCTTCAATCGCTTTACCCCTAGGTTGCCCACTATCTCGATTCCATGTAATAATGCCTCATATTCATCTTCATTGTTTGAGGCCTTAAACCCCAACCTTATTCAGAAGTCCAAGTTCTCCCCTTTGAGACTAGTTAAAACAACTCCTAGTCTAACGCCAGTCGTCATGGTCAATCTATATACATGTACTAACCATGGTTTTTGTTCAGATTCCTTTTTCCTGGAATTCACCATTTCCTGTAAAAAACATGCCAACACTTGTGCCTTGATTATTGTCTGCAGCTCATATACCACATCATACTCACTCACTCTACCGCCCACTTCACCAATCTCCCAGACACATTTGGATTACTCCAGACCTGCCTGAGTGTTAAAATGGTTCGTAGCTTGAACTAGTGACCCGAAAAAATTAAACTTTCTTGCCATGTAAATCAATGAGAATCCACCCTTCTCCAATTTTGAATAGTTCAGCTCAGCTCCTCTTAGCTTCCTGCTGATGTAGTAGATAATATTTTGAACATTAGCCTCTTCCCTGGTTAGCACCGAGCTTACTGTGACCTCTTTAACTGATATGTGAAGAATTAAGTCCTCCCCTGGCATGGGTTTCATCAATAGTGGGATCTCGTCCAGATATTCCTTGAGCTTGTCAAAAGCCTCCACTGTTTCCTTAGTTCACTCAAACTTGCACCCCTTCCTCAAAGTTCTAAGAAAGGGAAAACCTTTCTCGGTCGACCCCGATACGAATCGGATGAGCCCTGATATACGAACTATTAACACTTGCACATCTCTCACCATCCGAGGGAAGGGCATCTTCATGACAGCTTGCACTTTCTACGGGTTTACTACAATGCCTCTTTCTGTCACCATGTATCCTAAAAACTTACCTGATTGAACCCCAAAAGTGCACTTCTTTGGATTCAATCGCATCCCATACAACCTTAATATGATAAAGGCCTTACTCAAATCACCCACATGTGATTCTAATTTCTTTATTTTCACCAGCATATCATCTACGTAAACCTCCATGGTTGACCCAATAGGTCCTTGAACTTCTTATCCACCAATCTCTAGTAGGTCACCCCTGCATTTTTCAACCCAAACGTCATGGAAACAAAGCAATACGTACCCGTCAAGGTGATAAAGCTTACCTTAGGATGATCCTCCTTTGCTAGTGGGATTTGATGATACACTTGAGATGCGTCCATCATACTCAGTAGCTCGCACCCCGAAATTAAATCCACTAGCTGATCAATGTGCGGTAGTGGATAATGATCTTTTGAATAAGCCTTGTTCAACTCGCGATAGTCGAAAAACATACTCTATATGCTTCCTGTCTTCGGCACCATAAACACATTGGATATATACTCCGGGAATTAGATCTATTGGGTATGGCTAGTCTTCAATAATTTATGCACCTCATCTTCTATCACCTTATCCAACTCTGCCCAAAAATATTTTATTTTATGTCGCACAGGCACACATCTAGATCTGCATTTAGGTGATGATGCACGACCTTAGGAGATACTCTTAGTAGTTCCCCATATCTAAAAGCAAATATGTCTCCAAATTCCTTTAAAAGAGCAACGAGCTCTGTCCTTATATTTTCCGTCTTCTGGCTACTTATCCTTGTGGTGTACCCCTGTTTGCCATCTTCTAAGTCAATCTCCACAAGTTCTTCATGAGGTCGAACTGAATTGTCCACCTCCCTTGAATTTTTAGCGTTGAGTACTCCCTCCTATACATCACTGCTCTGTTTCTGCTTTCCTTCACTCATCCCCTTCCGTATGGTCATCTGATAACAAGAGCGAGCGACCTGTTAGTCTGATATCACCTCCCTAACCTTATATCCTGCCGGATACTTCACACTCATGTAGTAAGTAAAAGTGACCGCTTGAAACTCATTGCGGGCAGGTCGCCCTAGTATGATGATGTAAACCGAAATGGCCTTAATTATCAAAAACTTTAACTTCTCCACCCGTAGCTCGCCTCTTCCCCATGCAACTGGAAGCACCACTTCTCCTTCTTTAATGACCTGCACTCCATTAAAAGCATAAATAGGTGTTGGTACATGTCTTATTTTACCTCCAAATTCATCTACTTTAATCACGCCTGATAGAGGATATTGACCGAACTCCCATTATCCACAAATAATATTCCAACATCGTATCCCGCCACCTCTGCCTTAATCACTAATAAACCATTATGCTCGACCTGCAAGCCTCGTCGTTCACTTAGGCTGAAAGAAATAACTGGCCCAACCACCTGGGGTTGCTTATTAATGGCAGCGACCTCGAATGGTCTCGGGCGAGCTACCTTCACATGTTGTTTTATCCTTCTCTTATTATTCCCAGCAGCTCCCCCTATTTTGCCCATCTTTGCCCTTTCTATCTTGGCCGTCCCCCCGCCTATGATCCTGGTAGAGCCTACTTTTGATCTCGTAGTGCTTTATCTTTATATACTACCTCCTTCAAGTGCCCTGCTTTGATCAACATCTCAATCTCCTCCTTTAAGTGCCGGCATCGCTTCGTAGAATGCCCATAATTATTGTGAAACCTGCATTAGAACTGAGATCTCAGGTTAGTGGGTATTTCCGTATAGTCCTCCGGTGACCTGATGTCGTCAGGTACTTGGATCTCCATAATTGTAACACCCTAGCTCTCGGCATCTCCAAGGGTGTGAAGTCCGCGTCTTCCTTCTATAATCTTCCTACATTCCTTGCCATCCCTCTTATGTTTTCTCCTGAGGCCAAGAGTGCCTGTGCAGGTTACCTCATGTCCCTTCTAGGCTCTGACCTCTTAGTTGTTACTCTATCCGGATCTCCGACCTCGCATCAAAAATGTATCATATCTTCCTCGACATGGATATATTTCATATACCTATCTAAGAATTCTTCAAAAGTATGTGCGGGTCTCTTGGCCAATGATGTTCTCAGGCCTCCCATCCGTAACCCTTGGTGCAAAGCTTCTGCTTTCATATCATCCATGGCCATGGGCACCTCTAGAGTAGCTCTGGTAGATCTAGAGATATAGTTCTTCAAAGTCTCTCCAGGTCGCTGCACCATTCAAAAAAGAGGATGTGGCATTTTTGTATGCAACTTGGCGCTAGTAAAGTGCTTTAGGAAGGCCGACTTCATGACCTGAAAGCTGGTAATTCTCCCCAAAGCTATTTTATGGAACCAATCTTGAGCCAGCTTCCTCAAGGTAGATAAGAATGCCCTACAAGCCACCGTATCCGTATATTTCCGTAAAACCTCTTCGTTCTCAAAAACATACACGTGTGAGAGGGGTCTGACAACCCTTTATAGTAAAAATCTAACCCCTTATGTCCTCAAGGTATGATCGCCCTCAATACTCCATCCTAAATGGATGGCTTCTTGACTTTTGTCCATCCGCCCCTGCGACTTGCCCCAGGAGCGCTCGCACTGCTTCTTGCATATCCCTCATCTCGCGGGACGTCGACAACACCTCTTCCTCCTCTTCCTCAATGCCATGCCTGGTATGAGCCCGATAGGTCCTCCTTTTTGATTTTTTGCCCAAGAATTGTATGTTGTCCTCATTCTCCTCTCCTTCAGACGATGATGAGTATTTTGTCTGAGGACGCCTTTTCTTTGTGGTTTGAATTAACTCGGGATCCTGCATCCATAGATCCTTCTCTCTACTTTTCTTCTGAGCCGGAGTGAGTGATTATGGCTTGTATTCCTCCTCTTTCCTCCCAACGATCACCTACTCGATATCATCTTCTCCCACCATGTTTTTCTTGAACTTGCACGGAGGCACCACTTCCATAAACTCTTGGAGGAGTCCCTTGTCAACGTGACAAGTTCTTCCCTTTGGTAGCTCATACCACTCCTTAGTCCCGATATTGACCTTTCTTTGTCTGATTATGTATGGATAATTATTATTATTCCCTTTTCCTGAACTTTCCGCTTTCTCCTTTTGTGTCAGTGGTGGTGTTTTTATGGTTGTTTCCTCTGTTACCTTTCCCTACGGTGTTTGATCACCCACAACTTGCTTATCTCAGTCCATGTCTTTAGTCTTGCTTGCGTCAGAGCTAAAATCCAGAGTTTAAGGTATGATATCTCTTCCTTTCATGATCACGTTGTTAGTTACTCACGCCTTTCACTCAAGGATTCGATGTCCCTCGTATTTCCACAGATGGTGCCACTTGATGTGACCAAAATGATTGGTTCACTAAGAAAAGAGAGCATTGACCTTTAAATCATTCTTGCTGACTTGATCAACCTCCAGATAACTCGTGGCGACATAATCAACCTACAAGATAAAACTCTAGCCGGACATCTTTGACGTAGACCCTCTAACTCGATTATTTCCTAATAATTGCTGTTAGCTCCTACTGATTCCCCGTCTGTAAGATCATTTGTTAGGCCAAGGCCAAGGGGCAGAGGGAATTTCCGGTGGAGCGGTGAAATGCGTAGAGATCGGAAAGAACACCAACGGCGAAAGCACTCTGCTGGGCCGACACTGACACTGAGAGACGAAAGCTAGGGGAGCGAATGGGATATGCTTAAGTCAATTCCCTTTTTAGTAATGAATAAATGAAAGATCAAAGTAGGACAAAATCAACTTAGAATAAAAATGAGGCTTGTGTCCTCTTTATATAGACAAGAGACGTGTTCTCAATCTAGGGTTCCCGTGTCTTATTCGTACCACAATACCATAATTAACCACCGACTTAAAATTATGATTCGTCCAATATGCTAAGTTACCATAAATATTAGAACTCTCATATTTTGTTAAGTTACCATAATAACCAGGGCCAATAACTATACCTTTTTCTTAGCTCGCCGAGCCCCATATCATAACATCTATATCAGCCCACCAGGGTCCAAATCCAGTTAACCGTATAGCCCAACTCTCAATACCGAAATGTTATAATACTATTTACCCCATAAGATCTTGTCACTCCCATATAAGAGCTCGTCACCCTTATGTACAGCTCGCCGCCCCTATAGGAGAGCTCGTCTATCCCATAGGAAAATTCGTCTTATAGGCCTAAACCCACGTGTATACCGACCTGGATATTGGATGTCGTATCAATTAAATACTCTCATTTCCTTTTTTTTTCATTTTTAATTACGCTTCATCATTGATGTGGCCATCATTCCCACTCCTCGAACCCTAACAAAGATATATATCATGATATATAACTCATTGATCTTAGGTTCCCAATAATCAGTCGTATTTTTGCATAAAAGATTGAGTTCATGATGAAATCACGCACAATATCTGATACGACACTAAATATTCATGTAAGCTATATGCCGATATTTATGGTAGGTGACCTCATTTCTTGGAAGGAGCATTTTTTCTAAGAGTTGGGTGAGCTGTTTTATAGAGTAGCGACGTGGAGTATGGGAGTAGCTAGCTCTCATATAGGGTAGTGACCTCTTATGGTTTTAACTAGCTCGGTGCTGGGTGTTGGGATTTATAATTATTGGGCCCTAACGGGACAACATGGATGGTATTGTGGGGTCCCGACGAACTATATTTAAAGAATCACTGGCCCATGCCTATTCTGGTAGTTTTAGCGAGAGATCTATTATTTATGGGAACTTAGCATACATGAGAAATCCTAATTCTAAGTCAGTAACTGTATTTATGGGATTATAGTGGGAGAAGGTAACCCTAGCTTGGGGAATACTTATCTTGTCTATATAAATGGGTTTAGTCCTCACTTTTATTTTAAGTGGTTTTATCACGTTTGAGTACTCGAAATATCTCTCGCATTATCTGAATTAAGCATTGGAGGACCTTCGTCGGGGCCGTCCACCGCCTTGGCTGAGGTGTTGTTTTGCAGGATTGATCAGGTTGTCAGGAGACTCTTGGAGATCAATCAGGTAGATGCGACGTAGTTTGAAGCTATTAAGGTTACTGAACTCAGATTTGAGGTTAGTATCCCATATTCTTGAAGCACCAATCTTTTTGGTCGCATCAAGTGGTGCCATCTGTGGGAAAGAGGGACAACAAGTCCTTGGGCGAAAGACGTGAGAAAATTCAGAAACACAGTATGAAGGAAAGAAACATGCCACCCAGGACCCTGGATTTTGGTCATGGATCCAACAAATCAATGAAAAAGAACAAAGAAATCGATAAAGGAGAGCAGACAAAAGATGGACTAACACCTCCACTGGAACCTCCCCCAGGAGGACCAACATTTCAGAATCTGGCTGGCACACCACCACCCTCGCCAGAGAAACAGAAAGAAAAGAAACCTGAAGGAGAGAACAAGTGAAAACTCCGGAAGTTATCGCGCAAAAGGCTGTTTGCATAGGGACAAAGGGGTGGAAAGAGTTGCCTAAGGATAAGCCTTATAAAATCAATAAAGGGTTTTTGGAAGGGCTTATGGACTTCATAACTGTGGAAAAGCAAGAAGACCTAAACAAATACCTAGCAGTCGAGCTGGGTATTGAAAAAGAGAAAGCTGGTAAATCGGAGGAGGGGCACGCGGAAAAATTAGTAACGGAAAAGGAAAAATGAAGTGGAGGATCTCCATCACGGAGATCATCTCGCGAGAGGAAGAGGAGCTCGAGAAAGCGAAAGTATTTATATTCCTCCAGCTCCATCTCATCTTCAGAGTCCGCACTCAAAAGTATAAGTTGAAGAGAGGGAAGAAGTTGAGATTAGGGCAAAAACACTATAAGCATCGAGGTCGGAGACATAGTAAGCACACTGTGAGGATGAAACAGAAGACTTGAGCACATATGGTGAGTCCAGGGAAAGATCCCAAAAAAGTCGAGGTCGGTATCATGAAGACAAGGGAGAGAATGAGGTCGTACCAGGTAATAAGGCATTCAGGGATATGCAAGAAGCATTGCTAACTCTGCAAAGATAAATGGCGGGAGAAAGATTTGACGAGGATAAGGGGCATCCTTTTTCGGATGATATATTGCAAGTTGTGCTACCTAAGGGGTATAAAATAATGGAATTTCAGTATCGTGGGGCAATAGATCCATTCAAGCACATGCAACTCTTTGAGAATGAAGTGATCTTACATAGATATACGGATGTTGTGGCATACCAGACTTTTGTATCTACAATGAGAGGAATCGCACAAAGCTGGTTTTAACAATTGGCGCGAGGAAGGATTACTAGCTTTTGGATGTTATGGGTGGTCTTTTTGAAGTAATTTTCCAGCATGAAGCAACATACAAAGACTGCACAGTCTCTTTTTACAATGGTACAGCGACCAGATGAAACCTTGAAGGAGTAAATTAACATGTTCACTAATGCTACACTAGAGGTACTCACCGCTACAGATGAAATGAAGGCAGGGGCATTACATTAGGGACTAAGGAGGGAAGATTTACAAAAGTCTTTAGTTAAAAAAGCTGCGCGAACATATGATGAGATTTTGGAGCGATGTAATAAATACATATAGGTGGAGGAAGCTGAGGAAGATCATCATTTATGGTTCGGCGTGGAGGTCGTGGAGACCGGAGAAAGTATGTCGAAGAGGTCAAAAATCAGAAGGGAACCCAGACGGGTAGTACGCGGGCTCCTAAATCCGGGTTCCGGGGGGAGAATGAAGCCTAAATTAGATACGGGAAACTGGAGAGATGAGGATTTCACACCTTTAGTCTATCCCCAGGCTAAGGTGTTCATAATCATGGAGCGTTTGATACCCAATGACATAAAGTATCCATAAAGTCGCACGCAGCTCCCTACTAATCCCAAGTCAGATTTGTTTTGCCTGTTTCATAATAATTATGGACATTTCACTGAGAAGTGTAGGAACCTTAAGGAGGAAATTAAAAGGCTGATAAAGGCTGGACATTTAAAAGAGGTCATATGCAAAGATAGAGAACCACAAGAACCAAGGCAGCCATTGCCCCCACCACCTCCAAGAGATCCACCTCAAAATCAGGCCGAAAGACAGCCACAACAAGGAAATAAGAGATAAAATGGGCCAAGAAGGAACAAAGGAAGAATAAGCATGATCTCTGGAGGGCCAACGAATGGTGATACTAATAGCGCACGAAAGAAACACGTCAAGTCAGCTCGGCCGGGACCAAGGGAGGTCGCTAGTATAAGTAGGAGACCACAGAGGGAAGGACCTACCATCTCTTTCAGTCCTAACGAACGGCGCAGACTGCAGGAGGATCACAATGACGCACTTGTAATTGAAGTTGAGATAGCAGGATATGACGTCGGGAGGATTTTTATAGACAACAGGAGTTCTGTCAATATAATATACACAAATTGCCTGGAGCAGATGAAACTGGAGACGAGGGTGCGACCTGTGAATACGCCAATATACGCATTTAATGGGGCACAAGTGATTACGGAGATTGAGCTAACACTCTCAGTGATGTTAGGAAGGGCGAATTGCAAGCAACGAGGGATTTGAGGTTTTTACTTATTCGTGGGAGGTCGGCATATAATGCAATATTAGGGCAAACTGCTCTCAATGCATTCCAGGCGGTAACGTCTACGTATCATATGAGCATCAAGTATTCTGTGGGAGATAAAGTAGGAGAGGTCGTATCCGAGCAGCAGGTCGCTAGGTCATTTTATCGGATGACAATTAGAAAAGGCTTGAGTGACCACAAACAAGAGAGGAGAGAAGAGGTGCGATAAGGTATACTTGGTGTAAAAAAGATTAAAGAACAAGAGAACTATGTCCGATCATATGAAGAATTGATGGAGATATCATTGGAGTAAGGTCGCCCAGAGTATACTACTAAAATCGGAACCCTAATGAAAGAAACATTAAAGGAAGAGTTGATAAAATTACTGAGGTAATTCCAAGAAGACTTTAACTTTAGTGATGGAGAATTGATAGGGGTATCCCCGGAGGTCGCGTAACATCATTTGAATGCAGATCCGGAGGCGAGATCGGTCAAACAGAAAAGAAGGCATTTTGGGCCTGAATCGGATAAAATAATTGAGGAGGAGGTGCAGAAGCTGTTGAAGGCAGGCCACATTCAGGAAATCCAATTTACAGAATACTTATCTAATGTTGTAATGGTACCTAAACTAGGGCAGAAGTGGAGAATGTGTGTGGAGTTTCGCAACCTAAATAAAGCATGCCCAAAGGATCATTATCCGCTATCACGAATTGATTAACTAGTGGATTCAACCTCGGGGTGCGAGCTATTAAGCACGATGGATGCTTCATAAGGTTATCACCAAATACCATTGTCAAAGGAGGATCAACCTAAAGTGAGTCTTGTCACCTCAACGGGAACGTAGTGTTTGTGTCTATGACTTTTAGTTTGAAGAATACAGGGGCGACCTACCAAAGGCTGGTGGATATAGAATGTTCAAGGACCTGTTGGGGTCCACTATGGAGGTTTATGTCGATGATATGTTGGTGAAGAGCAGGAAAAGCAGAATCCCATGTGGAGGACTTGAGAAAAACTTTTGTTATACTTAGACAGTACGGAATGAAGCTCAATCCAAAGAAGTGTGCATTCGGCGTGCGATCTGGGAAATTCTTAGGGATATATGGTTCTAGAGAGGGGTATCGAGGTCAACCCTTAGAAGGTGCGAGCTGTTTTTTGGAGATGCCGCATCCTCGAATGGTGCACGAAGTACAAGTGCTTACAGGTCGGATTGTGGGGCTTAACCGCTTTATTTACAGGTCGGCAGAGAAAGGTGTCCCATTTTTCAGGGCACTTAGGAAAGGATCCAAGTTCGAATAGACCAAAGAGGCAGTGGAAGCATTTGATAAGCTAAAAGAACACATATTAGAGATACCATTGTTAACTAAGACAATGCCGAGGGAAGACCTGATTTTGTATATATCGGTTGGGGAGGTCGCAGTGAGCTCGGTGCTCATCAGGGAAGACACAGGTACGCAAAAACCAATTTATTTTATTAGCGGGATGCTAAGGGGTGCTGAGCTGAATTATTCTGAGTTGGAGAAAGGAGGTTTTGCACTAATCTTTACAGCAAGGTAGTTGAGACCATATTTTTTAAGCCACAAGGTGAAGGTACGTACTAACCTGGCCCTCAAGCAGGTTCTGAGTAATCCAAATGTGTCCGGAAGGCTGGTGAAGTGGGCGGTGGAATTAAGTGAATACGACGTGGTGTACGAACCTCAGACAACCATTAAAGCACAAGTATTGGCAGATTTCATGCAGGAGATGGTTTATCCATATAAACCAGGTGGCGATACAAAGGCATGGTTATTGTATACTGATGGAACGACTATGGTATCCGGAGCTGGATTGGGGATTATTTTAACTAGCCCGGAAGGAGAGAATTTGGAGTTTGCAATCAAGCTGGGGTACAAGGCATATACTAATGAGGTAGAATATGAGGCGGTGATACAGGGTGTTAAAATGGCAAGCAACCTGGGATCCAGGAAAGTGAGAGCGTATACAGATTCTCAACTGTTAGCCCGTTAGTTCGATGGGTCTTTTGAGGCAAAAGAGGAACGTATGGCAGTGTATTTAAAAAAGCTACGATAAGAGGTAGGGTGCTTTAAAGAATTTAAGCTAGAGCATATATCGCGGGCTGATAATACGTGAGCTGATCAGCTCGCTCGAAGTGAAGGTACGTTGGGAACTTGTGATACCAAAAAAATAACGTTAATAGAGTTGAGTCATAGTAGTGTGGATAAAGGAAAAGAATTGATGGAGATAGAGGTAAAATATGATTGGCGTACGCCTAAATGGGAGGTCCTCATTAAGGCAAACGAGGACGAGGTACAGTTGTCAACAAAAGAAGCAAGAACAGCGGCTCGATTTTGTGTTATAAATGAAGAATTGTATAAAAGGTCACGTTTTGGACCCTTTTTAAAATGCTTGTCTAAAGAGGAGGGATTGGAGGTGTTGAAGGAAATACATGAGGGGTATTGTGGTGATCATGCCAAAAGCAGGACGCTGGTTGGATTAACGTAGCGGGCTGGTTTCTTTTGGCCAGGAATGAAAGGTATGGCGGGCGACCTGGTTAGAACTTGTAAAAAGTGTCAGATGTATGCACCGGTCATTCATATACCGGCTGAAGATATGATGGTTATGAGCACGCATTATTGTGCATGGAATTAAGCTGCGGCTGTAGAAAGCGGGCGGACTTTGGGAGGAAGAGCTCGCGTCGGTCTTATGGGCTTATCGAACGACTCCCCGAACTTCTATAGGAAAATCACTGTTTAGCCTAGTTTACGGAATGGAAGTTGTCATCCCAGCTGAAATCGTGGGGGGTTCATAACGTTTATGGATGTTTAATGTGGAAGAGAATGAAAGGCTGGCAAGAGTATCAATTGAGACGATCGATGAAATAAGAGATAAGGTTGCGGCCCGGGTGGAGCGTTATAAACAAAGAATCCATGCAGCTTTTAATAAATGTGTGAGACGTTGATTTTTCAGATTGGAGACCTAGTATGGAAGCGAGCTGATGTAATACACAATAACAGGAAGCTAGATCCAAAGTGGATCGGGCCTTTCAAAGTAATCAAGGTGCTACGTGGGGGAGCATATGTACTCGAAAATGCTCAAGGAAAAGCTCTACCTAGAAGCTGGAATATTTGTCATCTGAAGAAGTATTACGTCTAAAAGGCGGGTCTATGAGATGGGCGTATGTTTTGCAGTAATATGTTTATTTCTGATATGAACCAATGCTTGCGCAGGTCGGCTGCTGATTTATGTAACCTCAGGGGCGGAGATATGCTTTATGTACCTTAAGGGGCGGATGGCTGTTTTATTACCCTTCGGAGCGAATAATTACTTTATTACCCTTCGGGGTGGATGGTTATTTTATTACCCTTTAGGGCGGATAATTGCTTTATTACCCTTCGGGGCTGATAGTTTTTTTATTACCCTTCGGGGCGGATAGCTGTTTTATTACCCTTCAGGACGGATAGCTGTTTTACTATTACCCTCAGGGGCGGATATCCACTGTTGTACCCTCCGGGGCGGACACCTATTTACAATAAATAATGGAAATTTTGGGAACACTTTACAACTTTTATGGTTTTTGTGAATGGTTGAATAAGAAACATGTTCTTTGTGATTTTAAGTATGTTTGATTTACATACTTAAAGTCGCTTCCGGGAAGGATATGTTTGACTTGCATATTTTTCCCAATTATTGTAATTTTGTGTGTCTTACTAGAAGAGCATATTTGACTTATATGTTCTTTTACGAGGACTCGATTCTGATTCTCAGTGCTTTGATTGATTATATTGTGGCTTACATGATTTGCGATTTTTTTGATATAAACATGTTTGATTTACATGTTGAATTATGGTTATCTTACTTGGAAATTAGGGGGATATTGGGGTTTTTGAAGTTATTGTTTTTGGAGTTGATTTACATGGTTAAAACAGGGATTTCTGGTACTTGGGATGTTTTGTTATGGCAGGTTGATATATAATAAGCATAAAGCTACAAATTGTTCATACAAACGATCTAAGGAAAAATGAGTTTGAGTTTACAAACTCAAGAAGTATTGCGGACAGGCACAAAATCTTCAAGAGGCGTCTCTAGCTCGGCAGCCACCTTGGCTTGTAACACAGCTCTACCTTGGCAGGATAACCACCACTTGGCTTTGACAGGTTGTTTCATGTCGCCCTTCCAGAAATTGAAAGGGGGGAGGCTGTTTATGATAGCTTTTATGCCAGGATTATACGAGACGTTCATAGCTGTGAGCTGGGTCTTGATTTGTTCCATAGATTGATGGACCCATTCTCTGCTCCCTCTTGCCATCTTGCCAAAGTAGATGGACGAATTCTTGAAGGCCAACAACAGCTCCTCTCGGTAGGCGTCCATAAACTTTTTGCCTACCTCGCTCCTCAGGAAGGTACGATGACCTTCAGCAATGCCCTGTTCCCAAGCTACCTGACCAACGTCATGGATCTGCCTATCCTTTGTCTGCACCACCTCCTCGAGATTTTGGATTTGACCTTGAACTCACTGGTCACGCGGGCCGTTTCGTCCTTTAAGCTGTCCAACTGGCTCTTCAGAATGTTTACTTCTTGTTCGAGCAGCCAGTTGTTGACGAGCTTTGTCCAACTCTCTTTGAGTCAGAGATAATTACTGGGTTTGTTGTTCTGATTGTGCTGCTAGCTCATCGCAGGTCTTCTGGAGATCGCAGTCAGTGGATCGGGCCAGCAGTTGGGTGGACAAGTTGGAGAATAGAGGCTTCAGCTGTATTTGAAGATGGTGTAAGTACAGGGTTGATTTATTCTAAGAGAACGTTGAATTTGAGTAAGATTACCTGGGTCATGGCGCACCCTTGGAGAAGAGCTGCAATCTTCTCCGCATCATCACACTGGGCCAGCTCTTTTTCCAACTTTGGAGAGCTAGATGAGGGGGCTCCGTGAGTTTTGGGGAGACGTCGACGTTTTGGGGCCAGAGGCATTTGCTTTAGAGAGGTGCGACCTTTATTGGTCCTCTTCCCTTTGAAGTGTATGGATGTGAGTGTGTAGGCGCTCTTCAGCATCAGTGACCTCCTCAAGGTCATCCCTCGCAGCCAGGGCGATCTCCACCTCTTCATCCACGTTAACGATAGGAGGTCGCGGTGCTGATGTGGTTGCTGGGCTCGGGTCAGTTGGAGTATGGGAGTAGCTAACTTTCATATAGGGTAGCGATCTCTTATAATTTTAACCAGCTCAGCGCTGGGTATTGGGCTTTATAATTGTTGGGCCCAAATGGGCCAACATAGATGGTATTGTGGGGTCCCGGCGAGCTATATTTAAAGAATCACAAGCCCAGACCTATTCTGGTAGTTTTAGCGAGAGATCTATTATTTGTGGGAACTTAGCATATAGGAGAAATTCTAATTCTAAGTCAGTTACGATATTTATTTAATTATAGTGGAAGAAGGTAACCCTAACTTGGGGAATACTTCTCTTGTCTATATCAAGGGGTTCAGGCCTCACTTTTATTTTAAGTGGTTTTATCACGTTTGAGCACTCGAAATATCTCTCGCATTATCTAATTTAAGTATCGGAGGACCTTCGCCGGGCCATCCACCGCCTTGACTGAGGTGTTGTTTTGCAGGATCGATCAGGTCGTCGGGAGACTCTTGTAGATCAATTAATTCTCTGCGACGTAGTTTGAAACTATTAAGGTTACTGAATTCAAATTTAAAATTATATCTCATATTCTTGAAGCACCGATCTTTTTAGTCGCATCAGTATCCAACAAAAATCGGTGGTCTCGTGTTCCCCAATTCTAGTTATGCAAAAGTCAAATTCTCGACTTTTGGAAATTGAATTCCTATCATATCAATACTAGTTAAGAAATGAGCACCGACTTACATAACCTCTTTATTGTCGTGCGGGTTCAAATTTGCATGGAAAAGAAAACAAAAGGAGATAGTGTGATGTAAAAGTTGAAATTGCGTTTGGTATTTTGCCGCCATCACATGGGATGGATCAAAATTTGAGAAAATTTGAACATGAGAAAAATCCTTTCATCTATTAACATTATAATAAAACTTATTTTTTTTCTTTAAAAGACTTATTTACTCTTATCTTTTTTCACTCTATTCACCTGTCCCTTTCATTATACTCACGAAAATTGAGATTTAAAAAAAAAATATTCAGCCATCATTTTCTCCCCCAAAATTTGGAGATTTAAAAAAAAAAGAAAAAAGAAAGAAAGAAGAGATTTCAAATTAATTCTTCTAATATTAGTACTTCATGTTATTGTGACATAACAAAAAAGAAAAAAGAAAAAAGAAACTAAGTAATTAATTATTAATTCTCGAAATTTGTCAATTATCTACATGTGTTTTGGTCAATTCCCGAATGTGTTTTGGTCAATTGCAGAAATTGGTCAATTATCGGAACTTGTCAATGATCATAAAATGTCAATTTTTGATACCGTGAATTGAAAAAATATCAAGAATTGCCCAAATTTTGTAAATTTTGGATATCGTGGATTGTTTGATTCAACAGATAAACAAAATTAAAAGAAATGTGAAATCTTTTTGAAAATGGATATGAAATAATAATTAAAGTTTAATCTAAAGTAAAATAATGATTGAAATTAGATTTGTGTTATTGTAAAAATATTAGAATACATAAAAAAAATGTGTAACTGTTTTTGATAACGTGATTGTTTTATTGAAAAAATACATTGAAGTGATTGATTAAAGAAAAAAAATAAAAAAAATAGTTGAAAAATAAATAATTGAATAGTTTTGTGATTCAATTTGTCATCGTAATGTTTTTTTTACAAAGTTCTTATGGGATCAAAAGTATTTGAGTGCTTGATGAATTTATTGTCATTATTAAATTTGAAAATATTTTTATTTTCACATTTACTTTATGTATATTAAAGAATTTTTTTTATGAATTTGATAGGGAGAAGAGTTTTCTTTTTGATAGGCGCCACCAATTCGCCTACGATTTTCGAAAATCAGCCAAAGAAATCGCTGGGTGCCCCAGGCGCTGCCTAGGCGTTCTCGGCGCCCAAGTCGGCGCCTAGGCGCTAAACCATTTTTTTTTAAAATATTTTCTGGCCTAAAACGACGTCATTTTTGGGCCTATTTTTTTGATTATTTTGATTTTGTAATGTATACTACGGTATTGTTATTTGAATAATGAACTTATGCATCTATATTGTTTTGGACTTTGAATTGAACAATAGTTTTAAACTTGTGAATTGTAACTTGTGATCATTATTTTTGATTTTGAATTGTCATATATTTTATTGTATAGTAAGTAGTATATTGAACTATTAAATGGTTGGATGTAATTTTATAAATCAGGGTATTTATTCTCAAATTTTAGGCTACGTTTAGGCCTTATCTAGACCCCGTCTAAGCACCTAACAATTTTTAGAACAATATTTTTTCCTTATGGACCTGGGAATTTATTTAATTTTTTTACCGTCTTTGTCTTTGTGTGTTCTTTAATGCTTTTTCTCCCAAGATTTCATCTTAAAAAAGGTACAAGAAAATGTGGACAGAAATTAAGTGTTCTAAATATAAAGGCAGAAAATGACGTGGATGACCCAAAGGCAGAGATGGTAAGACAGGCTTTTATGTGCAAGTGGGATAGTGGGCCTAACACGAATGTGCCTTGGAATTTTTCCCGTCCGCCTTGCTTGTCTAATACGAAACTCAACATTATCGTTAGACAAAATTAGAAGAAAAAATAATTTAACCTTTTATTTTATATTTTTACGATGAGTCATAAAATTTTGACAATTATATTAATTTTTTTATGATTTTAATTAAGTCTCGTACGATTATAAATAAGAGAAAAAAAA
>BMAC01001016.1:145565-199495 GCA_014905375.1 Phtheirospermum japonicum | reverse complement strand
TTGATATATAGTTTCAAATTAATTGAAATATACAAAATAAAACTTTTATCTCCTCAAACGTAAAACTTTTATCTTCTCAAACTTAATACAACTCGCAGTATTTGGGTTGATATAGAATGTTAATTTTAGTTGATAGTTGATATTGATATATAGTTTCAAATTAATTGAAATATACCAAACAAAACTTTTACATCCTGTACTTTTTTTCAATTCGTAGTATTTGGGTTAATATAGAATGTTAATTTTAGTTGATATACAATATACAAAATAAAACTTTTATCTCATTTGAGACCTTTTTTCAAGTCGCATTTGGGCTGATATATAGTTTCAAATTAATTGAAATATACAAAATAAAACGTTTATCCCCTCAAACTTATTTCAATTCGAGTATTTGGGTTGATATATAATGATAATTTTAGTTGATATTGATATATAGTTTCAAATTAATTGAACTATACAAAATAAAACTTTTATATCATCAAACTATTTTTCAATTCGTAATATTTGGGTTGATATATAAGGTTAATTTTAGTTGATATATCTCTTCCGATTAAAAATATACAAAATACCTTTTCAAATAGTAGTATTTGGGTTGAAATATACTACCGTTGTTTAAAAATTTTTTCAATTCCCATTATTTGAGTTCACACAAATTAATTAATTGAGTTGCACGAAGAATTTGGGTTGATAATCTCGAAACTAGAAGTTGGATTGATATATAACTCCAAGGGTTGATATCAAAATTTGAGAGTTGATAGCGAAGAATTTGGGTTAACTCTTTTCATGTAGAAATTTTAGTGGTAGTGGTTTTTTCCATCACGTGGGAAAATTGATTCAGAATTGAGGAGACAGTTTGTTGGTTTCTCTCGTATTTATGATAAAAAATCTCGTGGACAAGGTATTTTTAAGTTAATTTAGTTGTCATCATAAAATTAATTTTCTTACTTTAAAACTAGGTAGTTATGTAAATTACCCTCATCATTCCTGTAAATTATTGGAAATTGACGTAAAGGCTTGATTTAAGAGACTTGATTTTATTTTTATTATCATAGTTAAAAACTATTCATATGCATAATTACTATAAAATAATTATATTTTTAAGTAATTATAATTCTCATTTGCAATTTCTTAAATATCTTGTACACTAATCAATAAAAACATAAAATATATTTCCCTAAATTAGACTTTAATTAATTCTTTCTTATATCACTTCTAACTGGTAATCATGACAACGTATAATTTACTTGAAATAATTTGAACTTTGGATTTGATTGAGAACTCATTTCATAATCAATAAGGCTAGAGTATCTTCACATACAATCTCTATAGTACTATTTTATTTATTTGTTTATAATTTGTGCAATTTGTAAAATATACTTATTTCTCCGCATTGTTTTTTCTATATTGCTTAGTTACTAATATTAAAAATAAAAATAAATCAATCTACCTTGTTGGACTTTATTAATCATAATATCATATTTTCATACACATATAATATGCGAAAATCAGCGTTATTCACCAGACGATGTAAAATATGAAAAATAAAATGCAAGTAAACAGAATGTAAGAAGCAAAGTAAATAGAAGATAAAAAAAAGCTACACCAGATATTATATATATATATATATGTGTGTGTGTGTGTGTGTGTGTGTGTGAGAGAGAGAGAGAGAGAGAGAGATAAACGCCAATAACCACAAGATAAATTTATATAAAAATAACAATTTGAGCTAAAAATAACGACGAAAATTTGGATGAACTAGATATTCCAAAAATCTCGACAACTTAAATCCTATAAAATATAGGTAACACAAGTAAAAAATAAAAATAATGCGAATAAATTCAGATGGATTAGATGACAACCTAATCTATCGATATTTAAAAATAACCATTATGATTCTTATTACAAACTATTTTTGACAATGTCTTTCCTCGATTCTTCTACTAATGCACTAGGTGATTCATATTTACTTTGGTGTCGATTGTCCAATTTATTCTTAGCATGCTATCACAGCAATGAGGCTAGACATTTTCACGTGGCTTTCAACATTGAAATCTTCTATTAGAATGTCGACGTCGCCAATTTTATTACAAACAAACAATGAGCATCAACTGATATGGAGGATAAGGAAACCAAAGTAAACGGGTGAGAAGATTGAGTTACAAATATTACTCGGGTTCTTGCCTCGAAAATGAGATTCTATTCCAAATCAACAAAAAATAAACCAAAGTTCAACAGAAAATAAACAATAAACCAAAAAACAATAAATTGTGAAACAAAACAGCGAAGGCCATTAAAATAATATTATATCTATCTTACGATACTCTATTCCACTGGAAAATTGAGTTCATGGATGTATATCATATAATAATATTTATAAATCTCTATAATTAATTATAATTAGAGTGTTTTAACTGTACTTAATCCCAAAATTTAGAAAGCTCACAAATTCAATATAAGATTTATATACACACTTATAAAGGAGGCATCTTATCTTAACATATAAACAAGACATCATCTAGTAAAACAAAATTCATTAAAAAAAACTTAAAGTTTGCAAAAATACAAACCAAAGAAAACTAAGAGTCATTGATCAATTTCTAACTTAAAAAATGAATACACACGACACTGTCAAATTTCAATGAATTATATTTACACCAAATCAACTAACTCCTCATCAAAATCACCACCCAAGTACTTGTTAAAAATAAGAACGTAATTCGTAGATTTACTTTAACACCTAATTTTATCAAGATTCCATTTGTATAAAAAAATCAAACCCTATGGAATATAAAAATCAATGCCCCATGTTCACAATATTTACTGATTCTCTTATGCAAGTGAATAATCACTCACTAGGTGGAATAATTAATCAAAACACAAATTAGCGTAAAGATTTAAAAAAAAAAAAAACAGATGCGCACAACGCCGAAACCATTCCAACTAACTTATGCCATCGGCTTTGAAGCGCCACTGTTGTATATGATGATTCTCAGATATCAGCTATGAATCATGAACGGATCGCACAGTTGGAATTTACTAAATTTCTAATAAGAAAGATCGATTTAAGGGAGATGATTATTGGAATTGGTTGGGAGATGATAAGGGAGAGGGCGAGAGATAGCGGGGAGACAGAGATAAGAAAGAGAGGCTTGATTTGAGGGATTTCAATTATATGCCAAAAATAAATGAGCTAAAATAATTAACCTCCCTTATATACATTATAGATATCCCCAAAATAATAAAATATTAATTCCAACCTTAGTTTCGTATTTTTGTGATAACATTTAACTCAACATGTAAAAAAAATAATAATGGTATAAATGAATAATAAACTAACCTAAGGTAAATTGAGATTCTTTTTTTCTCAAATAGTAGTATATCTTGGCATTTTCTCTAAATTATTATATACGTTATAGTGTATGTAGTTACATATATTTGAGTGAGATTCTAAGATTAAATTGATAAATTAATGTGTATTTTTATAAAAATATGTGTTAAAATTATGAACGTTATATCAAAATGATAAAATTTTACGTGAGTACTGACGAATTGTTCAAATTGATAAGTTTTTGTAAATCTTTTAGTACCAACAAACGAACATTATATATAAGTTGATTGATGCGACCAAAAAGATTGGTGCTTCAAGAATAGAAAGTACTGACCTTGAATATGTAGTCAGCGACCTGATAAGCCTCCAGAAAGCTCCTGGCGACTTGATTGATCCTTCCTACAAAATAAAACCCAATCCAGGCGGTGGACAGCCCGGGCGTAGGCCCTCTAAATCTTAAGTTAGATAGTGTTCGAGAGAGATGTGAGAGATAAACGTATGATGTCAAAATCAACTTAGAGAGAAAAGAATGAGGCCTGAGTCATTAAGATTCCTCCTATTAACACCACAATTCTATAAATAGCGATCGACTTATAATTAAGATTCCTCCTGTATGTTAAGTTCCCATAAATAAAGAACTCTCGCTAAATTACTATAATAGCCATGGGTCTATAACCATGTTCATAAGTGTAAATCCGCCGGGACCCCATAAAATAACCTATAGCAGCCTAACAAGGCCCTAAACCATGAAATATAGCCCGCAGCACCGAGCTATCATAATATCCCTTATATCATAAGAGGTCGTCACCCCACATTAGAGTTCGCCACTCTTATACGATAGGTCTCCGCTCTTCAGGACAGCTCGCCCACCTTCTAGAGGATGAGGTCGCTTACTAAATTTGTAGAATACCTGAATGTTTGCCGACGTGAATATTTGATGTCGTATCAGCTAGTCCCCTACATTTTGGTTGGTTGAGGTAGGAAACCAAGTAGAATGTAATCATGAGTTAGCCCCAGGAGTCAAGGCGTCATACTTCTTGGTAAAAAAGTGAAACCATCTGCCATCACTTTCTATTTAAGAACATTAAATACGCCCTGAAAGGTATCGAACACGCGTCGTCAGCCCATTACCTCGTAATATATTTAATCATGTGGGCCAAAAATGAAAGGCCCACAACAAACCCTACTAACTTTCCCGCCTATCGAAAACCCTTTTGTCCTATCAACTTTTTACGCCGGTCCCTATACACGGTACCTTTTCATCTTTATCATCCTCATTTACACAAAACAAGCACAAATCTACGCCATTTCCTCTGCAAAAGATATCTTCATATTTCTGCGAAAACCACAAGCACGATCAACTGCACCAGATTCATCAATCATCATGATAAGTAAGTCCCCCTAATTCATCGTCCTAATATCAATTATTCCTTTTTTTTTTTCTGTAAATTGCTGTTGGCTGAATATAATTTTTATTTCTCTGTTTCTTCCCTCCCCATTATTTAGCTATTATAATCGTATGGCAAATTTAGCCTCATCTGCCTTCGATTCTCAAAACCCTAACTCACCGCCTTAAGATATACTATTTGAAACAGAGTCTATAGGGATTCTATTGACCCGTCGCAAGAGAAGAAAAACCCCATTGTGCCCAAACCCGATTTAACTGATGAATCGGAAGGAAATATCTACTGGTCAGAACTTGAGGCTCAAACTAGAGCCTGGACTAACAATATCCCAGAAGGCATCCCCATGGCACAACCAGAGATGCCTTCAACTTCTCAACTCGATTTTTTCTTTACTAGCCCCGTAACCATTGTACCTCCCTCGGATCATGCCGACCTACCTCCTCTACCACAAGCTACCCGAAAAACTATTGACAATCCTTGGGTACTCCCAGATCAGAGCAAACTCAAATCATTCACCAAAATCCTCAATCCTCCTGAAATTGTTAAGTTAGTTTTACCCGAAGCCGAAAAAACCAACCCAGACCATACCTTTCCAAGCCATATCACCTACTTTGATGTATTTCTGAAAACAGGGGTTAGATTTCCCCTACATCCCTTTTTGATCGCAGCATCCCATAAGTACAAAGTTCCCTTACTCCATATGACCCCAAAATCTCTTAGGCTTATGTCTGGTTACATAATTATGTGTAAATTTTATAATGTAAATCTGACGTAGATTTTTTCCATTTTTGTTTTCAAATAAAAAAGCAGAAAGGCTCTTTCTACCTTTCTTCGCGTCAAAAAATGCGCTTTTTAATAAATCCCTCGTCAAAAGTTCATGATTGGCGATCTAAATTCTTTTTTCTTTATTCTACTGAATCATGGCCTCTCCTCACTGAATGGGAAAAACAACCCCTCCTCAAGAGTCAATACCCTCTAAAAAGGACCAACCTCACCTCTACCATAAACACTTAACCCTGTTCAAAAAATGGAGTAAGCACCCTTACAACGTGATGAGACTCACTGAGTTAGAGAGGCTATACTCTTTTGCGGGACTTAGACAAAGACCTCTGGAACTAACCAGACCCAAATTTGGTAGCTTTATCTTATCTCAAATCCTTATAATCATAATCACTATCCCCACTAATGCCCTGCTCTTCTCGTGATCACCGCAATAACCCTCATGTATCTCCCGTAATACCTCCAATACTTCCTCCTTTGACAAGCACTTCAAGTATGAGCCAAAGTGTGACCTCCTGTATAAGTCTCCATTCATCAAACAAAAGCGCACTGCCGTTCGGGCTTCTTTAGTGGATAACTGTGTTCCCACCGAGCACCTTATCAAGAGTCTTTTGAATTGACGCCCGCCAATCTTTCCTTTCATCTATCTCCATAATCACTTTCCCTTTTTCCACACTGTTATATGATAACTCCATTAACGTGACCCTTCTTGTGTCATATGTACCCAGTGCCCAAGCGATCCTGGCGAGCTGGTCTGCCCGAGTGTTATTATCTCGCGGTAAGTGCTCCAAATTAAACTCCTACAATTGAGCTACTCCATCTTTGATTTTCTTCAAGTACTCTTGTATGCGTTCTTCTCTTGCCTCAAAAATCCCGTCGAACTGGCGAGCTACCAGTTGAGAGTCTGTATATGCCCAAATCCGCCATGCTCCCAGGTCGTTTGCCATTGTTATTCCCTACAATAACGCCTCATATTATGCTTCATTGTTAGAGGCATTAAATCCCAGATTGATCAAAAAATCGAGGTTATTCCCTTCAGGGTTAGTCAAAACGATCCCTAGCCCAACTCCAATTGTCATAGTCGATCTATCTGTATTTAACAGCCATGCTTTCTGCTCTTTCTCGTGCTCAACCAAGCGTACCATCTCTTGTAGGAAATACGCTAACACATGTGCCTTAATAGCCGTCCTGGGCTCGTATATCACATCATATTCGCTGAGCTTGACCGCCCGTTTCACCAATCACCCTGATACATTTGGATTACTCAAAACCTTCTTGAGAGCTAAGTTGATGCGTACCTTAACTTTATGACCCAGAAAATCAGTCTGAAGCTTCCTCGCCGTATAGATCAGTGCAAACCCTTCTTTCTCCAGTTCTGTGTAATTCAACTCAGCTCCCCTTAACATCCTACTAATATAATAAATAGGATTTTGCACGCCTGCATCTTCCCTGATAAGTACTGAGCTTACCGTGGACTCTCCAACAGATATGTATAGGATCAAATCTTCGCCGGGCATTGGCTTGGTTAGCAAAGGGATCTCCGCCAAGTACTGTTTAAGCTTATTGAAAGCTTCTGCTACCTCCTTTGTCCATTCAAATTTGGATCCCTTCCTCAGAGTCCTGAAGAAAAGAACACCCTTTTCTGCCGACCTAAAGATGAAGCGACTAAGTCATGCAAGTCGACCAGTTAATACCTGCATATCCCATACTGTTAGGGGATGAGGCATCTCCCTGACAGCATGCATCTTCTCCGGATTTACCTCGATACCTCGCTCCATCACCATATATCCTACAAACTTGCCCGATCGTACATCGAATGCGCACTTTTTTCGGTTAAGGCACATGCCATATTGCCTTAGTATAATAAAGGCCCTTCGTGAATCCTCCACGTGAGTCAGCCTTTTTACTTTTCATCAATATATCATCCACGTAAACCTCCATGTTGGACCCCAGAAGGTCTTTGAACATCTTATCCACCAACCTTTGATAGGTTGCCCCTACATTCTTTAATCCAAATATCATAGAAACGAAACAATAAGTACCTGTGGAGGTGACAAAAGTCACCTTGGGCTGATCTTCCTTTGCCAATGGGATTTGATGGTTATCCCTGCGACCCGTCCATCATGCTTAATAGTTCACAGCCTGAAGTTGAGTCAACCAATTGATCAATGTGCTGTAATGGGTAGTCATCCTTTGGGCATGCCTTATTCAATTTGCGGAAATCCACGCACATCCTCCACTTCTGTCCAGTCTTTGGCACCACCACAACATTTGAAAAATATTCTTGGAATTTGATAACCTGGATGTGTCTAGCCTTTAGCAATTTTTGTACCTCCTCCTCGATTACCTTGTCCAGCCCTGACCTAAAGTGTCACCTCTTCTGTCATACAGGTCGTGCTTCTGGGTCAATGTTTAAACAATGTTGTGCGACCTCAGGAGACACTCTAGGCAGCTTCTCATCTCCAAAATCAAAGATGTCCTGGCATTCTCTTAGTAAAGCTATGCGTTCTTCTTTCACAGCTTCCGTCATTTGAGTCCCTATCCTAGTAATATACTCTGGCCTGCCTTCTTTTAACAAAATCTCGATGAGGGCGGACATAACTCTCCTCCTCCCTCATCTTTTTGGAGCTAAGTATCCCTTCCCGCACATCACCTGCTTGTTCTCTCTTTCCCTCGCTCATCCTTTTACGAACGGTCATCTGATAGCACGACCAAGCGACTTGCTGCTCTAATATAATCTTGCCCACCTTATCTCCCGCCAGATATTTGATACTCATGTGGTAAGTAGAGGTGATTGCCTGAAAAGAGTTAAGAACAGGTCACCCCAATATCACGTTATACGCCGAATTCCCTTTGATGATTAAAAACTTTAGATCCTTCTTCACTCTTAGTTCGCCTTTTCCCCATGCCACAGGGAGTGCCACATTGCCTTCAGTCACAACCTGCGCACCATTAAAAGAATAAATTGGAGTTTTTACAGGCTGTACCTTTGTCCTTAAGTTCATATGGTATAGACACTCCCGTTATATGATGGTAACGGAGCTCCTGTTGTCATATAAACACCCGTCCAACCTCATACCCTTCTACCTCAGCTTAATACACCAGTGCATCATTATGCCAACAACTTCACATGGTCCAGGACGGGATGCTTTTGCGTGTATTCTTCGTGCATTATTTGTGTCTCCATCTGTTGGCCCCCTGGAGATCATGTTTATTCTTATTCCTTTATTATTTCCCATTTATCCTCCTCGTCCATCCCGGTTTTGTCCTTCTTATCGTGGTTGTCTTTCCACCTGGGCTGGCGGAGGACCTCTTGGAGGTGGCAGGGGCAGTTGTTGCACTGGTTCTCGAGGTTCCTTATCCTTATATATAACTTCCTTCATGTGTCCGACCTTAATCAATCTTTCAATTTCTTCTCATAAGTGCCTGCACCGCTCGGTCGAATGATCATAATTATTGTGAAACCTGAAAAAGAACTCGGATAGGTATTCTTGTATAGCTCTCTAGCCACCTGATATAATCAGGTATTTGGCGCTCCATGATCGTGAACACCTTCACTTGTGGGTAAACCAAAGGTGTCAAATCGTCTTCTCTCTATACTCTTTGCCCATCCCTCGTCGCTCCTTTGTCATCTGCTCTAGTGGTTAAGATCGCAAGAGCAGCTCATATTGACCCTCTAGGACCTGGCCTTTCGGAAATAATCCTCTCTGGTTCTGCAATATCTTGCCCAAAGTGTAATCTTTGTTCCTCTTTGGTTTCCTCGACCTGTATATATTTTGCACATATGTCCAAGACCTCTTCATATGTGTACGCAGATCGTTTAGCTAGTGACTTGCAAGAATCCTCCCTTCTCGTTACTTGATGCAATGCTCCTGGATTCATCTCATCCGTGGTCGTAGGTACTTCCAAGGTAGCTCGGGTAAATCGATTTATATAATTCTTCACACTTTCTCCCGACCGCTGCATCATTGTGAAGAGAGACTGTGCAGTCTTTGTGTGTCCCTTGCGCTAGCAAAACTTCAAAAAGGCCTCTTTCATGACTAACTAGTGATCTTTCCTGGTGCTAAATGGTGGAACCAGTCTAGTGCTACCCCCTCAATGTGGATTAAAAAACTCGATACGCGACAACATCCGTATACTGTCGTAGCACCGCATCATTTTCGAAACCTTGCACATGACGCGTGGGGTCAGATAACCCGTTATATTGAAAATCCAATACTTTATATCCCTGAGGTAGCACTGCTTTCAATATCCTCTCTAAGAAAGGATGCCCCTTAGATTTCGAAGGTCCCGATCCAGCGACCTATTCTTGTAAAGCTCGCAATGCCTTCTGCATATCTCTAAATGCACGAGAAGATGACCCTACTTCCACTTATTCCCTCTTATCATCTCAATGGGTTCGGTGCTTATATGATCTCCTTAGTGACTTGTTATCAAATCTCCAATCACTATCTTCGTCTTCTTCCTCATCTCGGTGAGCTCGGTGGTTATAGGATCTCCGACGCGACCCATCGTCCACAGGTCGCCAATCATCGTCATCATCGCATTCCTCCTCTCGAAATTTGTAAAATTGTCCACGTGATCCGCCATCCATGAGAAACCAATCATCCACGTCATTTCCTTCGGACGAGGATATGTATTGATTGGATATCTCTGTCCTCCTGAACTTTGAAGTAGTTCAGGTCTTGGCCTCCATGGTTCCTTTTCTCTGTTCTTTTTCTGGGCAGCGGTTAGCGGTTTTAGACTGTATTCGTCATCCTTCTGCCTATCCTTTTCCTTCTCCTTCTTAACCCTCTAAGATCTCATCCACCCTTTCCAATTTTTCTGGAGGTATCAGTCCCATTAATTGTTTGAGGAATCTCTTTTCCACGTGACAAGTTTTTCCTTTTGGTAATTCCCTCCACTCTTTTATCCCTATGTGTATGGACTTCTACTTGATTATTTCTGGGCTCTTGTTCTTATTTTACTCTTCTAGATTTTTTGTGTTCTCCTTTCCTGGTGAGGGCGGTGGTGTGGTGGTAGTCGTTTGATTTGTCGTTCCTACTGGTGGCAGTGTGGTTGTGGTCGCTTGATCAGCTTTTTCCCGTGGTGGTGATGTTGGTTTTTCTCCTATCTATTTCTCCTTATTCGCCCCCTTTGTCTTGTTTGCCTCAGCACCAAAACTCAAGTTTCGAGGTGTGGTACCTCTTCCCTTTATGGTTTGTTTATTAAAAATCTCACGTCTTTTGCTCAAGGACTCGATGTCCCTCTTTCCCACAGACGGCACCACTTGATGCGACCAAAAAGATTGTTTCTTCAAGAATAGAAAGTACTGACCTTGAATACATAGTTAGCGACCTGATAAGCCTATAGAAAGCTCCTGGCGACTTGCTTGATCCTTCCTGCAAAACAAAACCCAAGCTAGGTGGTGGACAGACCCAGCGTATGCCCTCCGATGCTTAAGTTAGATAGTGTTTCAGAGAGATGTGAGAGCTAAACATAGGATGTCAAAATAAACTTAGAGAGAAAAGAATGAGGCTTGAGTTCTCTTTATATAGATAAGAGAAGTATTCCCAATCTAGGGTTCCCCTCTCCTATTAAAACCACAATTCTATAAATAGCGACCGACTTAGTATTAGGATTCCTCCCGTATGCTAAGTTCCCATAAATAATAGAACTCTGGCTAAATTATTATAATAGCCCTAAGCCTATAACCATGTCAATAAATGTAAATCCGTTGGGACCCCATAAAATAACCCATAGCAGCCCAACAGGGCCAAAAACCATGAAATACAGCCCGCAACACCGAGCTACTACTCAATGCCGAGCTATAATAATATTGCTTATATCATAAGAGCTCGCCACCCCACATAAGAGCTCGCCGCTCTCCAGAACAGCTCACCAACCTTCCAGAAAGATTACACCTTCTAGATGAGGTCGCTTACTAAACTCGTATAATACCTGCATGTTTGCCGACATGAATATTTGATATCGTATCAGCTGATGAACTTTTGTATCAAATGTATGTTGCAAATATTTTGAATGTGTACAATATAATATCAATGATACGCCATAAAATATTCAGGATGATAAATATGCATGTTTTGTATGCATTTATGAGGTGACCTCCCCTTTTAGAAGGGTCAATCCTTCTTATAGCGCGACGAGCTATTTTGGGAGTGGAGAGCTCTCAAGTAGCAGTAACGAGCTCTTATGGGAGGATGGCGATCTCTTATTAAGTGACTGGTATTATATTAGTTCGGTGGGGAGAGCTGGGCTTTATGGTTAACATGGTCTTGGGCCCAAATTGAGTTGATATGGATTATGGTATGGGGTCCCAGTGGACTAGAACTATGGACATGGTTATTGAACCATGGTTATTACGGTAATTTAACAAGATTTTAAACATTTATGGTAACTTAGCATACAGAAGAAATCCTATTTCTAAGTTGGTTTCTATTTATTGTATTATAGTTATAATAGGAGATGGGAACCCTAGATTGTGAACACGACTATTATATTTATAAAGAGGACTCAGGCCTCATTCTTTCTCTATAAGTTGATTTTATATCCTACGTTTTGAGCTCTCGCATATCTCTCTCTTGAACAATATCTGACTTAAGCATCGGAGGGCCTATGCCAGGGTTGTCCACTGCTTGGCTTAGGTTCTGTTTTGCATGTCAATCAGGTCTCCAAAACTATTTAGAGGTCTATCATGTCGCCTAAAATATATTTGAGGTTATCACTCTGTTTTCTTGGTTAACCAGTCTTTTTGGTAGCATTAAGTGATGCTGTCTGTGGGAAAGAGGGACATCGAGTCTTTAAGCAAAAGACATGAGAATTTTAACGAGCGCAACATGATGGGAAGAACTATCACACCTCAAAATCCGAATATTGATGCTAAGGCAAGTAAGACGAAAGAAGTAGACAAAGGGAAACAAACCGAGGAGGAACAAAACCACCTCAAGGCGAAACAAATAACCAAGTGACCACGACAACACCACCACTGTCACCACAAAAGGACAAGGCAGATAAATCAAGAGAAGAAAGTTTGAAAAAGATTATGGAAATAATCAAACAGAAGGCCATTCACATATGAACAAAAGAGGAGAAGGAGTTACCAAAGAGGAGAACTTTTCACGTCGACAAGGGATTCATTGAGCGATTGATGGGGTTGGTGCCTCTGAGCAAACTAGAGAAGTTAGAGGAGATCTTGGCAGGCGACGGTAACAGCGAGGAGGACGAGATTAAGGTAAAGGATGAGGAGTATAGGCCAGCACCATTGACTTCGGGCCAACAGAGGAGCAGGGAGAGGGAACCTTAGGTGCCGGATCCCGAGTTGATTCAGACAGCTAAACGTAGGCGTTATCCTATCGGATAATCATTGTCATTTGAGGAGGACGATGACGATGGTATGCAATTCTTGGGCAGTACGCCATGAAGGAGGCTTTATAAACAACAGGTTCATCGAGATATGGAAGAAGACGAAGATGAAGCAACGCCAGCCTCCCGCGCGTTAAGAGATATGTAGGAAGCAGTAAGAGCCTTATAGAGGCAGGTTGCGGGAGTAAGAGAGAAGAGTCGAAAGACGATCCGTTCTCGGAAATTATTTTGGGAGTTTCGTTACCCCGGGATATAAAGGGTTAGATCTCTATTATGAGGGGACATCGGACCCCACCCTCCATGTGAAGAGTTTTGAGAACGAGGCGGTGTTAAGGAAGTACACGGATGCTATAGCATGCAAAGCCTTTTCATCTACATTGAGAGGGATATCACAAGACTAGTTTCATCAGCTAGCACAAGGTATACCAGCTTCCTAGTCATGAGGTCGGCCTTTCTGAAACATTTCGCTAGCACCAAAATACACACAATAACCGCACAATCCCTCTTTTCAATGGTACAACAAGGATAACCGCGCAATCCCTCCTTTTTGAAAATTTTTGAACACCTATAGCTTGATTTACTAAAGCTACCTTGGAGATGCCCGCGTCCATGAACGAGATGAAGGCGGGAGTGTTACACCAAGTATAGAGAAGAGAGGACCTACGAAAATCATTGGCTAAATGATCTGCACACACATATGAGGAGGTTATGGATAGGTGTGCAAAATACATACACGTAGAAGAGACTAAGGAGGAACATAAGTTACGCTTCGGACAAGAGGTCGTAGAACTAGAAAGAATGGTTCCCAGGAGCTCAAAGCCTAGGAGGGATTCAAGGCGAGCTGCTCGGTTGCTCTTAACCACTGGAGCAGATGGTAGAGGGGCAGCAATAAGTGGAGGAAGAATGTGGAGAGAAGATGACCTCACACCCTTGACATTCCCACAAGCGAGGGTATTTACGATTATGGAGCACCAAGTACCTGACGATATCAGATGGCCAGAGGATTACACATCAATTCCCACTGACCCGAAATCTAAATTCTTTTACAGGTTTCACAATAATTATGGTAATTCAACGGAGCGGTTTAGGCATTTAAGGGAGGGAATTGAAAGGCTAATTATAGCAGGACACTTAAAAGAGGTAGTATTCAATGATAAGGAACCTCGAGAGCAAAGATATCCATTGCCCCTGCCACCTTTAGGAGGACCTCCCCTTGCACAAGAGGAGGGACAACCACGATAGGAGGGATAACCACGAAAGAAGGGGCAAAAGCGGACCTAAAGAGGAAGAATAATGGGGAATAATAGGGGGAGAATAAGCATGATATCCGGTGGAGGAAGAACCAATAGACGGAGATAAAAATAATGCACAAAAATGACACGTGAAGGTAGCCCGCCCGGGACCATGTGAGGTCGCTGCCATTAACAGGCGACCCCCAGTATCAGGACCAGTAATTTCTTTTAGTCCAGAAGAGTGACATGGTTTGATGGTGGAACATAACGACGCACTCGTGATTGAGGCTGAGGTGGCAGGATATGAAGTCGGACGGGTGTCTGTGGACAATGGGAGCTCGGTTAATATAATATACCGGGAGTGCTTGGATCAGATGGACTTGAAGATAAAATTACAACCTGTAAAAACGTATTTAAGCTTTTAATGGCGTGCAAATTATCAATGAAGGAGAGATGGTACTTCCCGTAGCATAGGGAAAAGGCGAGCTACGGGTAGAGAAGGAGATGGAGTTTTTGGTCATCAAAGGGAATTCAGTATATAATATTATATTAGGGTGACCTGCTCTTAATGAATTCCAAGTGGTTACTTCAACTTACCACACATCAAGTATCTGGCCGAAGACAAGGTGGGCGAAATAACATCAGAGTAGCAGGTCGCCCGATCATATTACTAGATGACGGTGAGAAAGGGGATGAGCGAGGGAAAATGAGAAAGAATTGACGATGTGCAAGAAGGGATACTTAGTTCCAAAAGGATGAGGGAGGGGGAGAATTATGTCCACCCTTATGAAGAGCTTATGTAAATTTCATGCAGAAGGCAGGCCAAAATACACAACCACGATAGGAACTCAAATGAAGGAAACCGTGAAGATAGAGTTGATTGCTTTACTAAAAGAATTTCGTGAAATCTTTGCTTTTGGAGATGGGGAGCTGCCAGTAATATATACTGAGGTCGCGGAACACCACTTAAACGCTGATCCAGAGGTGCGACCTGTTAGATAAAAAAGAAAGCATTTTAGAGCAGAGCTTGACAAGGTAATAGAAGAGGAGGTACAAAAACTATTGAAGGCCGGCCACATCCAAGTGATCCAATTCCCAGAATATTTATTTAATATTGTGATGGTACCTAAGCCTGGACAGAAATAGAGGATCTGTGTAAATTTTCATGAGTTAAACAAGGTCTGCCCAAAAGACCATTATCCATTACCATGCATCGACCAAATGGTCGACTCGACTTTAGGTTGTGCGCTGTTAAGCATGATGGACGCATCGCAGGGGTACCACCAAATTCTATTGGCAAAAGAGGACCAAGCAAAGGTGAGCTTTGTCACCTCGACAGGTACATATTGCTTTCTTTCTATGCCATTTAAATTGAAGAATGCAGGGGCAACCAATCAAAGGTTGGTTGATAAGATGTTCAAAGACCTGTTAGGGTCAACCATGGAAGTTTATGTGGATGACATGTTTGTGAAGAGCAAGAACACGGAATCACATGTGGAGGACTTTGTTGTAGTATGCAAATTTATGTAGAAATGGATATTATAGAAGATAAGGAGATGCTTGAAGAAGAAGATAGTGAGATAGAGATTAGGGAGAGAGAAAAGAGAGTTAAATAGTATAATTCCAAAAGCTCCTCTCATTTCTGTCATTTGCCCCTTTAATAGTGAAATTGTTCACAATACTCTGGGATCACTACATAACAACCAAAAATTTCTTATAAAAAGACAAACAAGTTACTTTATAATAATTAATTAGAATTTATGGAATTAACCTTCCTTCCACCTCAGCATTCTCCTTCAGCTTCAAGGCTAGCTGTCGACTTTCATAGCCACGAGTCCACACCCTATTGTCTCCTCGCATTATCTCATCTCAGTCGATAACTTCATTTTCATTTCCCTCAAATTAAATTGACTTTGCATTAGAATTAGGGTTCGTTCTTCCTTTTTCCCCTTCTAGTGATTTTCCGAACATGCTCACAATACTACCTCTCGGATTTTGAGATTCTCGACCTCGAGGATCATAAGATGGAAAGTTTCGGCGCATGTAGCTGAGGTCTTCCCAGGTGGCGATTGGTGGTTCAGCCTCATCCCATCAAACGAGTATTTGAGGTATCTTCTCACCCCGATAGAGGATTTCATGGTCATCCATCACAACATGTGGTTGGAGTTTAAAGTTGCCGGTTGGATCAAGTTGCTGGAGGTTCGGCAGACACTTGGATGCCAGGATTCACTCCACCCTTAAGAAGTGAGATATGAAAGATGGGGTGGATTCTCGAGCTCTCAAGTAACTTTAACTGGTATGCAACCATCCCTATCTTTTCAATAACTTCATAGGGCCCGTAATATATTGATGCTAGTTTTACGTTTTTTCTTACTACCACTGAATTTTGTCAGAATGGCTGAAGTTTAAGGAAAACAAAATCCCCAACCTCAAATGGCCTATCTTTTATGTGCTTATCCCCACGTGCCTTCATTTTTTGTTGTTCCCGCATCAGATTTTCCTTTATTATTTCTATTACGTGTTGTCTTTCCTGCATGCTTGCTTGCACCTCTTTGTTGTCTGTGTCCAAGTAGGGGTTTAGACTATAAGGTGGGGGTGGGTAACCATAGAGAGCTTGAAAAGGTGTGAGTTTCAGCCCAGTGTCGAAATTGGTGTTGTACCAAAATTCAGCCAGAGGAACCCATTTAGACCATTGCTTAGAAGCCTTGTGGACCATACATATTAGATAACCCTCTAAACTTTGATTTAATATTTCACTCTGCCCATCATATTGACGGTGGTATGCTGATTCCATATCCAAGTTTACCCCCATCATCTTAAACAATTCCTGCCAGAAATTGCTGGTAAATACCTTATACCTGTCAGTGACCATGCTGACTGGCATCCCATGGAGCTTATATATTGTTTCTAGGAATATGTGGCCACCTCATTAGCTGTGAAGGGGTGGGATAAGGTGATAAAATGTGCATACTTAGTGAACCTGTCAATAACCACCAATATAACATTCTTGCCATAGGATTTTTGTAATCCCTAAATGAAATCCTTAGTAATGTGAGTCCATGCTTGCTCAGGAATGGGTAGGGTTGTAGGAAGCCAGGATAGGATCCCCCATCTGGTTTGTTCATTTTGCACACATGACATCCATTTACTGAGCTTGTAGCATCCTTCTTCATATCAGGCCAGTAAAACACCCTATTTAACCTCATGTAAGTTCCCTATATACCTGAATGCCCCCCATAAGCAGAAGAGTGCATATTTATGAGGATGAACTGCCTTAACCCTGTGTCCTCACCCACTGCTAGCCTGTTTTTGTACCTAAGTACCCTTTATTTTGAAGTGAACTAGGGATAGGATTGGGGGTTAATGGTTTTAGACCCTATGAATCTAGACATATATGGCTCACCCTTATAGATTTACACAGTTTGTTGCACCCAAGTTGGGATAACAGTAGACACAGCTTCATAACTCACCTCAGAAGAGTTGATCCATGATAGAGCATCAGCCACCCTGTTATCACTCCCATTTTTGTATTCAATCACATAATCAAATCCTAGGAGTTAAGTGATCCACTTATGCTGAGTAGGTGTCATTACCTTCTGATCCAAGTGATGACTGAGTGCCTGTTGGTCAGTCCTTATAATAAACTACTACCCTGCAAGTAATGCTTCTATTTTTTAATTTCAATTAGCAAAGCAAAAAATTCCCTCTCATAAACAGAAAGTGCTTGGTTCCTTGGGCATAGGGTCTTACTCATATAGGATATAGACCTACCTTCTTGCATCAGCACAGCTCCCACACCTTTACCACTGGCATCAGTTGCAAGGATGAATGTTTTCTTGAAGTCTGGCAATGCCAGCACTGGGGTGCTAACCATTTCCTCCTTAAGCTTGTTGAAAGCCAGATACTCTTGATCTCCCCATCCAAACTTTCCCTCATTCATTAGCTCAGTAAGTGTCCTTCTACACCCCATAGCCCTATACAAATTTCCTGTAGTAGCCAATTAAGCCCAGGAAACCCCTTAATTGTTTGACATTTGAGGGGGTTGGCCATTGAACCATGCTACTGATCTTGTCTGGATCAGTTGATACTATTTGTTGTGATATTATATGGCCCGAATATTCTATCTCCAATCTCCCAAAGTTACACTTGATCCTCTTAGCATACAATTTATTCTCCCTCAGTCTCTGTAGCATCTGTTCTAGGTGAACCCTGTGTTCCCTTAGGTCCTGGTTGTAGACTAAATGTCATCTTCCTTAGGTAATTACTGAAAACATGGTTCATCAGTGATTGAAAGGTAGCAGGTGCATTGCACAACCCAAAAGGCATGACTAAAAACTCATAATGACCATTGTAAGTTCTAAAGGCAGTGAGAAACCTGTGTTCTAGTTTCATAAGGATCTGAAAATATCCTGACCTTAAATCAATCATTGAGAAATACTTTGCCCCATGTAGTTAATCAAGTAATTCGTCAATCACAAGTATAGAATAACCATGCTTAATGGTTAGCTGGTTTAGGTACCTGTAGTCCACACACATTCTCCATGTAGAGTCCTTCTTTTTAACCAAAATGACTGGAGATGCAAAGGGTCTTCTGATGTTTTGGATTATTCCTACTGCCATTAAATACTCTGATGGTTTATGAATTTGTCTAGTAACACTACTGCAAAATAGGGATACCACGGCGCCTCATCCACGGAGGTTCTGGAAAACTGCCATTAAATATGTTTTAACGGTGGTTTTCCAGAAAACCGACGTTAAATCTAAATTTTAATGGCGGTTATCTTCAAAACGCCGTAGAACCCTACATTCTACGACATTTTCTTTGAACTGCCGTAAAAACTCACCTATTCTACGGCGGTTTCTATTGAACCGCCATAAAATAGAGGCCAATTTATTTTAATGTTGGTTCACAAAATTCAGTCTGCTATGTCACCGATCCTCGTCTTTCTCAAAGAAGTTGTTTCAACTGTTGATTCGTATCTAATCCGACGATCTACATTCGCCACATCATCGATCCATGTACCCACCTTCATGACTTCATATTCGTGCATCTTCATCTCTTCATCTTAATCTTAGACCACCCAAAGATCTTATCTGCATTCGCCAGCTGTCATTGGACGTCGCCAGAGAATCTGCAGCTACCATTGAACGTCACTGGAAAATATGAATTCGCCAGGTGCCGTTGTAAAACCACGTCGGAGAATCTGCAGTTACTTTTCTACACCAAGGCCATCACGTCAGAGTTTGCCTGGATGTCAGGGTTTGTAAGAGTTCTCCTGGACCTTCTCAAACCGGGAAAGACGAGGATCAACGGGGGAGAGATGACCATCTGGATGTTAGAGTTTGCCTGGATTCAGTGTGCTGGACGTCGGAGCTCTCCGGAGATCGCGAACTTCCCCCAGAGTTGGCAAGGCTGCCCTTGGACGTCGGAGCTCGCCAGAACTCTCCTTGTCTTAGTGAGTCGAACGAGCTAGACTCGTTGGGCTCATTAGTAATATTTTTTTTAATTTATATTAAACAACGGTGGTTCCAAATATCCGACGATAATGAGTTGGATTTAACGGTAGTTGAAGAACCGCCGTAAAAGGTTCCTTCTTTCTACGACCCTTAGTTTCTACGGCGGTTCAAAAACTGCCGTAAATTCCCTAAAATAAGCGTCGTTGTATGCAATTTCTGCAATAGTGTAAGTCACTTAGTAGTGGGTTGTCTTCCCGATCTAGTTTCTATAGGGCAACCCAATATAACTCCTGTATCTCCTCACTGGAATCTTCATGCATTCAATTTGTACAGTGCAGGCCCTGTGATCATCTTGAGCTGAGGCTGTGTTGTGAGGGCCTATAGCTTAACCTTTTTCTGCCCTGTATTTACTGTAACTGTCTACCTATTATAGTATAGCTCTATTAGAGTGCAAGACTTGAGCCAGTCCCCTCCAAGGATCAAGTCATATCCCTCATGTTTCAGCAACCTAAGTGGGTAGCTAATCTTCTCTCCTTGCATATCCCATTGGAACCCTTATGCCCTATGGAAACTCAGCATTTTTTGACCATTGGCCACTTTGACTAAAACTGGTTACACCAACTCCAACCTACATCCTAGTTTATTTTTAGTATCCTCTTGTATGAAACTCATTGTGTTCCCTGGATCAATAAGGATGTAGAGCTGATACTCCCCATAGTATCCCACCATCCTCATAGTGGTAACCCCTGCCTCTCTTAATATGGTGTTCAGAGTCATATGTATATCATTTAGCCTTGTCAATGGTTCCTCGGGACATCCCCAATTTTCATGGCTTTGTGATAGGTTCATCTCTTCCTCCTCAGTCATGATCATATAATTAACCCTGTTCTTGCACCTGTGCCCTTAAGTAAACTGCTCATCACAGTTGTGACACAACCCTTTCTCTCTTCTGGCAGTCATCTCACTTGTGGTTAATAATTTAAATGGCCCCCTATTGCCTTGGGGGTATTACAGACTAGGTGCTTGTGGTCTGGGTGCTTCAACCCTAGTTTTATGAGGGAGGTAATTACCCTGGCTTACTCTAGAGGATTCCTTCAGCTACCTGGTGATGGAATCTAGAGTTAACAATTGTTTTCTGCCTAATTCCATGGTCTTTTGTAGGGTGAAGGGATTAAACATGGTTATAGATGCTTGTAGTTCATCATTCAACCCACTCAAAAAGCTGGAAATAAAGTATTCTTGTGAAAGCTGCCTATGATTGCCCATCATCATGCATGACTTAAGCTCCTCAAACCTCTGAACATACTCCTCATAGTTGCCTTGAAATTTTAATTTATTAAATTCTTCAATTATTTTGGATTCTCTTAGCTCTTCAAATCTTACAGATATTAGGTAATTGAACTGAGCCCATGAAATATCCCCTAATTTGGTGCACCAATTTCGATACAATGAGGCTGCCTTTCCTTCTAGATGCATAACAGCTAGATTTATCCTTTGGGATATAGGATGTTAGGGATTAATTTAAAATAGTTTTTGCATCTTAACATCCATGTTTTGGCATTACTGCCATCAAAGCGAGGAAAATCAGTTTTAGGGATAGGGCTAATCATATGAGTTGTTGTGTTTTCTCTATGTTTGGTTAACTTATGATATCTATAGTTCATCCCTTCAAGTATAGGATATGTGGGTGGCTCGCCCAGGATGGATTCTTCTGCTGGTCTTCTCCCTATACCAATATTCTGCAGCTGAAGCTGAATTACCGAGAGGGTGTTTGCAAGCTGGTCATACCTACCATTCAGCCCAGAAAGTTGCTCTTTAATATCTGATTTAATTTTTTGTAATCTGTTCCTGTAAATCATTGTTGGTGCTGGCAAGTTGTTCTTGTAATTTAATTTCTATCAGCTCTCTTTTTCTTGTTTTCATTTGGAGTGTTTGATCTATTTTCTTTTGTGCTTCTTGTAAATCCTTAAATCGGGTAATTTCTGCCATGCCTAAGAGTTGGCTTTAGACACCGGATGTTGTAGTATGTAAATTTTTGTTGAAATGGCTGTTATAGAAAATAGGGAGATGCATGAAGAAGAAGATAGTGAGATAGAGATTAGAGAGAGAGAAATGAGAGTTAAACAGAATAATTCCCAAAAGCTCCTCTAATTTCCGTCATTTGCCCCTTTAATAGGGAAATTGTTCACAATACTCTGGGACCATTACACAACAACCCAAAATATCTTATAAAAAGACAAATAAGTTACTTGATAACAATTAATTAGAACTTACGGAATTAACCCTCCTTCCACCTCAGCATTCTGCTTCATCTTCAAGACCAGCTGTCGACTTTCATAGCCATGCGTCCACACCTACTGGCTCCTCGCATCACCTCATCTCGACTGATAACTCCATTTTCATTTCCCCTAATTTCGATTGACTTTGCTTTAGAATTACCGTTTGTTCTTCCCTTTTCCCCTTCTAGCAATTTTCCCAACTTTCTCACAACAGACTTGTGGAAATCTTTTCATACTAAGACGTTGATATGCGGTTAAATCCAAAGAAGTGTGCTTTCGGTGTCTGATCGGGTAAGTTTTGGGGATATATGTTGACAGAACAAGGTATCGAGGTGATCTTGGAGAAGGTAGATCCAAACTTTTGTGCACCCCTTTTTAAAATATTTGATTTGAAAACACGTAAGTTTGCTCGCAAGAGTACGAGGAACTTGTAGGGTGGTGAGTTTGACTCAAGTCGATTCTCTCGAGGACAACTGTTTGGTCTCTAGATGTTTTTCTCAATTCACGAACTATCATAAAATACATGTGCATTGGGTGTTTTTGAAGATTTCGAATTGATCATTATGAACTAAGGCAATATTAAAACTAAGACTTAATTACTTTAAACTAGATTATCAACTAAGAACGATAATTAAAATACTCGAACTCAAGAACTACGAAGTAACAACAACGAATCTAAGAGCATGGATATAAGAAACTACATTGAAGCAATTGTATCATAAGAATCCAAAAACGGGAAACTAAACATAAACCAAATTGCATAAATAAACTAGATGAATCCAATATATCTAAAGTATCAAGCATAATAGAAATCGAAAGTAATTGTCTAGTTCTAGAATTAACTAAGAAAATAATTAAGAAATTAACTAAGAAATTAACTACGAATTTAACTAAGATTTTAGGAGAATTATTGGAACTAGTAAAAGCGATAAAAATCTCCAGCGAATTCGGAGTTGAGAATGAATTCTCGACTTGAAGTGATTCTTGAGCGTAAGGATCTTGAAAATCTTGATTTCTGTCTACTTAATGGAGTGTAAAAATGTGTTATTTATGTGCTCTCTAACACTGGGTAGTCGTCTCTCTCTTTTAAAAACTGAAATATGAAGGGTATTTATAGATATAGCCATTCTTGGCACACAAGAAACCCTAAAAATGTATTTCTGGGCAGCCACGTCAACTTCGCGTCGACCGACGCGTGCTGGAGCTCGGCGTCGATGTTGCCTGTGCACTCATGTTGATTGGTCGGGGGCGTCGACTGTCGTGGTCATGGATCAATGCAATAGCAAGTTGCGTCGTCTTGGCGTCAACAAACGCACCCTTGGATCGACGCTTCAGAGAGTTGCGTCGGCTTGGCATCGACTAAGTGTCGACCGATATGGGCAGGATTCACATCGACGTAGCGTCGATGCTCACGTTAACCGATGCGACTGAGAGTAAATCTCATTTTCTCGATCTTTCTGCTACTTGTTCACCATAAAGCTCGTTCTCCACTTTTGAACATCGATCTTCATCTATTTACGCGCTGAACTCTTCCGGTTACTTAGCTGTAAGGTGGAAAATCATGAATAATCACCTATTCTCATCAATTATAATCAGAATACGGTAAAATAAGCTAGAAGTATAAAAATACGGAATTAGGCTTAAATCATCCAACTTATACCAAAAATAAATAGAAAAAAGAACTAAAATACTAATAAAAATAAGGATAAATCTGCGTTAATCAACTACCCCACGCTTAATTGGTTTGTTCGTCCTCGAACAGACGATAAATTCAAAGTATAACAAGAAAGAAAATAAGCTCAAGAAATGAGTCGTGCTATGCTACATACATAATTTTGAAAATATAGATACTAGTCACGCAACTTCAAACATCCACCCTTATTACATCATCGCATCAAAATCAAATTCATGCATCCTCTCAAAAAGGAAATATATATGTAGGTGTACGCTCAAAGGCACTCGAGCATTGCTGCATAGGACGTGTATACGCTTAATCATACAAATACATGCACAGTAAACAAGAATCGAAAATCAATCTCTTTTCAATCGCAAATTAAGTGTGTTGTCAAAACTAAGAATCGGTAAAGGTCTTTACGGGTTGTAATGTAAGGCTCTTTGGACGGGTGTGGAATATATAAGTCATATGGCTAACTCATGAACATGATCAATAACTCACCAAACCTATTCTAATCACGAAGCAATACGCTTCACCTCGTTCAAAAATAAAAACCTCACTTGACACTCATAACGTAGACTTTATACTTAGGCTATTTCTCAACTCGCAACTCTAAACCGACTTGAAGCTCAAACCACTTAATCAAAATTGAATCTTATAATGTGCTTCTTATTACAACTCAACTCTTTGCCTTTTAAACATTAGGCTTCATAAATACAATTATACTCAAGCCTTAATAAAGCGCATAGGCAAACACGATTCACCAAGATTCACCATCCTTTCTTATATTTTTCTTCTTTTTTTTTGGATAGTGGTCTTTTATTACAAAAATTCACAAAATCATAAATTCTTAATAAAAATTCCAAAACTCTAATAACAAATAAAAATAACGAACTTCTACCCCATGCTCTTAATGGGTTGGTAAGGGTTGACTCAATAAAATCACTCAAGGCTATAGGCATGGTATATTTGGCTATGATTGGCTCATTCGGAGTTTATAGTGGCTAGATTTATGGATATGGCCGAAAATAGGGTTTTTTTTCGGTGCCTTAACCTCATTTTAAAAGTCAACTACACACAGCGGTTTCAAAGAGATATCAAATCAAAACTTATTCAAGTACATGCAATGATGATAATCACTCTGGCTACTCACAGGCTTTTTGCATGAAAAAGTTTTTGAATTGACGTTGCTTAAAAGGTTTTGCGAAATCAATTGCGTCCAAGTACCATTTTATAATATATATATAAATAATAATTTGAAAAATTTATGCACTTATACATGCTCAAAGACAAGAACATCAAATCCAACATAGTTAACATCGACAGACAAGCCATACAAACACAATTTAGTGCAGAAATAGCAATTAATCACTTTTAAGAATTTAATTATTACAGGCCAAATAAAAATTACACAAATAAGCAATAAAAATCACACTCGACCACCCTCCTTCCTAAAAATCCTGGCAATCTCCTGATTGCCACAAATACATCCAAAAATCAAAAAGAGGAAGGAAAAGGAATCATCCCTGAAAATAGAAGGTCGAGCCGCACTCGTTGATTGTGCCATTGGCCATCGCTTCAACGTACGTGAAAAGAGATGTCCTAAAAAAATGAAACAAACAAAAACAAAGAAAATAACAATATTTTTAGATTTTTTTTTTATTAAAAGCAGAAAATAAAGATACAAAGATGTCAGAACTCGCGGGATCCATCATCCTCGAGAGCATCATCGACGTCCATGCCGGGCTGGGGAAACGATGCCTCGAACCGCTCCTCGAGTCTCGAAATGCGAGCTCGCATTTTCCTCAAGCTCGGTCAGTTTTGCTCGTGGTTCGTATCTATCTTGTCGTCGATGATTTGGAGCTTGTCGAACATCGTCAACTGAAATGCTTGGTTATCTTCGAAATATTGGCCACAATCAGGACTCGGGCCTGAATTAGCACGTGGGGCTGGCTCCGTAGTCGTGTCGCCATCCTCGTCGCTCATTCGAGATGAGGAACCTCCTTGAGTTGTGGACCTCACTTGGGGTGCAGGGGCACGTGTCAAAGAAAGTTAAGTTGTCCCGAGTGGATGCAAGCCGTTTTCGACCGGATCAAACTCGAAGTGACGGGTGAGGCCAGTAATGTACGGTTGGAAGGAGAGAAGTGGTAATTTGTTGCCCGGCATACCCTTAGTAACATTGTAAAGTCCTTGCACGATCAATGGGTACAGCCGGGGTTGGCGACCATTAATAAGACATTGAAGAACGAAAAGCTCGGCCTTGGTCACGTATGTGGCCTCGTTCTTGCACAAGACGATGTGGATGGGGATCTTGTAAGTCACGTAGAGGGCATCATCTTGAATTTTTGAACATGGGAATCGCTTGCAATCGCCCGTGTTGCCCCCGGTTATCATCCCCCAAAAGGAGGCTAAGTCAAAGCCTTGAACGCCCACCGGGTGGTCCCCTTCGGTCGGGAAACCAAAATATTACCGAATATCTCCTCGTCCACATAGATTTCATTTCCTCCCAAATGATAAGTAAACGTCTCGTCATTGCGGATTGTAAACGTAGCGAAAAATTCGAGCATAAGCTCGCTAAATCCGGGGAGGTGCGTGCGGGCAAAATATCCACAACCGAGGCCATCGACATAACGGGAAAGGTCGGTATGGTGCTCCGATCCATTTAAGGCTTGCTCCTCAATTCCATCAACGTTTAGAGTCCGATGGGTCGCGAACCCCCATTGTTGAATAGTCTTGAAAATGCTCCCTTCCTTTTTATTTTAAATTGGGCGACGCTCTGAATTTCCCCAAAATATCCTTGCATTTTCCCACCCGAGACATTGTCAATGAAAACTAAGTATAACAGAAATGAAAAATCTTGAAAATAAAACCTTTTGGTTCGTTGGGGGATTTCGTCGAACACTTGGCGTGCGTGCTCAACCAACTAAGAACTTGAGTAATTCTTGAACCAAAAGGTTCCCGAACACAACCAATCAACAATATATGAATCCCAAGAGAGTTTTAAGTGAAGTACCTCATCGATTGTAGCTCAAATTAGCTTGTTTCCGAAAAATTGCCCCAAACCCACATATTTCGTTTTTGGAGAAATTGGTTTGATGTAAGATGGTGGATGGAATTTCTGGGCAATGTGTTTAATTTCTGGGTTTGGAGTGTTGGAGTGCAAGAAATTTTTGAAGAAAGACAGAATTGTGGAAGAAGGCAAGAAAATTGAAATTTCGGAGTTGAGAAGAAGATAAAAAGTGAGAAAAGGGGGTTGGGGGCAGATATATAAGCTGTTTCCAGCTTAGGGCCGTGGGTCAGATGAGCTTGGGTCGAATTGGCGGGTCAAATCCGAGTTTTAAATGCGTTCTGGGCCGGTTTTGGTTTCGCGTCGATGCTGCGTCGACCGACGCAAACCAGATCGACGCGACAGAGACCAATTTCTCGGCAGGTGCGTCGACGCCGCGTCGACCGACGCGAGCAGTCTCGGCGTCGACACGGGCGGAAAATGCTGGCGATTTTCTCTTCGCTTGGTTGATCAATTCTCCTCGTTCGATTCCTTCCATATGTTCTAAAAAAGATAAAAACCAAAATAAAACATTAAATAAACTGAAAAAAAAATAGAAAAGGATACAAAAAGCTCGGGTTGCCTCCCGAGAAGCACGAATTTTAAATTCACTTGCTCGACGCTATATGCTCGATCAATCTCTTCCTCGTGGTGGGCCCACAAACTCTCTCCAACTATCATTTCGACTCTTCATAAAGCTCTCGTAATAATTCTTAAGTCGATGCTTATGAACTTGGAAATGCGTCTTATCACGCTCATTGTATAGAGTGGCTACTCCATACTCATCAAATTCTTTAACTAAAAACGGTCCACTCCATTCGGCTTTGAGATTGGTTGGATCAAATTTACGGTTATGATTATACAACAATAATTAACCAACCTTATACTGCAAGTTTATAACTTCCTTAGTGCGAACCTCTTTCGATTTCTTCTTATTTGGCATCCAAGTGCTGTCGAATGACTCGCCCTTGTTCCTTGCATAGTCAAAATTTTTGTTGGGTTCGAGAGAATCGTACACGCCATGATTTGTTGGTGGCTTCAACTCCACCTCGTACTCGAATTTAAGTTCTTTTCCCTCCACATCTAACTCATCTTGAAATTCTTCAATAATATCATTTATGTCAATACCCAGTAACTTGATCAAATCTTCCCCACTCAAATGCTTCTCGTCGTCAAATTCATCAAACTCTTCTATTAAGTTAACTTCTAGTATATCCCCCTCCTTCCTTGGAAACCCGGTGTCGTCCTTGTTGCCTAATTTGTCCACAACCACGACTACCTTTAGCTCGTGAATGCATGATGCAACGGGATCAACGGACAAACAATCATCTAGCATGGCAGGAGTAGGAGTGTTTTGAATATCCTTTAGAGAAAACATCACTGATTCGCCCAAAACGGTCATCGTCATTCTTCCATTGTGAACGTCAATCAATGTATGGGTGGTAGACATAAACGGGCACCCCAGTAAAATGGTATGCTCCGTGCTCGCAACCGGCACTTCGCCAACGTCCATAATCATAAAATCAATTAGAATTACTAGCTCTCCAACTTGCACTAAAACATCCTCAACCATTCCCAAAGGTAGCCGAATCGAGCGATCAGCCAACTGTAATCGCATGGTCGTCAGCTTTAGTGGTCCAAGATCAAATTCTTGATAAAATGAATAATGCATTAGATTAACTCCGGCTCCAAGATCTAACATTCCTTTTGCTTTTTGTCCACTAGCCAATGAAATAGTAATGCAGAAACTTCCAGGATCGCGTTCCTTAGGTGGTAATGGCTTCTTGAAAACTGTGCTAACTTCTTTTGGTAGTGTTACAAATTGATTTGTCGCCAAGCGTCTCTCACTTGAAGCATTTTCTTTGAAAAATTTGACATAGGTGGGCATTGTTTTGATTACCTCAAAAAGTGGCAAGTTGATATTGATGTTTTTCAATAGGCTATATAGTTCCATGAACCTTTTGTTCTCTTTAGATGGACACAAACGGCTTGGAGAAGGAATAGCATCCTTGATCGGTGTCGTTAATTGCTTTGGAGGTGATGGTTTAGGAACATCGTCTTTGCCAAGGGCATTATTCGGAATCGTCCTTTGAATGGATCCGGGAACATATCGATTAGAGGATTTATGTAGCTGATCTACTAGTTTAGAATCGTCGCCCTTGCTAGAAGTTGGTGTTTTATCCTCGACCTCGACCTCATCATCTCGGTCAGCTACTCCATTATCGATCTTCTTTCCACTGCAAAGGACATGAACTGCCGACGACTGTTCTGCTTGACTTGGAAGTTTTCCTTTCTCGTCTGAGTGCTTGGCTAGGTGAGTCGATAATTGACCTATTGCTGTTTCAAGTTTCCTCTACCTAGCTGTATTCTCAAGAATAGCCTTTTTCATGTCAGTGATTTCATTTCGAACGTCCGCGAGTCCATCTAGGTTTTTAATAGTTTCGGCCACTTGATTCTGCTGCCAAACCAAAAGCTGATCAGTTGATTGAACTGTTGTAGGCACCTGCCCTTGCGTATGGAAATTATTTTGTGGTGGTGGCAATGGTGTTTGTGCATGTGGTGGTGGGTATTGCGGATCAGGTGGCATATAATTCGGACTTCTTGGGCCCCACTTCAAAAGAGGATTTTCACGTTGTGCGGTAAACTTAATAGGCCCTTGATTTAAATAACTCTGGATTGCGTTGACATCTTCATGCTGTTCAACATTGTTTGGACACATGTCTGCTAAATGTTCGGGGGATCCGCATTGGTGACACATCGTAGTAACCTTTTTTGGAGAGGCCTTGCTCGCCCGCTCGTCTTTTCAAGCTGCCAATTTCTCATCAAATATCTCCTCGCATTTCGCCTTTACTAATTTACCGTCATCTAAATCAGGATCGGGGATGGATATCTCATTAACTTCTAATTTACGAGGCCGAGAGTTGGTTTGTCTAGATTTCTCGCTTTGCTTCTCCAACACTCGTCTTGCCTCGGGGGCTATTAAATCTCCGAAATCTCCTTCTATTGCTATCTCAACTTATCTTTTTCCATGGTCCAACAATCCATCGAATAAAAATTGGTTAGTCATCTCCGGAGAGTGGTTGTGGTGGGGGCAAGCTTGCAAAAGTGTCTTGTAACGCTCCAACGTTTCATGAAATAGCTCTCCTTCTAACTGTTCAAAGGTAGCAATTTGCCTCCGAAGATGCCCTGTTGTTTGTGCTGAATAATACTGATTGAAAAACTTCTCACTTATCATCTCCTAGTCAGTCAACGAACCAGGTTCTAGGGATAATAGCCATGACTTCTCTTTGTCCTTCATGCTATACGGGAAATAAATCATTCGCACCTCCTCTTGGTTAAGGCCATAAACCACAAATCTGCCAACTTCATCAACAAAATAGTTCAAAAATGCCAAAGGGTGTTCATGGGCTCCTCCGTGGAAGGTCGGGAGTAAGTTAAGTTGATGTGGTTTAATCTCCACTTCCCTTGCGGTTGGTCCAAGAACAATAGCAGACCTAAAAGGTACAACCTTCGGACATGCCAAACCACGCTGTCTAGGTGCACGATCTCCTCTCGGTTCTCTAACTCGGTCATGAGGTCTTTCGTAGTGGTTGTCATATGTTTTTCTCTCGTAAATATCCTCGCGATCGTATCTTCTTCCGAAATTGTTTCGTTCGTAGCCTTGGGATTGATTTGCCAACCAATCACCTACTCGTCTGTGATTGTTAGCATACTCGTCATGCTGATGAAAATCGTCATTCCTTAACTCCAAGTTCTCGATGTTGTGTTGACGATTAGCATTGTTCTTTATTTCTTCATTTTGTCTTATATTTGCCATGCTGGGTGGATGATCGACTACGTTGTTAAGTTGGCGACTTAATTCGTCATTATGCTATTGGTTAACTCCTTCGTTTCTCCCCTCGTCTTGTCTCATGTTCTCCACGTTGTTTTGATAATTAGCCCAGTAGGCTTGAGGTTGTGTTTGTCCTTGCATAATGATTGGTTCACTACCATATCCATTTCGAATGGGGTGGTGGTGATCTTGGTGGGGAATCACCATTTCGGATTGATTGTGCTCCTAACATTGCCTCAGGGATATCATCGCAAACAAAATCAGTTGTTGTAGACGAAACGCTCTCAAGAATGAAAAGGGGCCTTGGTCTTGGTGGATTTGAACGATGGATATTGTCAATGAATGGTGCAAGATCACGTCGAAGTGATCGTCTACCTTGCATAAACTCAAAAACAAATCAACGTACCAAGTGGCAAGAATCCAAACCAAGTGTAATTATACAAATAACGTTGAAATAGAAAATAAAAAGAAAAACATTCTTAATTCCTGCTTATTATCCCCGGCAACGGCGCCAAACTTTTGTGCACCCCTTTTTAAAATATTTTATTTGAAAACACGTAAGTTTGCTCGCAAGAGTACGAGGAACTTGTAGGGTGGTGAGTTTGACTCAAGTCGATTCTCTCGAGGATAACTGTTCGGTCTCTTGGATGTTTTTCTCAATTCACAAATAAACTTATAATACATACAAATTGGGGTTTTTTTGAAGATTTTGAATTGATCATTATGAACTAAGGCAATATTAAAACTAAGACTAATTAAACTAATTATTTTAAACTAGATTACAAACTAAGAACGATAATTAAAATACTCGAACTCAAGAACATGGAAGTAATAGCAACGAATATAAGAGCATGAATATAAGAAACTACCATGAAGCAACTATATCATAAGAATCCAAAAACGGGAAATTAAACATAAACCAAATTGCATAAATAAACTAGATGAATCCAATATATCTAAAGTATCAAACATAAAAGAAATCGAAACTAATTGTCTAGTTCTATAATTAACTAAGAAATTAATTAAGGAATTAACTAAGAATTTAACTAAGAAATTAACTACGAATTTAACTAAGAGTTTAGGAAACTTATTGGAACTAGTAAAAGCGATAAAAACCTCCAGCGAATCCGGAGTTGAGAATGAAATCTCGACTTGAAGTGATTCTTGAGCGTAAGGATCTTGAATCTTGAATCTCGATTTCTGTCTACTTAACGGAGTGTGAAAATGCGTTATTTATGTGCTCTCTAACCCTGGGTAGTCGTCTCTCTCTTTTAAAAACTGAAATATGAAGGGTATTTATAGATATAGCCATTATTGGCGCACAAGAAAACCTAAAAATGTATTTCTGGGTAGCCACGTCAACTTCGCGTCGACCGATGCCCGTTGGAGCTCGGCGTTGACACTGCATGTGCTCTCGCATCGACTAGGCGGGGGCGTCAACTGACGCGGTCATGGATCGAAGCAACAACAAGTTTCATTGGCTTGGTGTCGACAGACGCACCCTTGGATTAAGGCTTCAGAGAGTTGCGTCAGCTTGGTGTCGACTGAGTGTCGACCGTCATGGGCAGGATTCACATCGACGTAGCGTCGACGCTCTTGTCGACCGACGCGACTGAGAGTACGTCTCATTTTCTTGATCTTTCTGCTACTTGTTCACCGGAAAGCTCGTTCTCCACTTTTGAACATCGATCTTCATCTATTTACGCGCTGAACTCTTCCGGTTACTTAGCTGTAAGGTGAAAAACAACAAATAATCAACTATTCTCATCAATTATGATCAATATACGGTAAAATAAGCTAGAAGTATAAAAATACGGAATTAGGCTTAAATCATCCAACTTATACCAAAAATAAATAGAGAAAAGAACTAAAATACTAAGAAAAATAAGGACAAATCTGCGTTAATCAAAGGTGCAAGCTGTTATGGAGATGCCCCACCCCTGAACAATGACAGATGTACAGGTATTAACTAGTCGTATTCCAGGGCTTAGTCATTTTATATCTAGGTCGGAAGAAAAAGGCTTTCCCTTTTTTAGAACGTTGAGGAAAGAATCCAAGTTCAAATGGACCAAGGAGGCAGCAGAAGCTTTTGATAAGCTCAAGGAGTACCTGGCTTATATCATATTGCTAACTAAACCTATATTAGGTGAGGATTTGATCCTTTTTATTAGTTGGAGAGGTTGCGGTAAGCTCTTTTCTAATCAAGGAACATGCTGGTGTCCAAAAGCCCATCTATTATATCACCAGGATGTTAAGAGGAGTTGAGTTGAATTATTCGGAGCTTAAAAAAGGTGGATTTTCATTGATCTACACAGCGGGGAAGATCCGACCTTATTTTATGGGCCACAAGGTTAAGGTACGTATTAATTTAGCTCTTAAGCAGATTTTGAGTAATCTAAATATATCTGGGTAATTGGTGAAGTGGGTAGTTGAGCTCAGCGAGTACGATGTGGTGTATGAACACGAAATGGAGATTAAAGCTCAGGTGTTAGCGAATTTCCTTCAAGAGATGGTTCGTTAGGCAAAGCACAAAGTTGAACAAAAGGTATGGTTGTTACATACATATGGATCAACTATGACGTCAGGAGCCGGGATGGAATCGTTTTGACTAGTCCAAAAGGGGAGAATCTTGATTTTTCGATCAAGTTGGGATTCAAGGCCTCCAATAACAAAGATGAGTACGAAGCATTACTAAAAGTTATTAAAATGGCAAGCATAATGGGAGCAAGGCGAATTAAGGCATACAACGACTCATAGTTGGTAGCTCGACAGTATGACGAGTCTTTTGAAGCAATAGAAGACCGCATGTAGGAGTACTTGAAAAATCTTAAGGAGAGGTAACTCAATTTGAGGAGTTTAGATTAGAACATCTACCGCGGGCTGAAAAAATTAGAGCAGGCTAGCTTGCTAAAATGGCTGGAACATTGGGCACTTGTAACACAAGAAAGTTCATATTGATGGAATTAGCACAAAGTAGCGTGGATAAAGGGAAGGAGGTCATGGAAATAGATGAAAGAGTGGACTGGCGGACACCAATTCGGAAGATTATCAATAAGGTGGCCATTGGAAATATGCAGTTATCCACTAAGAAGGCCAGGATGGTAGAGCGAATCTGCTTGATGAAAGGGTGTTTGTTCAAGAGGTCGCACTTTGGTCCAGGCTTGAAGTGCTTGTCGCGAGAGAAAGGTCTTGAGGTGCTTCGAGAAATACATGAGGGATATTTTGGAGAGCATGCAAAGAGCAGGCCATTAGTTGGGATAGCTTTGCGAGCTTGTTTTTTCTGGCCAGGGATGTAGGGTATGGCAGGCAATCTCGTTATGACTTGCACGAAATGTCAGATGCACGCACCTATTATTCACGTGCCCGTAGAAGATATAATGGTGATGACCTCACCCTGCCCATTTTCATAATGGGGTATTGATATTGTGGGGCCATTCCGAGGAATCCCTGCAAAAAGCTCCATTTGGTGGTCGTAGTCGATTAAATTACGAAGTGGATGGAGGCCGATGGTGTGATGAATATTGGCGAACATAACATCGTTTACTTTATTTATTTTTTATAAGTATGACGTTCCACGATTGTTGGTCTCGGATAATGGTGCACAATTCAATGGGCACATGATGCAGGGTTGGTGCAAAACAATGGGGATGAAACAACGATTCGCTTCTGTAGCACATTCTCAAGCTAATGGACAAGTTAAGGTCACTAATCATATTATTGTGTAGGGCATTAAGTTGCAACTAGAAAAAGCAAGGGGACTTTAGCTCGAGGAGCTCTCTTCTGTTTTATGGGCTTATCGAACAACTCTGTGAACTACTACTGACGAATCACCTTTGAGTTTGGTCTATGATATGGAAGCTGTCATCCCGGTGGATATAGCTGGAGGATCTCATCAATTAGAGACATTCAATGAGAAAGAAGATGAGCAATTAGCTAGGGGCTTTGGTACGTGATAAAGCTACAGCGCGCATGGAAAGGTACAAATAGAGGATTCAGGCCGCCTTTAACAAGAGGGTAAAATGAAGGTATTTCTAGGTTGGTGATCTAGACTGGAATCAAGTCGATGCAATTTATAATACAAAAGATCTGGATCCTAATTGGATAGGACTGTTCAAGGTCATCAAGGTATTGTGCATATGTGATCGAGGACAAAAAGGGGAAAGCATTACAAAGAAGTTCGAATATGTGCCACTTGAAGAAATACTATGCCTAACTCTTTAGGCAATGGATGGAGGTTCTATCATTTATTATTACTATGGGCTGACGCTTCTTTAGGTCGTCAATGGACTCGTATCTTTATGCACTTTTTACAAACTATGGGTCGATGCTTATTTAGATCAATGATGAATAAGAATTATTCTTATGACATTCTATAAGTCTTATGGTTTTATGGATATGATTATGGGCTGACACTTTCATTAGGTCAGTGATGGTTTATGGATATGGTTATGGGCCGACGCTTTCATTAGGTTGGCAATGATTTTATGGATATGGTTATGGGCTGATGCTTCTATTAGGTCGGTGATGGTTTTATGGATATGGTTAGGGGATGATGCTTTTATTAGGTCGGCGATGGTTTTGTGGTTGAATGGTAGATGGCTAAGTTTGTAAGGAACATGTTTGACTAGTATGCTCTTTGTAACCTTTGGCTATGAGCTTTGAGTATGTTTGGTTAACGTATTCTTTGCTTTGCTGAGTATCTAGGAGAATATGTCTGACTAATATGTTCTCTGATAGTGATATGTTTGATTAACATATCTCTTAAGTTATTTTTATTGGGTGTCTATGTAGTATACTTTGTGATTATGTGATTATATGATTATATGGTGATGTGACTTAGCAGTTTTCTCTGCTCGCATCATATAAATATGAGGGACTAAGTGTTTTGCTTGGTTACCTGTGGTTTGATTTTGTTGAGTTAATGCGACCTTATTGTGTTGCCTTGTTCACACTATTTCAACATAGGGGACTAAGTAGTATTCTTGGTCTTTTATGATTCATTAAAAGATTGAGTGGTTTCTCAGTCACCTGCACTATACCATGACTTTACTTGATATGATCTCTCTGATATTGGCGATCACATTGTGATATGAAGTTATATGGTTATGCTTAAGTCAATATGTCATATATAATGGTATTCTAACCTTATGGAAAGGTGCATGGTTTTATGGTTACGCAGAATTACTTAAGGATGGAATGATTTGTGCCTGATAAATTTCATGGTTACAGGTCTTATGAGGGAACTCAATGATGTTGATGCTAAATCATAAAGACATAATAAGCAAATTCGTTCATTGTGAGCTAAATCATGTCTTTAGCATAATAGAAGAGTCTTATTACATAGGAAAAGCCCAAAATTTATACAGCAGGGTAAGGACGAACCAGCTCGTCAAGGGGGATATCAAGCTCGTCACTAAGCCCGTCCTTTTGTATTGCCTGGCTCGTAAACTTAGTCCACTAAGCAGCCTTTGGGTCCTGCTTATCATCACCGTGCCAAAAAGTGAAGGTAGGAAGATCTTCTTTTAAGTTCTCCACGTCCAGCTCGAAGTTGATTTATGCCGCTTCGAGTTGAGCCCTGACCCACCTTGCTTCTCATAAAAGTTCGACGACCTTTGGCTAACCAATGCTGGCGTGCCACAAACACTGCTTTCTTACTCTCTCTCTTGCCAGCAATTGCTCCTCCAATTTTATCTGGCGCCTCCCCAACCGGTTGTCCTCATCTCTCATTATTTCCAGCTGACTTCTTGTGACGTTTAGCTCCTCTCCTTGGGTCGCTATCTGGCGACGAGGTTCATCCAACTCTCCCTGAGTCAGGGATAGTTGTTAAGTCTGTTTATTGGCTTGAGCTGTCAGCTTGTCGCACATTTTCTTCCATTCCCCTTCGGAGGTCGCTGTCAGTAGGTGTCTTGATAGTGAAGTCATCAGAGGTTGTAGCTATACCATAAGAAGCAATAAGAATACGTTAGGAGTTAGAAAGATACTGAGATGTATTATTTTGAAAAAATAAATTACTTGGGTTATCATTTTTTCTGGAGGAAGGATTTAATCTTATCGGCATTGTCATATTGTGAAAGGCCCTTATCCAGACTTGGGGAGCTCGAAGCAGATACCTTTTGAGTATGAAGACGTTTGGGAATTGGAGATATAACCTTTGTTGAGGTTCGGTCACAAATTGTTCTCTTCTTTTTTCCTTTGCCAATCGCTGCTCGTAATGGCACTTGGTCGTCCAAATCCGCGAGCTCCTCTGGCTTATTTCTTGTGGCCAAGGCGAGATCCAACTCCTTGTCGCTATATACATCATGAGCTGGAGTTGTAAAGATACGGCAAAATTTGAATCTGGTTTGGACAATGCTCTGTCTTTTGATCTTGAGGATTTACAATCAAATATAAGGCGTTATGCAAAAAGGGAAAAGTGTATTATTACTTGTTTTTATATAAGTTTAGAATTAACGGGATTTATGATGTGACAAGACCTACCAAACTCAGGTCTGGTTAGTTGCAGAGGTCGCTGGCTAAGGCCCACGAAGGAGTATATCCTCTGACTCTATGAGTCTCATCACGTCGTAGGGAAATATACTCCATTATGTGAGCAAGTCTGAATATTTATGGTAAAGGGCTAGTTGTTTTTTATCTGAGGGTACCACCTCTTGAGGAGGGTTCGATTGTAAAAGGAATGGACAGGGTTCGGTAGAGTAAAGGAAAAAGAATCTAGATCGCCATTCGTTGACCTTTGATGACGGATTATCTAGGAAGCACATCTTTTGACATGAAGAAAGATAAAAGGATCCTTTTTGCTTTATTATTTGAAAACAAAAATGGAAAATATCTACATCAGGTTCTATGTTATAATATGTACATAAGATTACATACCTGGTTATGAACCAAATAGAGTTGGGGGTCATTTGAAATAGGGAGACTTTGTACTTATAGGAAGCAACGATCAAAAAGTGGTGCAGAGGAAACCTAATGCCTGATTTTAAGTGTTCATCAAAAAGTGTAATGTGGTTTCAGGGAGGATGGTCTGGGTCATTTTTTCCAACTTCGGGTTAGACAAATTTGATGGTATCTGGGGGATTGAGGCTTTCGAGGATTGCTGTGAGCTTGCTCCGATCAGGGAATACACAGGGATTCTCAATGATTAATCGTCTAGCTCGCGGGAGAGGAGGCAGGTTAGCATTAGCCGATGGAGGTACAAAAGTTATGGAATTAGAAAAGAAAAAAATCACGAGAAGTAGAGGTTGAAGGTGTCTCTGGTTGAGTTAAGGGAATTTCTTCAGGAATACCATGAGTTAAAGTTCAAGTCTGAGCCTCGATCTTAGACTAGAAGGGGCTTCCCGCTAGTTTATCAACTAAACCAGATCGGGGTGTGATGATGTTTTTTCTTCAGGGTCGGGTCAGAGGAATTTCTACAGATTTTGTCAGAAGACATGTCTAAATTAGGAGAGTTAAGATTCTGGGAGTCAGATTTAGAGGAATCTAAATTTGCCATATATAGTGATATGATTATATATTGGGGAAGGGGAGAAAAAAGAAATGTGTTTAGAAGCAGAAATTCACAATAAAATGGAATAATCAGTATGCAGATGATAAATTAGAGGGACTTACGCATGGTGTTGAGATGAAATGGACTTGTTGTGCTTGGGATGACTGTAATTTTTTGCTACAGAGTTCTTGGGTTTTTTTGCACAGAGGAGAATAGGTGGTTATTTGCTTTTGTTCTTTTGAAATATGAAAAGACAAAATTAAAAGGATGATTCAGGAGCGGTGTAATCTGAGAAGACAGGAAGGTTTTTGGGCAACGTGAAAGTTGGTAGGATTTATTGTGGGCCTTTCATTTTCTGGCCCACAAGAATAAATATATTATGAAGAAATGGTCTTAAGATACGTGTCCAACATAATAACAGTATGCATTTAATGTTTTGTAAGTTGGAGGTGACATTTTGATCGTTCCCGTGCTTTACCAAGGGGTGCATCGGACTGACTTTTGGGGTTACTCATGATTACATTCCACTTGATTTCTTACCTCAATAAAGTAGAATGTGGGGGACTAGATGATACGACATTAAATATTCATAAGATAAATATAAAGGTTTTATATGAATTTATGATGCGACCTCCTTTTTTTGGAGGGGCAACCCTTCTTATACGGAGCGAACTATTTTTTTGAGTGGCGAGCTCTCAGGTAGCAGCGGCGAGCTCTCGTGTAAGAGTGGTTAATTCTTTTGTGAGGGTGGAGAGCTCTTATTAAATGAATGGTATTATGTTAGTTCGGTGTGGAGAGCTGGGCTTTATGGTTAACATGGTCTTGGGCCCAAATGGGGTTGACATGGATTATGGTATGGGGTCCCGGCGAACTATAACTATGGACATGGTTATTAGCCCATGGTTATTATGGTAAATTAATGAGATTTCCAACATTTATGGTAAATTAGCATATAGAAGAAATCCTAATTCTAAGTCGGTCACTATTTATGGTATTATAGTTTTAATAGGAGATGGGAACCGTAGATTGGGAACACTTGTATTATCTATATAAAGAGGACTCAAGTCTCATTCTTTCTCTCTAAGTTGATTTTATATCCTACGTTTTGAGCTCTCGCATATCGCTCTCCTGAACAATATCTGACTTAAGCATTGAAGGGACTATGCCAGGGTTATCCATTGTCTAGCTTAAGTTTTGTTTTACAGGTCGATCAGGTCGCCATGAGCTTTCTAGAGGGCTATCATGTTGCCTACCACGTATTTGAGGTTAGCATTCTCTTTTCTTGGTGAACCAATCTTTTTGGTCGCATCAAGCTGAATGCTAACAACGTTGCCCTCACGATATCAATGTCAAACTTATCATGTGTCGTCTATAATCTATTTGCCCACTCGAAGGAATGATATATTTTCTCTTTATTTTATAATCTTCTTTCCTCCCGATTTCACGAAGGACAACAAATTTCTCAAGTAATACTAATGTATTATCTAGTAAAATAAAATTTTATAACTAATATATTATATTACAAAAATTCATATATCATAATCTAAATATTAAGACGTCATATCGGCTAATACATTGTAAAATAAAAAACAAATACATCATAATTACGGAATAGAGATTTACGAAAGTCCATACCTCAAAGTACAAAAATCAATACATTATTGTATCAAGTTAGATGGATTGATTGGTCATAATCCATCAATCTAACCTAACATAAGTCTTTGTCATTCAAGTGTTTTAGAACAAGGCACAATACTTCTATAGTCTCTGAAATCACACGTTTTGGTCAGTTTGCCTTCCCACTTTTGATTTCAACCATTTTGCCCTCTAAACTTACACATTTAAGTCAATTTACCCTTAAACTTGTATATTTTGGTGAATTTTCCACATGAACTATAATTTAAACTAAAATTAAGATAAATATATACTATATATATTTATAAGATATGTTGATGGTTGATATCATCCCGAAGACCCCGGGGAGGAACCGAGCCGGATTACTTAGGGAAACTCAGAAAACCCACTCGGCTAAGCAGAATTATTGTCGACCAACGTTGAGCGACTACGCCGAGCAGAAATTACCAAGGGCGTTGAGCGGCCCAGGCCACTTGCCGAGGATTTCTTGCCAAGAGCGTCGAGCAGGAGTTTTTGAGCAGAAACTGCCGAGGGCACCGGGCATCCCATGCCACTTTCCGAGCATTCATGTCGAGTGCATCGAGTAGGAGTCACCGAGCACAAACTGCGAAGGGTGCCAGGCGGCCCAGTCCACCTTTCGAGCGCTCATGTCGTCTGCGCCGAGCAAAACTTTTGAAGGCACTGAGCGGCCCAGGTCACCTGCCGAGCGCTCCTGCCGAGTGTGTCGAGCAGGAGTCATCGAGTAGAAATTGCCGAGGGCGCCGGGTGGCCCAGGCCACTTGTCGAGCACTCCTGCCGAGTGCGCTGAGCAGAAATCACCGAGCAGAAACTGCCAAGGGTACCAAGCAGCCCAGGCCACTTGCTGAGCACGATAGTAATGTCGACCAGGCCCCATCGACTGACGCCGCTCAACGATGCTGAGCAGGACCCTGCCGAGCTGGGCAGCACTGTCGGCGAGGCCCCATCGACCAACGTCGGGCACCGACATCGAGCAGGACCCCACCGAGCTGGGCAGTGCTATTGTCCAGGCCCCTCCAATCGATGTCGGGCGCCGACACCGAGCAGGAAGCGACGAACAGGAAGCGCCAAGCAGGACCTGCCGAGCAGGGAAGCACCATCGGCCTGGCTCTGTTGGCTGATACCGAGCAGAAAGTGCCGAGCAGAATGTGTTCTCCATACGTGTGCGCGGCATATTTCGTTCACTTCCGATTATTTGTCAAACTGGAATTGCCGAGCTGAAGTACTAAACCGACATCTCTGGATTCCTTTGGTGAGTAAAATAGTTGAGGTCGGCACTATGTCAGTGGTAAATAGCTGAGGTCGTCGTTGAGGCGGTGGAAACATGTGCAGAAGATTTGGAGAGCCAATTGGAAAGAGACAGGTTAGAGAGAGAAAGTGTCTAATTAAGGTTTCAATTGAAAATTATAAATATCCTCTTCAAGAGAGAGAGAAAAACCCCCAACTTTTTTGAGAGAGAAATACATAGAGAGTTAGAGAGAGAAAGCTTGTTCTTAGAAGGGAATACCTTGTAAAAGGATCTGGTCAAGCCCGATCCGACCTGATTTTGAGGAGTAAAAGTCAAACACTTTTTCTTGTTCTTTGTGTTTACTTATTTTACTGTTGTTGTCCTTGTTTTTTGGTTTTATTATCACTTAGAATACTCTTAGTCTAAATAAAATTGCGCTAAAGGAAGGTTTCTTGTGATCTGCAGTACCACTTGCTCAGTCAGCCCTTTCGATTTTTATGAGATCTCATTTTCTGCTCAATGTCGTGGTTAAGATTTATTTGAGTATTTATCAGATCTTTTCGTCACCATGCACCCTTCATAAATCTCAAGGAGAAATCTTGGAAAAGAGCATCAGGAAAAAACTGTTCAATCGGGTCCAAATGAGCTCGACCCGGAACAGGTGCGATCATTCATGCAGCACCCCGCTGTTGCTAAGGAACTTGAAGAGATGATGAGGAAGGCAGAAAAATCAATCTTGACACCAGAGGTTCTGGTCAGCAATCCCAAGAATACTGACCTTCTGGAAGGACAGACAGAGTCGGACCCCGTCGGAGAGGCATCTCGGAAGAATGGGAAGAGAATGTTGGATGAGGAGGCCAAGTCAAATGCCAAGAGCAGGCTCGATAAACCTCCCATCATGTAACGCCTCACATTCTCTTCTCCTCGGAAAGTTTTTGCTCGACTCGGAAAGCCAAACAATAAAGCACAGGAGAACATCCTCATGAGGTCTGCCAACAGCAAGAGTATCGCCAACTTGGACATTCCCTTGAAACGGAGGCCAAGTGATTAATCTTTTGAGCTACAATACCTGAAGCAGCAATTTGCCGAGATGGAAGCCAAGCAAACCACCCTCTGGTCTAACACATCTATCAGATTCCACGACCAGCAACGATCAGCTTGGCATGCGACGATGAGTCACCTCTGTCCGTCTAGATTCTCTCAGAGCCACCTGAGGGGAAGTTGAAAATCCTTTCAATCACTCTGTACAAAGGAAGTAGCAACCCCAACTCGCACTTAAGCCATTACCAAAACTACATGGACATGCTTGGCACATCCGACACATACCGGTGCGGAATGTTCTCCATGACGCTTGACGAAGGCCCGCTAAGATGGTATCGGTCACTACCGCGACACTCAATCTGCTCTTGGCCACAATTGAGGTCCTCATTTCGAGGGCATTTCATGGTCTCCAAGTCCATAGTTTCACCAAAGAGAGATATTTCCACCATTGTGAAGCAATCGAATGAATCACTAAAAAGCTACATAGCTCGGTTCACGAAACAGGTCTCAGAGTCTCAGCCTTGCGGTGATGAAGCCCTGATCATTTTAGTTCAAAACGGATTGTCTGATAATTCCTTTTTCAAGTGGATAAACAAACATCAAGATCCTTAGACCTTCCAGGAGTTCCTAGCTCTGGCCGCATCCCAAATTGTGGCCGAACATAACATGTTTGCCCCGATCATATCTTTCCTTCATCACCATAAGTCAGCTCAGTAGGTCGGCAAAAATCCAAGCTCTCAAGCAATTGAGACCAAGAGACTTCTGCAATACAAAAATGACGACCTCTTAGCCGAGTACAACGAGGTTTACTCACTATCCGCAACCATGATTTCTGAGAAAATCAAGGACATGACATTCTCCCTCCACCCCAACCCATCAAAAAAGATCTTTCCCTACTGGACAAGAAGATTCTGCAGGTATCACAGGTCAATTGGGAACAACACAAAAGAGTTCCACGATTTGGTCCGTGCTCTGATCAAGGTTTTTGATGACCAGAACTTGATGCCATTCTCAAAAAATCATCAAGTTAGACAAGAATGAAGAGGCAACAATCATCTACCCCCACCCCCAACAGCTGGAGCCGGAGCGCCAAGAGAGATTCTGACCCTTGTCAATACGAGCCGAGTAGAAGAATAGATCTCAAATCAAAAAAGAAAGATTTTCAAGTGAGTCCACTTGTCAGAATTGGTTGCGTAACGGACCGTGCTTCGTGGCATGTGCTCCTGACATCCCGGCTGGGGTCCCCACTAAGGGAAGTTATAAGTATCTCAGTCCCAAGGCTGAGAGAGGTAAGAGCAGATGTGGGCGAATACCCAGGTCTGAGAGGTAATATGGAATAGTGGAGGAAGAGCAGGCCCAGGCCAGACCTGGTTTCCTGTTTACCCAGAAAAGAGCCAGTGGGACCACTTGTCAGAGTTTGTTGCTTAAACGGCCCATGATTCGCGGTCTGTGTTTCCGAGATCCCAGAAAGGGGTCCCCACTAGGAAAACTATAAATACCTCAGCCCCAGGGCCGAGAAAGGTATGTCATTCTCTTGAGCATTCCTGCTTTCTTTCTGGAAAACAACTCAAACGCTTACTGACTTAAGCATCGGAGAGGTTTCCACCGGAAAATCACCGGTGGTCCTTTCTAACTCGTGCTTGTGGTGCAGATCATGCGAGTGTTCAAGGTTCCAGGCGTTCTCAACGTTGGTCATTTTTTGGGTTGAAAGCACATGTGAATTTGTAATTATTTCATGTTTGTGTGAATTTTTGTGTTTACGAAAATAAATTTGTTCAATTTTTTCTGTAATTTGTCAATAAGGGTTTTTGTATGTGTGATTCAACCATATTGATTCGTGATTTTTATTTTCTAGATTTAAATATGTTATTTCAGATTTTGATATTTGATTTGTTACCATTCGAATGTTATTTTAGATCTAAATTGTGGACGATGCCATTTCTCTGATGGTCAAGTAGTTATTTCAGACGTTGTTTACAAAATAATCAATCACTTCAAATTGTTCACGAAATTAATTTTTTTCGGACTAATTATTATTTTCATGTATTTTATAGAAAACTGGACCATTTATGTTATTATTTTTCTAACTCCTTTAATGGCGAAAAATAAAATGATTAAGGTGACAAGAAGTATTGGATCTCCAAATGGTCAAAAAGAGATGATGATATTGTCAGATAAAAGGGTTTTTTTTTTTTGTAACCATTTTTGTTATTGTCGGTTTTTTTAACATGTCCAATGAATTGTAGTAAATATACATTATAGATTGTCGGCGTTGGGATCGCAGCAGACCGTGGGACATGATGCAAAAATTTGACGATAATCTTCCAGCATGAGCATTCGGCAATTTTCAGGTGAGCACAGGACATATTAAAAAATAAATCCCAATTTTAATCAAAATTTTAGGTAATTAATCAGGGCAACACTCTTGTTAGGCCGGACTAACGGATCATCCGTTAGACCAAATTAATACATTATAGTGCAAAAACTAATATATTATAATAAAAAACAAATATATCATAGTACAAAAATACTACAGTACAAAAACCAATATATAATAGCACGGGTCAGAGATTTATGAAAATCTAATATTTTACAGTACAAAAACCAATACATCACATTACAAAAACTAATACATTATAGTAACGGGTCAGATGGCCTAACGGGTAATGACCTGTTAATTTGGCCTAACACAAGTATTTGCCAATTAATAAACTACCATGATGTTTAGTATAATTACAAAAAAAAGGGAGTTATCTTTCAAACTTACAAATGACCCATCGAGGTTTATTTTTTACCTTGCAAAAGTGCACCCTAAATAAGATTAAAGAACGTGATACTTTTGTAAGCTATATATAAACCTCTGGAATTATTGTAGTGTTGATAGATAATAGAGTTATTCTTTAATAATAAAGGTAAACTTCAAGGGTAGTTTTTGTAATCAACTCTAAGAATGAGCGAATATTTTAAAATTTGGAAGAGTTTCGCAAGCAAAAGCAATTGCATGCACTACAAAAAATCTTGGCTATGCTGACGGCCAAATCCATCAGAAAGCCGTCAGTATATTGAATACTGACGGCCTCCTGATAGATATTGGCCGTCAGCATTGTCGTGGTCAGAAATGCTGGCGGATTTCGTGATGGTCCAACCAGCCAGGAAATGGCCGTCAGTATTACTGGCGGGTCTGGCCGCCAGGAATGTCTGATTCTATCCTAACGGGTTTGACTGTCAGCATTTCTTGCGGGTATTAGCCGTCAGAAAGTCGTCAGTAGAGTTGTAGTTCAAGGAAGTTTTTTCTTATTTATTAATTAATAAAAATAATAAAAAATAATAAGCAAATAAAATTTTAAATAATCCAAAATAAATTATCCACTAATTAAAAATCAAAACATATCATCCAATAACTAAAAATCAATCCATCCATCGAATTTATAAAAAAAATCCTGAACTATCCATCCATATCTAACTATCACCACCATCGAATGTTGGATCAGGAGCAGGCTGAGTAGGAGGCTGATGAGACATGGCCAGCTCAACAGCTTCTTCAATCTGCTGACGGAGTGCCAACTGGGAACGCTCCTGCTCCTCGCGGATCAACTATTGAATCTCCAGCGCCTTCTCCTGGCGGATCCGCTGAATCTCCTTGTTGGCTCGCTCAAGCTGCTCCTACTGGAACTGCACCTGCATCTGAAGCTGGCGAACATCGGCACTGGAGGTGAAAGAAGTACTACAGCCCGTCTGAGTCTTCCCGAAGCATCCAAGGCCATAGCGTTGACCCTTCTTATTCCCAACAACCTGTAGGTAGACCTCGTTCGGTTATACCTGAGGGCTGCTATCATCAGACGACGCAACACGCCTCTCCTCCAAAGCCCTCTCATAGTCCTCCTGATATCAAAATTTCCAGCTATTATTACTAAACAAATTTTATTAGATTTTATAATAAATCAGATATATGTAATATATAAACTTACATCTATCCTCTGGTCTTTAGGATCCGTAAATGTGCCGGGGGGATTTCGATGATACCTCAGCAGAAGGTTGTAGTTACTGGGCTGCGTACCCGTCTACGAAGCCTGTATATAAAGATACATTTACAATATTTAATATAATGAATTAATTAAACATAAAATTATACATGTTCAATAATATAGTTAATTACTTAAAATATTATTATCGACTTACAATCTCGGCCGCCTGTCGATTTGCCGGGCTCGCTCAATCTATTCCACCTGGCCTTCTCAGACTTCTTTACCTCCTCAGGCAGCTGAAACTCCACCAGCCATCTATTCCAGATCGTCTCCCTTACACAGTAAGGTATCGTCCCATGCAGTCGGGTCAAACTGTCACATTCTCAAACTGTCCAAAAATGGGACAATTCGAAATTTAGTATCAAACTCTATATTTGATACTAAATCTCAAATGGGTCAAAGGAATGTTGGAATAATTCAAAACTTAGTTTCAAAATTTTCTATTTCATATTAATTCTCAAACGAGTGATCTATGTATAATTGATTCTCCACAACAATGTGAATATCTTCACTTCGCCAAGGTTCCAAATAAGCAATTACCATCGTCACATTTTTAAAAAATATTTTGAAAATTTAAATAAAACCACGTGACACCCTATCACGTTTTTTGAAAAAAAAATTGAAAACCCGCTATTGGAGGGACAACACCTCCCGGCCGACGCCGTAACCCACGTGAACATCCGACGGTACACAACCAACAACACCAATGACAATAATATATATGTTTTGCATGTAATTGTTGTGTTTTTCTTAGTTTTTATAGTTAGAGTTTAGCGTTGCTTTTAGTCGTTTTGAGTCATTCTCATTAGGTTTTCAGTCATTTTCCCGTTTGTAGTGTTGAAACTTGATATATGCGTTTCTTGATGATGAGCCATGGGTTCTGAATCTAAATTCGTATGTTGTAGGTGGCACGAGGTATTAGACCGACGCTAAAAGTTGTTACGGAGCGAGTCGAGGCGTTGAAACTCAAGAAACCGTGCTGAAAAGAGGAAAATTGAGCCAAGTCGATTGCCCGAGCGACTGCCCAGACTGCCCGCAGTCAATCGACTACTAGCCAGGAAATCGACTGGAGGATCGACTGACCATCAGAGAGCGCTGCAATTTGGCGAGGCAGTCAATCGACTAGCCACTAGTCGATCGACTGATCCTGAGGAAATCGACTGCGGCCATCAAGATCGACTGATCGACAGAGAGTTGCGCAAAATGGCAAGGCAGTCGATCGACTGCCCTTAGTCGATCGACCGAGAGCTTGCCCCTGCTAATCACTATAAAAACCCTCCACTTGACTTGATAAAGGCATCCACTCATTCCCCAACTCTTGCATGAGCCTTGGGATTAATTTTCTCTTCATTTTTCCTCTTGAACTACTTTCTCTCTCTTAGGTTTTAGATTTAATCTTCAAGCATTTCCTTGGGTTTGTAAGCTCAAGATGAATCCAAATACTCATTTGGATTAGCACCTTCATTGTAATTCAAGTTTTGAGATTCTCCATTTAATTTTAGTAAGCTTTCCTTTTAATTTCAAGCTTTGTTCTTCATTTCCATGCTTGTTCTTCAATTATGCCTTTTGTCTTAGCTACTTGATTTCATGATGAAACTTGTGAATTGACTATGGATTCCAGTTGAGTGAGATACTTAGGCTGTAGATCGGGTCCTTGATCATCATGTCTTTGAGTTTTACTTATGTTTTATTTTGAATTAAATTTCCATGCATAGTTTTACATTGAATTCTAGATCTACTCTTCGTTTCTCGTTATTTTTCTGAAAGATTTGAACTTTTACGTCAACTTTTATTGCTCTTTACTTTGATGCTTTAAATTTTTACTAATTTGAATTATTTGAGTTTTCATGCATGGTTGTACCTTGTGCATGCACGGTGAAACTTTGCATTTTCTTGCTTGCTTTCTTTATTGCTTTGCATTTTCAATTAAGGCATACGACTGAGGCATCCGACCAACTTGTTATTTCAATTTCTAGTTTAGTTTGATATTTTTAATTGCATTATTTTCGGTTTTCTCTCATCTCTTGAGCTTGAAACACGTTGAAACTTGCAAATGGATTGAAGTCCGATAATACCAAGCCATGAACCCGTTGATTCATTTCAACACCACGAAAAATTATAACTTCAATATACCAATAAAATTAAACCCCGGCCGATCACCACGGCCTCCCATGCATGTTAAAAGTACAATATTTTCTAAATCCCGGCCGATCACCACGGCCTCCCATGCATGCACAATATATATACAATATAATTAGTGCATACATATATCACAATATAATTTGCCCCTAAAGTTTATCTAAATTTGAAAGCAGACCCTAACAATCTAAGTTAATAAAATGAAATCCTAATTTCCTGGTTATTTATTAAATTAACCCATACAAATCTAATTATATACTTTGTGTACGTATTTTCCTAAAAATTTACCAATTTAACCCTCATTTTGAAATTATTTACAATTAGACCCCTATTTTGAAATCAAAACTTTATTTCAAAATTAAACTCTATCTTGAAACCTAATTATTTTAACTAGGAAATAAAAACAGAATTTTAAATAAATCTTTATTTAATTTAAAATTATTTTAAAAACTATAAATTTATTTTCAAATTTCAATAAAAACAGAATGATTAACAACAATTTATATTAAAATCATTTAAATCCCAAATTTGATTTTAAAAAAAAAACAAAATTTTATTAAAAAAAAAAAGAAAACAGATTTTTATTTAAAAAAAAAACAGAAAATTTTTTTTTAAAGGAGATTTTTATTTTAAAGAAAATCACATTTTTATTTAAGAAAAAAAAAGATTTTTATTTTAAAGAAAAATAGATTTTTATTTAAGAAAAAATAGATTTTTATTTTATATTTGCTAAATTAACGTATATTCTATAATTAATTCATAATATTAACAATTAATTCATAATAATTAACAAAATAATAACAATAAACCTTAAATAACCACAATTATATAACCCTATTGATAATTAAAAACTAATTAAATCTTAATTAGAAATGAAACCCTAATTGCAAATTAGTTAAATAATTAACCTTAAATACTAATTAAATTTTAATTAACCTTAAATTACCATAATTATATAAAATAAATAAATAATTAACATTAATTAACCACAAACCATTACATAAAATAAATAAGAATAATCATAAAAATATTTACCGGGAAGAAGGCTAGCGGCGGAGGAGCGACGAGCGGCGGCTTCAGGCGGCGACGTCCGTTGAGGCAGCTTCAGGCGGCAGAGGCGGAGATGGTCGACTTCCGTGGTGGTGGGCTACAGTGACGGAGGGAGAGGGAGAAATTTTTTGTGTGTGTTTGACAGTGAATGAGGCGGGGAAGGAGGGAGCCAAAATTTTAGGTTAAAATCCTGAGGGCCAGGACCGTCAGGATTCTCGATACATATACGCTGACGGGCAAGGCCGTCAGCATATATAATTTTATTTTTTTTAATCAAAAATTATATCCTGACGGGCATGCCCGTCAGGATAATTACGCGGGATAGATTCCTGCTCTATCCCTGAGGGGATGATGATGGGGTTAATTGCTGATGGCCAAGACCGTCAGCAAACTCGCCAGCAAAGTTTTCCGCCAGCAATTCTACCAGCATTTAGGACGGCCTTTTGGCCGCAAATATAGCCGGGTTTTTTGTAGTGATGTTAGGACAAATATAATTTTAATTGTGTTTAATGTTTGATATTCGTGTGATTTGATTTTTTTCAGAGCACACACTAGACCCTTTTCATGCATTTGGATTGTAATTATGAAGTTGAACATTTTTTATTTTTATTTTTTGAAGTGAATTTTATTGTAGTGTAGGAAAATTAATTTTTGGTTTTTTGAATATCAATGAGAATTTTCTAAGATTTTATAAATTTATTGTGGACGTGTTATTATTTATTTATTTTTAATGATCTACATATAGAAAATTCTTTTTTTATTTGAGATAAATGGCGGGGTAGTTGATAAGAGAGTGGACTCCGATTCAGCAATTTTCGATAGTCACTCAGGAGAAATTGGTAAATTTTATGATATAGACTTTTCGTATTTCGTGTTCAAGTTCGATCCGAAAGAGTATGTGGATTTGTAACTATTTTCATATTTATGTAAAATTTTGTGTTTACGAAAATTAATTTGAACTTTTTCTGTAATTTGTCAATAGGGGATTTTGCATATGTGATTTTTTTTTCCAGATATAAATCTGTGATTTCAGATTTTTATTAATCGATAATGTTGTTATTGTTACCGTTCGTAATTACATTATAGATCTAAATTGTGTTCGATGCTATTTTATGTACCTTAATTATTTTAGATGTTTAAAATGGTCCTATAATTATTTTAGATGTTTACAAAAACCAGTCACTTCAAGTTGTTCATGAAATTAATTTTTTTCAACACTCATTATTATTTTCATTTTTAAAAAGAAAAATGGACCCTTTATTTATGTAATTATTGTTTTAACAACTTTATGGAAAAAGATAAAATGATTAAGGTGACAAAAAGTATTGATACTTCAAATGGTCAAAAATAGTTGATATTGTCAAAGCAAGGGTTTTTTTTTGTAACCATTTTTGTTATTGTCGTTTTTTTAACTTGTCCAATGAATTGCAGTGAATATCCATTGTCGATTGTTGTTGTTGGGGTCAGAGCAGACCGAGAGACATGATGCAAGAATTTGACGTTAATCTTCTAGCATGAGCATTCGACAATTTTCAGGTGAGCATAGGACATTATCCTTAAAACATAAATCCCAGTATTTATCAAATTTCGGGTAATTAATAAACTACCTTGAAGTTTAGTATAATTAAAAAAAAAAGAGTTATCTTCCAAATTTACAAATGACCAGTTGAGGTGTATCTTTACCTTAGAGAAGTGCACCTAAATAGGAGTAAAGAGGGTGATATTATTGTAAGCTAAACACAAAGGGAGTTATTGTAGTTCTGGTAGATAATCGAGTCTTTTAATAATAAAGGTAAACTTCAAGGGTATTTTTTTATCAACTCTAAGAATGGGTAAATATTGTAAAACTTGGAAGAGTTTCGCAAGCAAAAGCAATTACATGTTAGGAAAATAAAATATTGCTAGCGAAATTTTTACTAAACTTCATTTACAATGACTGATCGATTTAGGGTTAGATCTTTTATCTTTTTAGGATAATTAAAAAACTACCCTTGAGGTTTGGTCAAATTATAAGAAAAAACCCAGCTAACGTTGAAAATTACAAAAACCACCATTGAGAGTAGAGCTAACAGAAATTGCTGAATTCATCAAATATTTTCACTATTGCATCCCTCAATTTTTTGATTATTACGAATAACCCGAACCTTTTGTCTTTGGGGTGTAGTTGTAAAATATTTACATTCTTCAATTTTTTTAAACCACACGAGAGACTAAGGTTATTGTAATATTTTAAAAAATCGAGGTTGTAGTTGTAAAATATTTGATGATTTTGGTGGATTCGTTTAGTGAACTTTTCAGTAGGGTAAGATTGTAAACGGAACCAAACTTCAAGGGTGATTTTTGTAAATTTCAATGTTAGCTGACCTTTTTTGTAAATACTCCAAACAACTGGGGTAATGTTATAAATATCTATATCTTTTCCTACACCTTAATTAAAGTCATCATTATAATCAGTATTTTTCGACAAAATAATATGCAGATCAGAGAATGGGCACAAGTGCAAGTTATGGAGGCATATTATATAATTATTTGTGGAGTCAATAGCCGTTTGAGCTTTGTATTGATGCAGCTAAATAAATATCATGAATTTGAACTTGTTGTTCGGTTGGGGAATGCTAATCGCTTCTTAGTACCTTGATATTTATTTACTTTTGGGATAATTACAAAAACACCCTTAAGGTTAGTCTGATTACGAAAACCCCCCACTATCTTTGAATATTACAGAGACCATCCTCGAGGTTTACACCTGCCTTACATTTTGCAACAGCTGTTAATGGGGTTATTTGTAATATTTACAAAAATCGAGGTTTTTAATTGTAAATTATTTGATGATACCATTGATCGATGAATTCTTAGCACTCTAAGAAATCTTCTCCGCAATAGTATATAGTCGATTGTAGAGCGGTAAGTTTTCCCGAGTCTTGTCTCTCGAGGATAGATATTATCGGCGGTCGGTGTTTTTACTCAATCTCTTGTTCATCGAAATTACACTAATCTACACTAGGAAATCATTAAGTCATTGGTTTGGTTTGAGTTTTATGCTAAAGCTTGAATTTAAAAGGAGACTTTAATTAAAAATGATTGGGTTTAGGGTGTTCGGTTCGTCTCCACGATTAATCAGTTTTTGCCGAGCACTTAATCCACGATTCGGGGTTGTCAATCCCAAATGTCAATCGAGTATTGGGGTCGTCATCCAAATTCTCAACAAAATCCGATTAATGGTTCTAAACGAACTTAAACCCTAAACCCGTAATTTCTAAACTAGTTGCATCAAATACAAATTAAAGCTTGCTTGAAAGTAATTAATTAATGACATTGGTTAAACCATTAAAATTTACTAAACTAAGAAGGCTTGCAAATTGAAAGAGGAAAAAGGAGGGAAATTAAAAGCTTGAAATTGAAAATAAGTCAAAAGCATTAAATGGAAAGAAAGTCAAATTTACCAAAGAGGAAAGTCCCATTTGGCTTTTGACAACCAATTGCTTGTTTAGCTAAAAAGGGTTAAAAGCTTGAAGATGCTACAATGGAGTTTGGCAAGAACAACAAAAACTACAAGCTAGAAAATTAAAATGAGGATTCAAAAAGCAATGAACAACAAAACAAACACAAATCAACAACATGAACAATTAATCAAGAACATAACATAATAATTAAGGGAAAGAAAACTACCAAATTGCATTGAACACAAGATCCACAAATGAAGGAGGTGTCACTCTCTCCCACACTTGCTAAGAACAACTAAACCTAACTAAACTAACTACTTAAACTAAACTAGGGATTTATGAGCTAGGGTTTTGAAATGCAAAAGTAAAGGTTTGGAGGAAGTGGAGAAAGCCCAAAATTCCACCAAGGAGGAGTTGGACAAGGTTGGAGAGGGCTGGTCCTATATATACAAAAACACAGGGGTAAAATCGTCAAAACGGGTCAAAGTCTCAGAAATTCCTGCATTGCAGTCGATCGACTAAGTGTTAGTCGATTGACTGCTTTGCCCAAAATTGTCAAACTCACTGCCGAGAAGTCGATCTGGAGAGGTCCAATCGATCGACTGGATCGTCATTCGATCGACTAAAAGCCAGTCGATCGACTCGTACGGCTGCTCCCGGCTCGTTTTTCTCGTTTCTGATCTAAACATCCGCCAGTTGTTGCTCCTCGTTCGCGCTGTGCTCCCTTGCTTTTCCATTCGAATCCGAGTCGAGTGGGATGCCTCCAAACGTGCGCGGGCTATGCTTGGTCATCCTACGGCCATAAAGACAAAAATGAGTAAGAATATACGAAAAACTAATAAAAAAGGCATAAAAGCTACAAAAACCTAAAACTAACAAAATAGGCCAAAACGACTACTTATACGCATATTTACAAGCAAAACACATGCAAATACGACACAAAAAGGAAACAAAAATGTGTACAAAATAGTACAAATCAACCACCCCACACTTAGAATGATTGCTTGTCCTCAAGCAATACTAATCTAGAATTACAAAACTACCCCCAGGTGATCCAAATCTAATGCACAAAAACCTAATTTGAGGCGTTGTATGCTAAAATGCTCGTTATCTCGGCTAAAAGGACGACAAAGATGTCTTGACAAAGAAAGTTTAAATTGAATCCCGAAACCTAAAAGTACTAGGTAACCCTCCAAGTCGGTCCCCTCGTCCTTGCCCCGGTTAAGGTCTATCCATGGTCAAACCGTTAATCGGCTCCCTACTAGCCCCAATCGTCTACAACTCTCTTTAACAAACAAAATCTAAAAAGAAGGAGAAAGAGGAAACAAGAGTTGTACGTTTTATTACTTAATAACTACAAGGATTTATAACTTATCCTTGTTTATTCATCATTTTTTTTCTTTTGTTTGTTTGTTTGTTTGATTTTTTCTTTTTTTTTTTATTCTTGTACAGGGAAAATTACTTTTTTGGT
>BMAC01001016.1:126842-145540 GCA_014905375.1 Phtheirospermum japonicum | reverse complement strand
AATGGGCACAAGTTGCAAGTTATGGAGGCATATTATATAATTATTTGTGGAGTCAATAGCCGTTTGAGCTTTGTATTGATGCAGCTAAATAAATATCATGAATTTGAACTTGTTGTTCGGTTGGGGAATGCTAATCGCTTCTTAGTACCTTGATATTTATTTACTTTTGGGATAATTACAAAAACACCCTTAAGGTTAGTCTGATTACGAAAACCCCCCACTATCTTTGAATATTACAGAGACCATCCTCGAGGTTTACACCTGCCTTACATTTTGCAACAGCTGTTAATGGGGTTATTTGTAATATTTACAAAAATCGAGGTTTTTAATTGTAAATTATTTGATGATACCATTGATCGATGAATTCTTAGCACTCTAAGAAATCTTCTCCGCAATAGTATATAGTCGATTGTAGAGCGGTAAGTTTTCCCGAGTCTTGTCTCTCGAGGATAGATATTATCGGCGGTCGGTGTTTTTACTCAATCTCTTGTTCATCGAAATTACACTAATCTACACTAGGAAATCATTAAGTCATTGGTTTTGGTTTGAGTTTTATGCTAAAGCTTGAATTTAAAAGGAGACTTTAATTAAAAATGATTGGGTTTAGGGTGTTCGGTTCGTCTCCACGATTAATCAGTTTTTGCCGAGCACTTAATCCACGATTCGGGGTTGTCAATCCCAAATGTCAATCGAGTATTGGGGTCGTCATCCAAATTCTCAACAAAATCCGATTAATGGTTCTAAACGAACTTAAACCCTAAACCCGTAATTTCTAAACTAGTTGCATCAAATACAAATTAAAGCTTGCTTGAAAGTAATTAATTAATGACATTGGTTAAACCATTAAAATTTACTAAACTAAGAAGGCTTGCAAATTGAAAGAGGAAAAAGGAGGGAAATTAAAAGCTTGAAATTGAAAATAAGTCAAAAGCATTAAATGGAAAGAAAGTCAAATTTACCAAAGAGGAAAGTCCCATTTGGCTTTTGACAACCAATTGCTTGTTTAGCTAAAAAGGGTTAAAAGCTTGAAGATGCTACAATGGAGTTTGGCAAGAACAACAAAAAACTACAAGCTAGAAAATTAAAATGAGGATTCAAAAAGCAATGAAACAACAAAACAAACACAAATCAACAACATGAACAATTAATCAAGAACATAACATAATAATTAAGGGAAAGAAAACTACCAAATTGCATTGAACACAAGATCCACAAATGAAGGAGGTGTCACTCTCTCCCACACTTGCTAAGAACAACTAAACCTAACTAAACTAACTACTTAAACTAAACTAGGGATTTATGAGCTAGGGTTTTGAAATGCAAAAGTAAAGGTTTGGAGGAAGTGGAGAAAGCCCAAAATTCCACCAAGGAGGAGTTGGACAAGGTTGGAGAGGGCTGGTCCTATATATACAAAAACACAGGGGTAAAATCGTCAAAACGGGTCAAAGTCTCAGAAATTCCTGCATTGCAGTCGATCGACTAAGTGTTAGTCGATTGACTGCTTTGCCCAAAATTGTCAAACTCACTGCCGAGAAGTCGATCTGGAGAGGTCCAATCGATCGACTGGATCGTCATTCGATCGACTAAAAGCCAGTCGATCGACTCGTACGGCTGCTCCCGGCTCGGTTTTTCTCGTTTCTGCTCTAAACATCCGCCAGTTGTTGCTCCTCGTTCGCGCTGTGCTCCCTTGCTTTTCCATTCGAATCCGAGTCGAGTGGGATGCCTCCAAACGTGCGCGGGCTATGCTTGGTCATCCTACGGCCATAAAGACAAAAAATGAGTAAGAATATACGAAAAACTAATAAAAAAGGCATAAAAGCTACAAAAACCTAAAACTAACAAAATAGGCCAAAACGACTACTTATACGCATATTTACAAGCAAAACACATGCAAATACGACACAAAAAGGAAACAAAAATGTGTACAAAATAGTACAAATCAACCACCCCACACTTAGAATGATTGCTTGTCCTCAAGCAATACTAATCTAGAATTACAAAACTACCCCCAGGTGATCCAAATCTAATGCACAAAAACCTAATTTGAGGCGTTGTATGCTAAAATGCTCGTTATCTCGGCTAAAAGGACGACAAAGATGTCTTGACAAAGAAAGTTTAAATTGAATCCCGAAACCTAAAAGTACTAGGTAACCCCTCCAAGTCGGTCCCCTCGTCCTTGCCCCGGTTAAGGTCTATCCATGGTCAAACCGTTAATCGGCTCCCTACTAGCCCCAATCGTCTACAACTCTCTTTAACAAACAAAATCTAAAAAGAAGGAGAAAGAGGAAACAAGAGTTGTACGTTTTATTACTTAATAACTACAAGGATTTATAACTTATCCTTGTTTATTCATCATTTTTTTTCTTTTGTTTGTTTGTTTGTTTGATTTTTTTTTTTTTTTTTTTTGTACCCAAGGAAATAAGGTACTTAAATACAAGATATATACAAAGAGAAATCAACGGCTCCGACCACTCGTTGCTACTAGCAACCTACAATATTTTCGATCGAGCACATGGAGTAATTGACGACTCCAAAACGCAAAACAAAAATCCTATAGAGAGTGTTCGACGACGAGGCTAGTTGAGGCACTAGTTCTATATGAGCTCAAGGATAGCACGAAGCTAAAGCTGAACAAATTTCCCAATGAGTCAAATTACCTAAGTACACTAAATCCGATCGAAAATCTTAACTCTTAAGCAATTCATCAAAACCGCGTCACTTCGCCAAGGTTCAAAGCAAAAATAACACACACGTTACTCAAATTAGCACAAGCAAGCATGAAAACAATCTTAAAAGTCTAAGGCGAACTCTAACCACCACCCCACACTTAAAATCTAGCAATGTCCTCATTGCAAATTAAGCTAAATAAAGCGGTAAAAAGTGTAGGGAATAGAGAACGCCCCTATCGCTGATCTTGTGTCGACGCGGTTGTGTGTAAGTCCTTTCTGAGAGTCAAGAAAAGCAACCTACAAGAAATGAACAAACGGGGGGGGGGGGGGGGGGTGCAAAAATAAAATACGAATAATTTTATTTTTTTTTTGATTTTCTCTTTTTGGGTTGCCTCCCAATAAGTGCTACTTTAACGTCTATAGCTCGACGGTTTATACAATTGACACTATCCGGGATCCAAGAAGAGATGGCGATCATGCCACGCCTTGGTGTTCTCGAGTAGACACACCGGGTGATAAAAATCACCAAGGCGGGCAAGCCGGAATGTCAAACCAATAAAAGAGCGGGCTTGCTTCGGTGGTCGGAAGAGGGAGTAGTCGACCACACAAACGTGATCTTCCCAAAATGGGTCGACGTACTCCTTTGTCTCCCTGACCGTAACCTCCACTCTCTCCCCCACTACCTCTTCCACCACCTCTTGATCAAGTATACAAACGGAATCGGGTGGTGGTAGAAGGGGATCAAGTATCTTCATAACCTCCAAAACCGGCACAACTTCCTCATCCTCGCCAAAAGAAAGTAGGCTCGACATTCCAAGTGCCGTTGGAGACCCCAAAAGTGACTCCCCCTCAACTTCCACTACAACGTCTTCAAGAAGCACGAGAGGGGTAATGTCGACTTCCGACCCATTCTCCTCACCCTCTAACTCCACCTCCTTGCACACCTCTTTCAAAAGATCGTCAAAGCTCGAATTGCCGTCAATGATCGTGGGATCCACCACATCAAAGATGGGCATGTCTTCAAGACATGGTCTTTTAAGCTCGTCCACATCATTGGCAATTTGCTCTACTTGAGTCCCTATGCGAGCAAGGCATTCCACGAGCTCGGATAAGAGAGACTCTAAGTCTGGGAGTTGGGTCATAGACGAATCTTGAAAAAGTGAGGTGTACGGGTCGTCGTTCGGAGTATACGAACTCAAGGTGGGTAGGTCGTAAAAGTCATAGCTCCAAGAGTATGAATCATGAATTTGGGGAGCATACGAGTCAAAGCTCGGGTAAGCAGAAGGCGGGGCGGGTTGAGAATATGGATCGTCAAAACCCGGATCATAAAGACCACGAGTCAGTGCATACGGATCCATGCTCGGGTTACGGGGATGTGTGATCGGTAGAGAATATGAAGGTCTTGGTCCAGGATAATCAAGAGTTTGGGCCCATTCTCGACCGATCGAAGCATACGGGTCATCATATGTCGAGGGGACCCGATAGCTTGGGGGAGTGGTGTACGTATTTTGGGTACTCGGGAGTTTGGATGTAAGGGTTTGGATATTTGGGAGTTTGGATATAAGGGTCGTTGTATGGCAAACTAGCTCGGTAGTTTGCTATCCTCGGCCGGATCAATCGAACGGCGGAGGCATCTTTTGATCGTCGTGAGTGTAGGCGAGCGACCTCGGGCTTCCCAAATGAGTACCTTTGAAACACAACACTCAACAAAGGATTACGAGCATCGAAAGTAAAATAAAAATCTAAATTAACTAACAACTAAGATAACTAGAGAAATAATTAAAAACACCATTAGCCTTAATCTATTCCCGGCAACGGCGCCAAAATTTGATCGATGAATTCTTAGCACTCTAAGAAGTCTTCTCCGTAATAGTACGGAATCGATTGTTGAGCAGTAAGTTTTCCCAAGTCGTGTCTCTCGAGGATAGATATTATCGGCGGTCAGTGTTTTTACTCAATCTCTTGTTCATCGAAATTACACTAATCTACACTAGGAAAGCATTAAGTCATTGGTTTGGTTTGAGTTTTATGCTAAAGCTTGAATTTAAAAGGAGACTTTAATTAAAATGATTGGGTTTAGGGTATTCGGTTCGTCTCCATGATCAATCGGTTTTTGTCGATCACTTAATCCACGATTCGGGGTTGTCAATCCCAAATGTCGATCGAGTATTGGGGTCATCAATCCCAATTCTCAATAAAATCCGATTAATGGTTCTAAACGAACTTAAATCCTAAACCCGTAATTTCTAAACCAGTTGCATCAAATACAAATTAAAGCTTGCTTGAAAGTGATTAATTAATGACATTGGTTAAACCATTAAAATTTACTAAACTAAGAAGGATTGCAAATTGAAAGAGGAAAAAGGAGGGAAATTAAAAGCTTGAAATTGAAAACAAGTTAAAAGCATTAAATGGAAAGAAAGTCAAATTTTCCAAAGAGGAAAGTCCCATTTGGCTTTTGACAACCAATTGCTTATTTAGCTAAAAAGGGTTAAAAGCTTGAAAATGATACAATGGAGTTGGGCAAGAACAACAAAAACTACAAGCTAGAAAATTAAAATGAGGAATCAAAAAGAAATGAACAACAAAACAAACACAAATCAATAACATGAACAATTAATCAAGAACATAACATAATAATTAAGGGAAAGAAAACTACCAAATTGCATTGAACACAAGATCCAAAAGTGAGAAAGCTTCAACAACACAAGATCCATAAATGAGGGAGGTGTCAATCTCTCCCACACTTGCTAAGAACAACTAAACCTAACTAAACTAACTACTTAAGCTAAACTAAACTACACTAAACTAGGGATTTATGAGCTAGGGTTTTGAAATGCAAGAGTAAAGGCTTGGAGGAAATGGAGCAAGCCCCAAATTCCACCAAGGAGGAGTTGGATAAGGTTGGAGAGGGCTGGTCCTATATATACAAAAACGCAGGGGCAAAATCGTCAAAACGGGTCAAAATCTCAGAAATTCCTACGTTGCAGTCGATCGACTGGCAGTCGATCGACTAAGGGTCAGCCGATCGACTGCTTTGCCCAAAATTGTCAAACTCAATGCCGTTCAGTCGATCTGGAGAAGTCCAGTCGATCGACTGGTATGGCTGCTCCCGGCTCGTTTTTCTCATTTCCGCTCTAAACTTCCGTTGGCTGTCGCTCCTCGTTCGCGCTGTGTTCCCTTTCTTTTCCATTTCAATCCGAGTCGAGTGGGATGCCTCTAAATGTGCGCGGGCTCCGCTTGGTCATCCTACGGCCATAAATACAAAAACGAGTAAAAATATATGAAAAACTAATTGAAAAACTGCACAAAAGCTACAAAAACCTAAAACTAACAAAATAAGCTAAAAAGACTCCTAATACCTATAATTTTTACATGCAAATACGACACAAAAAGGTAACAAAAATGTGTACCAAAAATTACAAATCAATCATCAAGTCGCATCACGGTTGGGGCACAATGTAAGACGGAATTAGAAACTCAAGGGTAATTTGTTATTTTAAATTAACTGAGTTTTTTTTTATAAATACCTGAGTCCTCAGGGTGTAGTTTTTGTAATTATCCATATACTATTTTCAATACAGTGTTGAGCATCTTATATCCGAGACAATAGCTAACTGGAGAAATAATTCTTCTTTTGTCCGAACTTCCAAGTAAACAAATGGACAAAATGGCTGAAAATTTAACCAAAGATCTTAACCATATTGATATTATAACAATAAGTTGCTTTAATACTTAAGATATTTTATCCATACATTACTATTGTTTAGATTATAATTTAGTGTTTTTAATAAATTGCTCAGTTTGTGCAGTTGTAGTCTAAGTTTAACAAAGTTGTTTGAAAGGGTTGCTTCTAGTAAAGCAAATGATTATGTTACCAACAAATAAGACCAATAAGATTAAAATAGCTCTGTAATTATATTTCATTTTTCTTGAGATATTTATTTATTTATTTTTACGTAGGAAATTGATTCAGATGCGTTTCTATGTTCTTTCTCCTTAACCTGTTCCTCACATGGCGTCTTTGCCTACTGATGTTGAGGTAATTTTTTATTTGTTTGTGTTAATTTATTATTATTTTATGGTGCATGTTTCAAGTTCGAACACATATGAGCTTTTAAAATGTATCTCGAGCTTGGTAGTGGAGCCCGTGGAGAAACTTCTTTTGCCAAAAAGGACTTATAAAAATATACACACTTGCTCGATTAACGGAGTATATCCAGTTTTTTCATATTTCTCTCTCTCTGTCTCTCTCTTCCTCTCCACATATTAGTCATGTTGAGAACATTTAAGCCTATAGTGATATAGAATAATTGTTAGACTATGAATGTTGTGTACAAGAAAGTGTTTCATAATATTCTAAGTAAATATTGTCCAATAAAAGTCTTTTTATGAAATAGAATATTTTTTAATACTATTCACCATATTTGTAAATGTTGTTGACACCCTAACCTATGTGTCAATCAGCCATTACTGCGGATGACATGTGTCATCACTATGTAGGTTCAGATGCTGAGTTGTCAGCTTCTAATGGTTTAGGTTAAAATGTTACCAATTTAGGATTTTTAGCCTAAGTATAAATAACAATTATTTTCCATTTCTCATTTTAACTACAAACCTAGGGTTCTACATATCCCTAATTCTCTCTATTCTCTCTAGCCGCACATTTTATATCTTATTAAACAAACGCCGCATTCATTTGCAAAAAATATACCAATGAATATATATTTGCGGATCTGTGGTATGTTATTAAAACGATTTATAGTGGTATGTATTCATTTTGCAGATCTGTGGGGTTTTTTTAAACGGTTTAAATTGGTATTTCTGAATATATTTCGTATTAAGTTAAAAGTATTTATATGATTTTCTGTTTGATTTTTTTGCAGATCTTCAAAGATTTTTCCAGATCTTATTGTATTTTGGCATATTACGGATTATCTTTTAGAATTATTTTTGTTTAAAATTCCTTTTTAGATTATTATTTGATATCAGTTTTAGCATTGTGATAGTTATTACAATATTTTTTTCGCAGAACTTCAAACTTATCATCTCACGACATAATTTATGTACTAATTTTTATTTTTTTTTTGGTTATATTCTCCATAAATTGTTAAAAATATTTCATTATGTGAAGTCCCATCTATTTACTGTTATAATTTATTAAAATTAATTTGATTATTCTTTATATCACTAATTTTATTTCATTTTAATTGAAATATTTTATTACAACAATATTTTGTTGGAATATATATTGGATATTATAACAATTTTATTTCTATTTATTTAATTTTGTAGCGGAATTAAATATACATGGTATATTTTTTTATTTTAACTAATTGTGTTAAATCGGGCTCAAAATCTTTTAAATCTATAACTTTTAAATAGGCCCAAACCCTTGAACCAAATGTTGCCTAAAAATTTGAACCCATTTAAATTCAAGCAGGCCGCATTTTAGGCCCAAGTATCAAGCCCAAGCCTAGTGTCTCACCGCCTCTCTCCTCTATAAATGGATGGAATTGGTTGGTCAGTTGAAACAAAAACACAACAGAAGTTCCTTTCATTTTCGTACGTCAAAGCCTTCTCGTGGCCGCTGGTTTCGTCAAACTCGTGATGAAAATCCAACCGTCGGATCATAACAAATTTTTTAGTGTAGATATTCCATTAAATAAGGTTTTCAACGCCACCTCCGGACCAACGATCGAAGCTCTGGAGCATTGGCGAAACACTAGCGAACTTCCTGTGCGCTGCCATAATTTGGGCTGGCGCTGTCAAACTTCGACAGCCGATTTCCGGCGAACGGCAGGTTCGAAATTATTGTTTTATATGTCGATTTGTTCGTATCGCTGAGTAGTATTCGATTATATATTTAATTTTGAAAATCAATGTCGGATAAGTAGTGATGGAGCCTCGAACCGCCGGATGCCGGCAACCCCATTTTGGCCATTGGGAATATCGGAACTTAATCAACTTTATATTAAATGAAAGACCTCTTCATGACAAACATAATTTTGAACTTGGTTTTTGATTCCGGTGAGATTTGGGATTGTGTATGTGTTTAGGTCTGGGCGTGAGTGTATCGAGATGTGTTTGTGTGTGTGGCCGAGTATTTTGTTTGTGTTTGGGATGGTGGCTGGTGTTAAATGGTCGTCGGAGAGAAGCTGGGCCGACGAAGGGAAGAAACGAGCATGGCAGGAGTTTTTTAAAAGTTGTGGGTCTGAATTAAAATGGGTCAAAAGTTGAGGGTTATGTTTTTTAGAATTAAATATAGTTTTAGACCCAATTGAAGATTTTTTAAAACTTCAATTTGAACCCTCTAATTTCCAATTTAGTCCCCTGAAATCAAGTTTTGATTTATTCCGAATTGACCCCAAATCAGATTCCTTGAAACTGTATATTGACCCCCACAAACTTTTAAAAGTTCTTAAAATTATATTTTGACCCCAATTACTTTATTAATTTTTCAAAACCGTACAACTTTCATATTTTTTAGCCGAAATGGGTCAAACGACTTCCAAATGATTTCAAATTCAAACCATAGATTCGTTATAACATCCTCCTACATAAGACGTATCCAAAATTACAATTTTACCCTTTAAACTTCTAAGTTCAAGAATCAAGGCCAAACGTCTTTATTGTACGATTACGCGTCCTATTATATTAGTTTGATTTCCAAGTGCCTTAAGACCTTATATATAATACTTGAATATTGTTATATTATATTTTAGGACTGTACATGGGCTTTTATCTGGAAGTGACGAGGCATTTTATGTACTAGATCGGGAACCTCGTAAAGCCATCGTAGTTATATGCTTGATTCTGGAAAGAACTTCAAAGAAGATGAGTAGAACTTTTTTAACTGGGGAGTTTAAAAATTCTTAAATCATAATGCGGTCTTTGTGCTTATCTGCAAGTAAAGTATTTTTAACTGGAAAGTTTGAGATTTTCCAAATCAAGAAGCACTTGTTGCTTAAACATATTTTTATGTATGTATAGTCTTTTGAAAAATAGTATTTTGAGAGAAAATATGCAAGTGTGCATTGCCCTTGTGCTTAATCATAAACTCAATTATATGATTTTATATCAAAGGTATCGTTTGAACTCGACTATTGTTGTTGACGGTCTGTTATCGATTGTTACTGCCTATTACTGTTACAGTTACTGTCTGTCTGTCACTATTATTGTCTGTCTGTCTGTCAGGCACGAGTAGTTTGGGCAATCAATCGAGCAGGTTGCCTGTGGTTCTTGCTTGATTACTCGTGGTACCTATTCTCATTGTTCCTGGTCGGGTCGGAGACAACGACAGGATTTGGGTCGTAGATTGGGTATATTCCAGAATAGGATGTACCCTGAGTTTGAATCCCATTGCTAAAGGGACGTCGAGCCTACTAGGAGGGATAAGGTGATTGAGGCATCGGCCTGGATTGTCACCTTTAATGGTGAGTGGAAACGCATGGGTCATGTTTGATCGACATCGATTCTACGTTTATGTGAGTTATTCTGGATCAGAAGCTAAGTGTTACGCGTGGGAGCCACCTCTAGAGTCCTTCAGGAGCTAAGTGCTACGCGCGGGAGCCACCTCTAGAGTTGCGTACCCGGACACTCACTAATTGGAGTGATTGTTTTAGAACGAGACAGGTTTTCCTGTATGTTCAACTGTTAACTGTTTCAATTGATTTCTTAAAAACAAATTAGCATTATTTATTTGTTCTAAATGGGATACTTGGTTAGTTTTGAGAAAATCTACTATTTATTTAAATTTAAAATATTTTAATTTTGAAGCTTTTGACTAGAATTTCGTAAAACATATGAGAATAGTTTTGCACACCAAGTGCTTTGACTATATTATGAAAATTATTTTGCTAAACTCTTGTCAGTTTTATAATTTAAAAGAAAACTTGCGATTTCATTTGCTTGCCCTCACTGAGCTCTTTTAGCTCATGCTCTCGTTTGTTTTAAAACCAAACTCTCCAGGTATCGACATTTTGAGAGTGACCCGGATCTTGATCCTCCCGGTGAAGAGTGGCTCGTTGGCTAGGGTTACCTTTTATCAGTTTAGTTTAGTTTGTATAAAATTAGTCATATTAAGTCTACCAACACAACAAGTTTTTACGAATAGAAGGTGAGACTTTGTTTGTTTATTTATTTATTCAATTATTTATATTACTATTAAGGTAGTATTTTATTTGGGGCGTTACAAATGTTGTATCAGAGCTTGAGTGCAAATAAATTGCACTTAAGCGTACCCTGGATAGGGTCTTTGTCCTGTGATTAGAATGTCACTGCCATTTTGGGCTTGAGAATTAGAATATTAGTAATGACTTTGGTAGAGTAAGGAGTAACTACCAACTTATTTCGATTGGATAGTAGATTGACATGAGAATTTTTCATCTTTATATTGTCAAACTTGAACATCAATTCTTTCACTACGTAACCTTAACCTTCTTCTAATTTCAATACTTGTCTGAGTTCTTATTTATCTTGAAGAGTTGTTCTTTGTTCAAGAACCTAGCCTTTGCATTACTTATAAGTCCTCATCAAATTTCTTCAAATTTAGATTTTAGTATTACTTTTATCTTTTCGCGAATCTCAAGGGGAAGCTTGATTAGCTAAGCAATTCTTGAACCCTGATGTTCTAATGAGAGTTCAGACTCAACTACCAATTTCGAAGGAGTTAGAGACCTATCTAATTCAGAAAGCTTCGTCAAGAAAGTGTAGCAGGTGAACTTGCATTTGTCACTGATTCTGATTATTAAGATGAAACATTTAAAAAACTGAATAGACAAGTCAACGAGTGGAGATCTTCACAAAGGGTTGAATTAACGTAGGAGTTGAACAAGTAAGAGATGATGCATGTACGGATCAAAATTACGAACACTGCTTTGACATGGAGGGAAGTCATGTGAGTTCATTTCCGTCTAACCAAAAAATGATATGGGACTTTTTGGTAGAGTAGATGAGCCATTGGATGATGCACGATATGATTATCAACAAGCTCAAGACATCACTGTTCAAGAAAATAACGAATATGGAATGTAAGTTTATAAGACAAAATAATGTGGCACGGCGATCGAACGGAATGCATCAAGGAAGATTAAGATAGAAAAGTTAGATATAAGTATTCATAAGGCTGATGCAAGCTAGAGGATACTCTAGATACGACATCAATCAACATCAAAGAAGAAAATAATCCTCGAGCTGTACGAGGAGACCTCTGGTGCGTAAGTCACTATTTAAGTTTTGGTTATCATTAGTTATTTAAGAAATTCCGATCCACTTACTTAGGTTAATCAACTTTAGGAAAATGATGACATTCCACTGTCGGGGTTAATCCTGTCCAATGAAACATCAATCTAGTTTCATTCAGATTGTCACTTCAATTACACTTTCATTTGGAGTTTGTGTGCCTTGTATTTGACCTTTTATTTACTTTGTTACGTTTTTCGTCATGTTCAACTTTCACTCTAAATAGAATTGTTTCATATAATACCTTGTTGTTTCATCCTGTTACTTATTTTATTATTCTACTTGATAAGCGATCATTTGATTACATTCATTCTTTATCTTTGAAATAACCTCAACCATCCATTTCTCTTACTTATATTGGATGATTACTTATTTATCTTTTCAACTTTGTTCCATTTCTTTGAGTAGACAAGAATCACAATCTTTTCTACTTATCTCCTCGATGTGTCATTTGTTTCTTGTTCGGATTTTTTCTTTTCAGTTAGCTTTTTATGAGAATTAGTTCACCTCAATTTAGTTACCTCTTTGCGTTCTCAGCAAGTACCCCTCTTCTTTACCTCGTGAATAACTTATTCATTCATAGATGATCATGTACTTGAGTGTGCAATATTTTTTCTTAAACTCTCTTATTTCGCATGGTACACTATCACCAGTTTATCTATTTTCCTTGCAAATTCTGAATCCTAAAATTATCCAAGTCGTTATTGTATTCTTCTAAATATCAGAATACTTATCCTGTGAGGAATCGTAATTTCATAACTATCCTTACAAATAATTCTATTTTGTTATGAATGACCCTTAACTAACTTGTCTTGTGAGAGTTGGATTTGTAATTCCTATTTAATGTCCAATAGTGATAGTTTTTGTAAACCGGTGAGAGTTTGATCTCTCTTCGTAAAACTTTCTTTATCAACTATATTTTGATTTCTTTTGCTTGTTAAATAATTGATTGTAAATATAGAGGTTTTGTTATTGATCACGCTTTATGATGTGATCACTCGCATCCATTTGCGACCATTATCCTATTGGATTTTGAATGAATAATGAACCTCGCATATTCATTTCGTCGAACATTAACTTTTGTTTCTGAAGATTTTCATCTCTTGTGATACAATCTTCTAAACATTAAGTTTCTTTTAATACCCACTCTCAAATCAACTGAATTGAGACTTTTATTGAATTTTGAAGGTTTTGATTCACATGATTCACATTGTTCTCTTTCTTTTGTACCTAAAACCTAACAAGTTTCATATCTTGTTTGTCTTATTCATTGGAGTCCTTGCTTTGTTTCTTTTTGCCTTCTATGACTGATCCATATTCAAGGTGAACATCTTACTTTCATTTGTTTACACTCTTGAGTATTTCCTTTATATTTATTCTCTCATAGAAATCGTCCTGTCTGACTGCCTTTCATTATCGAGTTCTGACTGGGGATGTTTAAACATTGTAAAGGTTGTTAATTATTTATTTCATGATATCTTTGGAATCATGGAACTCACGCGATCATTGTTCGGCCTTAAGTTATGGTTTGAAAATTGTTAGGCCATTTGTTGCCAATGTTTTCTCTTTGAGCGTTAATCTTGTTGAATTATTTAGATGTATTCATTCGCAATTATATTTTCAAACTTACACTTGTTTAGAACAAGTTCTACCTTGCGCTTGGTCTCTCGTTCTTAATGATATCTTGTTTTGCACTCACTGCCAATGTTTCTTTCATACCTTTAATTCTTTTAAACTCTTGATTATTTTGAATGATAATTATATTGAAACTTCAGGAGTATGATGTCGACTAGCTTCACTTGATACACTAATGTATCTTCAATACTTATTACCTAGTGTACTTGATTATTCAAGAGATTCGGTATTTCACTTCCAAATTCTTCTTGTTTTCTTTACCAGTGAAAGATGAATATACTTATTTTAGTAGTCATCCTCTAATATTCCAACCTTACCAGTCCTTTTGCTCTACTTGATAGATTTTTCCTGATTGTGGAGCTCTTTAACACAACTACTTTCGAAATGCACATTGCACCCAAGTCTTTTGTTGACTTCCTCTAATATAATAGTTCACATATGCACTGTTGAAATTAACTTAAGTTTTAATTGCTTTTGTTTTCGAGTTTATCTTCTGTCTTAGTGGAATCAGTTTTACTTTGTTTACCTCACCTCGTTATTCAATCACCCTTCTATTTTATTCCTCTTTTATACTAAGAATTATTCTTTGCTTCTTATAGGGAATGGACCCTTCTACCGTTGCTACTTTTGTTTGCTACACTAGTGGTGTTGTATTTTTATTGTTATTCGCTCTATAATTTGGTAACCCATTACTAAACCTTTTGATTATTCTACCATTTGAAAACTTATCTCATTATTTGTAATATTCTTTTTGTATGTTCCGAAAATTATACACTTTATCTTAAAGCTTCTATCACTTCTCTTTCTATCACTTTCTCTCACTGGTAAATTTACGCTCGGACCAGTGGTCAAACTGTATAAGTTTTCCTTAGATATTGATATTCTACAAACTGTATAAGTTTTCCTTAGATATTGATATTTCTATAATTTTTTCGAATTATTAATTATTTCATTTTCCATGTGAGTATTTCTTATATATATCACATATCTACACCTTTTGACTTCACATTGTTTATTTTATTACCACTTTGTTCATCAATTTTGTCTTTGAACAAAGATCCTAACTTGTACTTACTCTTACCTTGTACGACTTTACTATTTCATACCTTTCACCTCATCAAATATCAAACTTTCTATCTCATTTTTCACTTTACGTTCGTTTGTGTTAGAACTTCGAATCATTTTTATTTGTTAGCTTCCATTGGAGATTTGTTTTGCTTGGCTACCTTTGAAGTACTGATGCCACCGACTTGTTTTATTATATTGGTAAGACTTTTTTGTCGTAATCTCCCTATTTGATATGTCTAAGGTTTGAAATTCTATATTGACTACGATTTCAATTACTAGGTTCTTTTCCATTATACATCACACTCATCAATACTTCTGATTTACAAGTCATTTAACTCGTTACTAGACAATTTGTTAATTTTTTTTCCTTATGTAAGTTGTATTTACTCTCGATCGAATCACACAATCTTTTCAAACTCATCTTTGATTGAAATACTATTTAGTTGTACACATTTCAATCATCCGTACCTTGTATCTTGATAGAGTGACTATTGGATTTAAGTTTGGTGGTGTAGTATTAGAATTGCTTGGACTATCTAAGAAAGGAATTCGGGGACCAAATTCTTTTAAGGAGGGGAGAATGTGAAGCCCCGTCTATTTACTATTATAATTTATTAAAATTAATTTTATTATTCTTTATATCACTAATTTTATTTCATTTTAATTGAAATATTTTATTACAACAATATTTCGTTGGAATATATATTGGATATTATGAAAATTTTATTTCTATTTATTTAATTTTGTAGCGGAATTAAATATACATGGTATATTTTTTATTTTAACTAATTGTATTAAATCGGACTCAAAATCTTTTAAATCTATAACTTTTAAATAGGCCCAAACCCTTGAACCAAAGGTTGCCTAAAAATTTGAACCCATTTATATTCAAGCAAGCCGCATTTTAGGCCCAAATATCAAGCCCAAGCCCAGTGTCTCACCGCCTCTCTCCTCTATAAATGGCTAGAATTGGTTGATCAGTTGGAACAAAAACACAACAGAAGTTCCTTTCATTTTCGTACATCAAAGCCTTCTCGTGGCCGATGGTTTTGTCAGACTCATGACAAAAATTCAACCGTCGGATCATAACCAAATTTTTAGTGTAGAGATTCCATTAAATATGGTTTCCAACGCCATCTCCGGATCGACGATCGGTGCTCTGGATCATTAGCAAAACGCCGACAAACTTCCTATGCGCTGCCATAATTTGGGTCGGCGCCACGAATTTCGACAGCCGATTTCCGGCGAACGGCGGGTCCGAAATTATTGTTTTATATATTGATTTGTTCGTATCGATGAGTATTCGATTATATATTTAATTTTGAGAATCAATGTCGGATAAGTAGTGACGGAGCCTCGAACCGCCGGTTGCCGGCAACCCCATTTTGGCCATTTAGAATATCGGAACTTAATCAACTGTATATTAAATGAAAGACCTCTTCACGGCAAACATAGTTTTGAACTCGGTTTTTGATTCTGGTGAGATTTGGGATTGTGTATGTGTTTTGGTCCGGGCGTGAGTGTGTCGAGATGTGTTTGTGTGTGTGGCCGAGTGTTTTGTTTGTGTTTGGGATGGTGGCTGGTGTTAAATGGTCGTCGGAGAGGGGCTGGGCCGACGAAGGGAAGAAACGGGCATGGTAGGAGTTTTTTAAAAGTTGTGGGGCTGAATTGAAATGGGTAAAAAGTTGAGGGTTATATTTTTGAGAATTAAATATAGTTTTGGACCCAATTGAAGATTTTTTAAAACATCAATTTGAACACTCAAATTTTCAATTTAGTCCCCTGAATTTAAGTTTTGATTTATTCCAAATTGACCCCAAATCAGATTCCTTGAAACTGCAGATTGACCCCATAAACTTTTAAAAGTTCTTAAAATTATATTTTGACCCCAATAACTTTATTAATTTTTCAAAACCGTACAACTTTCTTATTTTTGAGCCGAAATGGGTCAAACGACTACCAAATGATTTAAAATTCAAACCATAACTTCGTTATAACATCCTCCTACGTAAGACGTATCCAAAATTACAATCTTACCCTTTAAACTTCTATGTTCAAGAATCGAGGCCAAACGTCTTTATTGTACTATTACGCGTCCTATTATATTAGTTTCATTTCCAAGTGCCTTAAGACCTTATATATAATACTTGAATATAGTTATATTATATTTTAGGACTGTACATGGGCTTTTATCTTGAAGTGACGAGGAATTTCATGTACTAGAATATGACGAGGATTGCGATTTCACTACTGTAACTCTTGGGCTGACAATTATAGTTTTACAACTTTTTTATGTGAAGTTTTAGTCCTTGACGATGTTGCCCTTAGTCAAAATAGCAATTTTAGATGTGTAGCTTTGAGGGGCTCGCAACTTTAGTTCCAAAACTTTTGAGCATGCCAATTTTTCGTTGGTCAAAGCTATCTGGGAAATTTTGTATCTAAAGGTATTTTGGAGATAAATAAAATATTGAAACCTATTTGGGACTAAAATTGCACAAACGCACCAAAAGGATATTCTGCTGACCATTTGGGTTCATTACCTTTGAAAGTGATTGGAGACTGATTTCATGGAGAGACCGGAGTGAATTAGATTTAGATTAGTGTTTGCCGAAATGCATCTCTATTGATAGTGACCAATGAATAATGTTCATTTTTCTTAATTTTGGAGAATTAGATATGTGAAGGAATTATCCGTAACATGCAGTTCTAACCCGGTTCCTTTAAAAATACAACAACAGCAAAACACACACACACAAAAAAAAAACAGTATGCATATTTCCTTTCTTTCTATATATTCCCCTATAATTCCTTACTAAATTTGTCTCACTGACCACATATTCAGGTAGAAGCAGAGTCTGAGACCAAATCAATCTCACAGTTTTTCTCGAAGAAAAACATACGTGCACCAGAGGAGCCAAAACATGAAGACATCCCCATCTTGATCTCCACCGCTTTGCTGATTCCGACTTCTTCAATTTCTTCCAAGACAGTTTTGATGAATCGCAAACAGATCTGAAACCATGAATCCAAGCAGATCTGAAATCGTGAATCACAAACAAAAATATACCAACAATAGATTTTATTGAAGGTTTTTTGAAAGAAAGAAACACCAAAGATGAACTTCATCCAAATCGGAAACAAAGAAAAAAAAAAGAGGCGAGAGAGGGAGAGAGAGAGGGAGCGGGAGAGAGAGACAGAGCGGCTGGTAGGCGGGTATACGAGAGAATGAATGTTTCTAACCCTAAAAAAGCTCTATTATATACCCTAGACAAAAAATTATAAAAGGAAGTAAAAAATAGGGAGAATTGCCAAATACTCCCTAAGATATAGATGAATTTGTCAAATAATCCAACTTGTAGATTTAAGTCAAATGGTCCCTCCTTTTTGCCAAATAGTCCAAAATTGTGATATGAATATACCACAATACCCTTACTATTAAAATAACTAATAATAATAATAATAATAATAATAATAATAATAATAATAATAATAATAATAATAATAATAATAATAATAATAATAATAATAATAAAATGGTCCAATGTCATTAGGTTTGAAATACCCCTACATTGTATTACAAATATCGATACCTCGCAGCACAAGAACCAACACATTGGTATGCACAACCTAATACCATCCACATTTTACATTTCAGAACTTGCAAAACACTACAACAATTGTACGTGCAGAGACCTAACATGTCAAAGGCTAAAAACTTCACAAATACTTCCTACTCCTCTACTTCCTAGAAAACGCACAAGAACCAAGACATGTTTTTCTGTCCATGGCCAACTCCTCTACTTCCTGGAATTGGAGAAATCGAGTACATCTTTCTCCAACTGATTCTTCATGTGATTGACATCACTCAAGAGAAGTGTTGCACAATACTTGGCTCTCAACAAACGTCTCTCATCACGCTACAAAAACACACACACAAAAAAAAAATACTTCAGAGCACAAACACACATACTCCACATACTATAAACACAATACTTCATAGCACAAAAATACATACTCCACATACAGAAAACCAATACTTCAGAGCATAAACACACATACTACACAAACAGAAAACAAAATACT
>BMAC01001016.1:116196-126817 GCA_014905375.1 Phtheirospermum japonicum | reverse complement strand
ACCACCTGCTGCCACCCGCCGCCGCCTGCTGGAAAATTTTCCGGCGAGATTTTTTTTTTTTTTTTTTTTTGCCCACTAGCAGCACATCGCATTACAAACACTAGCATCTTCGTTAGTGTATTAGTTTCTGGACAGAAGAGTATTGGTTATTGTGTACGGGAGTATTGGTTTCTTGCAGTGTAAAAAAAACCTAATACTTCTTAGTTACGACGTCACCTACCACTTAAGAAAGAAATACAGAGCAGAAAGAAGAGAAAAAGAAAGAAGCAAAGGAGCTAAGCTATTCATGTTAAACACCAACACATGTCATTAGGTTTGAAATACCCCTACATTGTATTACAAATATCGATACCTCGCAGCACAAGAACCAACACATTGGTATGCACAACCTAATACCATCCACATTTTACATTTCAGAACTTGCAAAACACTACAACAATTGTACGTGCAGAGACCTAACATGTCAAAGGCTAAAAACTTCACAAATACTTCCTACTCCTCTACTTCCTAGAAAACGCACAAGAACCAAGACATGTTTTTCTGTCCATGGCCAACTTCATAGCAAAAAAACACATACTCCACATACAGAAAACCAATACTTCAGAGCACAAACACACATACTCCACAAACAGAAAACGAATACCTCAGAGCACAAACACAAATACTCCACAAACAGAAAACCAATACCTCGGAGCACAAACACACATACTCCACAAACAGAAAATGAATACTTCAGAGCACAAACACACATACTCCACAAACAGAAAACCAATACCTAAGAGCACAAACACACATACTCCGCAAACAGAAAACCAAATTACATCTAAAAGAATAGTTTCTACAACACAGATGTATCTCAGAATAATAAAAGGGAATCCAACCTTTATAATCAGCTTTGGGTGTTCCACAGCAAGATCTTCGATACTGGTTCCTCCCTTTTTACAGGCAATAATAAGCATGGCACTCTACTTAATAGAAAAATGTTAGTTTAGAAAAATGTTATGTATCATATTGATAAATAACAACATAAAATAAATATGTAAAATATGGCATCAGCAACATAGATTTTAATCGATCCGGTCCATTTAGTCAACATGCATCTATCTCCAATCCACTGCACATTCAATCCCTTAAACTGGTGGCATAAATGCATTTCCTTCTTTTGTGAGTATTCCAAAAATCCCAATAAAAAGAAAGCTGCCCCACCAAACCCACAAAAAGGAGAAGTTTAGTCTTTTTTTTAAGAAACAAACGAGAATTGTTCAATTTTCATATGATTCAAGCAAATGGTCATTGATTAAAATTCAAATAGTTGACAGTGAAAGCTCCACTTGAGTAGTTAACATTTTAGCAGGCGGAGAAAGGGTGTGTTATGAATTAAAAACAAATAAAGTAGTATTGTAGTGGATTTCTATCTAATAAAATTCCACAAATAGTACCAGATGTTTATTTTAAAACACAACAGTGCAGTATGAAGTTTAAGAAAATCTCACTGCAATAAATCCCAAAAAAAAAAAAATAATAATAATAATATGACACCCACACAACAGTATTGAATTGAATTTCATGGGAAAATTCATGGACAACAAACTACACATCCAAAGTACAGTAATATGTTTCAAATGCAATAGTTTGTTTAAATCCATAATGCGGTTGATGCACTACAACAAATCCAGGAAAAAAAATCAATTACAACAACAAACTTAAACGCAAGCATTTAGACAGTTTGTTTAAGATACTGAACAGTCAATTACATACTGTTTTAACAACCAATTTGACGCAMARMATTAYAATYCAGACAGTACACAAAATAAGATTTTATACTCCCCAAACAACAACAATACTATTTTATTTCGATAATTTCATACTGCTTTGCTACCGACACAAAATATATATACAAAAATACCAGACGGACGAAAAACATCCAGCAARATTTAAGAGTGTTTTATGACTTAATATCAAATAAAGTCATACTGCAATGGATTTCAATCTAATTAATCCATAGGTAATACCATATGTATATTTTAGAACACAACATTGCAGTATGAAGTTTAAGAAAAATTCACTGCAATAAATCAAAAAAAAGTTTAAGAAAATTCACTACTTTATTAAAATAAACAAGGTTTTTCAATCGAAAACTCACGGCAGAGGCAGGCCAGGTAACAATTCAATAAAAAGTGAGGGGAAAAAAAAAGGAAAACACAATCTCTGTATTTTTCATTGTAAGTAATCGCAAGGGGGAGTTAAAAATAGGATCGATTAAGCTTTGGGCCAAGTTGCAGGATCGAAAAATATGAATTAAGCAAAAGAAAAAAACAAATCTAGCAATTAAACAATTATACCAGCAGTAACGGCGCCGCCAGGGGAATTGAGGTACATGTTGATAGGTCTCGACGGGTTCTCCGACTCGAGAAAGAGGAGCTGCGCGACGACGACGTGAGCGGTGTCGTCGGAGATCGGGCCGTTGATGCAAATTATGCGCTCCTTCAGCAGCCGCGAGAATATGTCGTACGCGCGTTCTCCTCTCGACGAGTGCTCAATCACCATAGGTATAAGCCCGTACCATCTTTTTCCACCAACACCGACGGGAGAAGCTCCGGCGACCGAATTCTTGCCAATTTCGCGGCATAGATTTCGAGAGAACAAGCTTCGAATCATTGCTTGATCTAGGGCTTTTTTTTCAGTCGCTGCGGCAGAATTTTGCAGGTGAAGAGAGCGCACGGCAATAGAGAGGCGGCGACGGCGATGGAGAGGAGGCGAGATTGAAGGCGATGAAGGAAGGAGAGAATTAGGGCTGATTCGAACGGATTGAAGGCGATGAAGGAAGGAGAGAATTAGGGCTGATTCGAATGGGAGAGGAATAAGGCCAAATTGGTAATTGTACAATTATGTATGGAGTATTTGGCATTTTTTAAAACTATTTGGGGTATTTGACAAACACATTTTTCTAGGTGGAGTATTTGGCAATTCCCCCTAAAAAATACATATTTTTTACAAATTGACACGTAAGATTTCTGATTTATTAGGAAAAGACATGTGTAAAATAGAGGCATAAGGAGTTGACACCTCAGCAAGGTGTCAACAGAATTAACAAATAGGAGGGATTATATTAACAATCACACCAACTCTAAATAGCTAACATATTATTAACACAACTTAAGTAATATTATAAATATTATATTTGTAGTCTTAAAAATAGTTTTTCAATTATTATAATGTTCCCTTTATCCCCAATCTGAAAGATAGGAGTATACAATTTGAGTTTGTTCAAATTGTTACTATTACATGACTTTGGGTTTAAGGCATGACTTAGAATCATTATCTTGCAATTTTTATATATTTGGATTAATAGTACATAATTGTTATGGTCTCACATCTTCTTATTTTATTTTATTGTAGGCTGGATAATAGCGTGTGAATATTTTGTACAACTAAGTATTTTATAGTTTGTAAAATACATTTCAACGAATAGCAATATTCATTTTTTTTTCTTTTTGGCATTATTAATCACTTTCTAAAATTGTTTATTCTTCTAAATTTTACGTTTTTATACATTTTTTTATTTATGCTCGCGTAATTGCAGGTATCTACACTAGTCTTCACCTAATCTTATTTAACAATGGATAAAGTCCGATTTAAAAGTACATACCTTCAAACTATATTTAAAGTTTCCTTCTTTTCATTGATAATTATTAATATTCGGAGTGTACTATTTCATTGATAATTATTAATATTCAGAGTGTAAACTAGCCAGTAGCATTGATTGGCAATCTCATCTTTTCAAATTAGTTTTCTTTATATATATTTACATATAGATGAATACTTTCTTATTTACAAATGTGTTTTCTTTATATATAGTATAATCATCATTTGATTGGCACATTCCTAAAAATCTATTCATTAGATGTTACAAAGAATATATAACTCATTAACACATATTCATAAGAATATCCCATTTTTTGAAATAAAATTTATAGAAACCTAATGTTTATTCACCCCACAAACTATTCATTTGTATTAAATCAATTAACCAATCAATACACACACACAGAGTAAAACTACATGACTCACATTTAAAACATCATAGAAAATAAATTTAAAATTTCTCACTGCACACCTAACACATATATTACTAATAGAAATTTAAATTGTAGGATATTTTATTTATTTTATTTTATAAAGACTTTTTTTCTAGAATTTATTCGGTAGATAGATTTTAGAAAAATCAAAAAGAAGAAATGAAAGAAATGATTTTTTTTTTTTTTGTGAGGAGCGGCTAAGGGAGGCGACCCGGTGAGAAAAACCTTAGTTTTTCTATTGAAGGAACAAATGAAAGAGTGTTATTTTATTGTCAGGCAAAAAATCCTCAAAAGATAGTTTTTTAAGAGAAAGCATGAGAGATTGACACGTCAGATTTTAATGGTACCAAACGAAGACACATGTTATTAGAATCAACCACAAGTTGACACATCAGTCATGTGTTAACAGAATTAACAAATAGGGTGGATAATGATATAAATAAATTCAATTAAATTAAATTATTTAATTTATTTTTTAAAATGATGGGATGTTATTCACATTTTCATTAAAATAATGCAGTTCACGTATGTTCGATTAATATTTGATAATTTATTTACTTGCACAGGAAAAAGGAAAATAGTGAATTTTCAACTATGAATTGTGCTACAATTAAGAATTTTTGATAAATTGCGACCATTTACATAAAGTTGGAATGAAAATATATTATGGAATCTAAATAATTGAGACATGAAAAGGTCAACTTTGTTATATTAATTTATATATATCCTAATCATATCAATAAAAACAAATGATGTGCTTTAATTAAAGAAAATTACATTTATATTCTAATCATTTGATTGTCAAATCCCCAAATTAAACTCATGGAAAAAATGAAATACATCTTGATACATTTAACAAACATTTTCTAGCATTTGGTAATTATTGGAAAATTAATGGAAAATTCATTCACCAACAATGGAAATATTTTTTTGAATGCAATCATTCTTTTTTAATTAAGAATGTGTGAACTAAACAAATAATGAGATATTTATTTAGATTTTTGGTTTTTGATACTTATGGGAAGATATTAATCAATTCCCCTAACTATAAGTAATTATTTTAAGAAATACTTATTGTTCAATGTTTAAGAAACGTGTTGATCATGATTAATTATTCTCATTTTTCAATTTTGATTTAAATAAATGTCATTAATCAATTTCCTCAGTCATTGAGAAAATTTATTATGGTATATAATATATATAAATAATTGAAATTTTAATTTGTCAAATTAAATATTTTTTGTAATAAACCATTTTTTAGTACAATGCCATCTAAATAAAGAAATATATATATATATATATATATATATATATATATATAGAGAGAGAGAGAGAGAGAGAGAGAGAGAGAAGAATATCATATATCAATTCTCTTTATTAGAATATTTGTATTTGCAAAATATGTACTATTCAATATTTAAGGAAATGCGTTTACCAAGATTAATTATCGACATATTAGTTTTATAAAAAAGGCTATTGATCATATATATGGGAAAGAAATAATAACTAAGAAACTTATATACAAAAACTGAAAATATTTTCATGATTAAAATTATTTGTTAAAAACACATGATCAAAACAAAGAATGAGATATTTATTTAGATTTATTATATTTGATATTTTTGGAAAGTTCATTTATTATTTTTTAATTAAATTAGCAATATCTAAAAATTATGTTATTATGTATTGAAGGAAGTGAGTTTATTATTATCTATATATATATAAAAAGGCTAGCGTTTCTAAAAATGTTTCTCAAAATTTTCCCTCCAAAACAACATGCTAAATATAGTAGTCAGTTTTAATTAATTAAAGAAATATATAAAAGTCATGTATTTATGTTTATATTTAAGTTATTACTTACATACTTATTAAATCTTATATCTATATATATATACTAGTGTGAAAACCCGCGTAAGTAATTACACAAAAAAAATAAAATTTGTCTATTATTAAATACCGCATCAAGCAACAAAAAGATTGTACGAAAAATAACTTTTATTTTTCATTGTAAATTCTAAAAGATTTCTTTATAAACTACATTATATGTCTTATTGACAATGATCCCATCTTCGTTGCAGCAAAGAATCTTTAACCCTTTACGACTTTTAACTCGAGATATCGCAACATAAAGCTGACCGTGACTGAAAACCGGTCTTTGCAGATATGACCCAACATTAGAAAGAGTTTGCCCTTGACTCTTATTTATAGTCATTGCGAAACATACAATGAGTGGAAATTGTCTTCTTTGAAATTTGAAAGGAACCCTACTATCAGAGGGACTCAACGTCATACGTGGAATATATACTTTGGTCCCAATATTGTTGCCGGATAGAATCCTTGCTTCAATAATACGATCTCCAAGTTGTGTAACAACCAACCTCGTACCGTTGCATAAACCTGCTGCTTGGTCCATGTTTCGAATCAACATAACCGGGACACCAATTTTCAACTTTAAAATATGATTAGGTATCCCCGAGCACTTTATTGAATTAAGAACGTCGGTTGAGTACAGTTGATGCTGAGCCTCCCTGTTGACATATGTTTTGCAAATCATATCGGAACTAAGATATTCTCTTTCATCACCTGGAAGTATCGACATCACATAATCATTAACTGTTTCAACAATGCTATTAGTGGGTGCAAGAATAGCTCTTCCTCAAAGAAGGAGTCACTGCCAAAGTTTTCTAAAATAGATGGATACATGCTCTCGACAATAGTGGCAACATGATCACCCGTGGTTCTTAAAAGTATATCTTCTGGTATATCGATCAAAGTTTCACCATCCACCTCGGAACCAATGTCACCATCACCAATTTCCAGTATCCACTCTGAGAAGTCTTTGATATCTTTTGCAACAGAAGGGGTCAATGATTGTCCAATAGTTAACCTCATATTCTTGGTCAATCTCAAGATTTTACAATGTTCCCATAATCGAGATGAGCATATACTTGCATAAACAATATCTTCTCGACTACCCTTTGGGACAACTGGAAGAATTTGTCTAAAATCACCACCTAGAACTACAACTTTACCTCCAAAAGGTAGTTCTTTTCTTTCCTCAGGTGAAATAAATATTAAACTCTTATGCAAAGCTTCTAAACAAAATCTGCTCATCATTGGTGCCTCATCCCAAATGATTAGTTTTGCCTGATCCATGAGAGCAGCTAATTCAGTCCCAGGAGTAATTGAACACATTAATATTCCGTTATAGTCAGAGGTATACCGAACCTTGAATGTGCAGTTCTGCCCGAAGGAAGTAAGAGGGCCGCAACACCACTTGAAGCAATATTTAGAACAATTTCTCCTTTAGACCGCAAAGCTACTGATATCGTTCGCCAAATAAAAGTTTTACCTGTGCCACCATACCCGTAAACAAAATAAACGCCACCCCTCACTGAAGAGGTAGCACTTATTATTTCACGATAGATTTCTCTCTGTTCATTAGTTAATAATGAGCATAGATTGCAATGCTCAACTTCCAAAAGGGATCTATCAAAGTTAAGTTCCTGCTAGATCAGTCTGTTATTTCCGTCATTAATCAAAGCATCATCGGGAATGGGCATATCTGCGAAATTCTTGAGCGATCTCCCATTGGTTTGCAAAATACTTTCCAATTCGATCAGTGTGAAATTCTTCAATTGCTCATCAGTCAACTGTAAACCTACACGATTAATAAAGCTTTATCACTAATTCACATGAGAAAATTAATTGTTCATTTCTTAGTGATTATTTTTATTATCTATTCTAATTCTAGTAAATACTAAAAAATAATAAATACCATCTATCCCAAGCTCCTTCCGTTGTCTCTGTAGGATGTCGTCCGCCAGAAACTGCCATGTCTTTTCCCAAACATATTCTGGTCTTGAGATACTTCCTGACAGTAGCAACGATGCAAATAGTTTCCTGAGGAATGTAGGTAAACCCCAAAAACTCGCCTCGATACCATCAATGTATTCCTTATCATCATCCAATAATCTTAGAGAGTAACATGCATCCTTGTAAGTTGGGTAAACAACATTATTAATTATTCGTATTTCTTCGTGTGAGGTTGCGCCCCGAGAAAGATGTAGCATCAACGACAAATAGTATGCCTCTCCAATACCAGAAGGAACATAATCCAACCTACCAATTTTAATGCCACGTTGTCTAACAGTCCAAACACGCAGTGTGCCATGCCAAACAAATTTTGTTGGGAATTCTGTATAGGATAATTCTTTGGCATAAGGATATTTCTTATTGCACTCCATCCAAGCAAGGAACATCGAGTCACGTCCGTCTTCCTCGACAACAACTCTTTCGATCATGCCATCATCATTATAGTACACCGGTTGTTCATCAATAAGGTGGAAGCTTAGACGCTGTACGGATGGATTCCTGTAATGTATATCCAAAGCAAGTATACGCCAGACTGCCTCAGGTGGAGATATATATCTACAGTTGTAGTAGTTTTTAATCTCATCAACAACCTCTTCCTTTCCACTTGCATCTTTTCCATTCTCCGTTATAGACAACGTCACACGATCGTGGCCCTTATTTATGTACTTGAAGAGATACTTGATAGATTTAAACTGATTGCACCACTCAACATTAATATGAGATTGGTATCTGATCAATAGCAGAGGACTGTATGAAACAACATACCTATTGTCCAGCGTGATACCATTCTTAACGACTACATTTCCCATATCTCTTCTCCTGTACATTGGGTAACCATCATCATCAACAGTAGTTCTTTCAATGTACTTCTTAGGAAAGCTCTTAATACACTTTCCTTTCTTCAAACACGCTCTCTCTGTTTTAGAACTGCAGGGATCATGCATCATGTGCTGAGTCACCAATTCATACAACTTCGGATGAGTATCTTTATTAGGGATCTCAGCTGAAATAATTTGATCAACCTCTTCCGCTTCAGGAAGTTTACTGCCGCGATCTAGGAAAAGAAGGATATGATCATGCGGCAAACCTCGCTTTTGAAATTCCACCGTGTATATAACTTCAATGGAAAAACAAATTAAAATCAATTGATACAGAACAACTATTATTTAAATATGAATCTTTTCCTCTCATAAAATAATTTAAATAATAATAAATTTTATAATTAAGTAGTTAACAACGAAGCAAATAATTTAAAACACACTAAATTACTAACATATGAAATTATTACCTGCCCGTGTCTTGCCAAAAATTTCCAATTCTTTCATGTCCTTGATTATTTGATCCAGTTTGATCTTGAAGATACGACATACAATATCCGGCCTATCCTCAGATTTTAGTGACCTCATTTCCAAATATCTTGTTATCTCTGGCCACWYTGGGTTRYAGGTGAAYGTAATAAATAGATYTGGATATCCAAACCACTTGYAAATAGCCATTGCRTCTCGATAGTTTTGGATCATATACCGAGCTCCCCCGGTGAAAGAAGTTGGAATGACTATTCTCTGACCAACAGAAGTGGCTCGTTTTTCACCCTTCGCAGCTGCATCTTTGATTTTTTTAAACTTATCTGTTCTCAAGAGAACTTGATTAAACCTAGCAAACTTTAACCTTTCACACTCGAACATTGTGTATCCATCAACCAAGAATTGTTGAAAGAGCCTTCGAGACGATAGAAGAGTCTTTGACTCGCATGGTCTCTCTTGTATCCTAAATGCAAAAAACTCCCGTAGCGTCAATTTATCCCTCACAGTAGAGGTAGTAGTCCGAGATTTATCACTATGTTTAATCCCAAGCCCGAAGCCATCTTCTCCGTAAGGAAATAATAAAGGATATTGCAGCGCCAGGTACGAAGGATGTAGCTCACTTATCCTCTGCAGTGCGCCAGACCGTGCTTCAATAATGATATCTCTAGTGTCAAAAGCATCATCAAAATCACCAGGAATAAGAGCTGCTGATTTTCATGTTTTTGTACATATATTTTTCCTACCGTTTTTGTATCACGTTGCGTGTGTTTTTCTTGCTTTTAGGTGTTTTAGGAGTCGAGTTGGCCGTTTTTTGTTATTTCTAGGTTTTCGTATTTTTGTACGTTTTATTATTAGTTTTCGTAGTTTTTCACTATTTCATTTTTCTCTTGGTCGTAGGACATCCAAGCGGGGCCCGCGCTCGTTTGGGATCATTTTTACTCGACTCGGGAATGGACAGACAAGCAAGGAAGCGCAACGGACGAGTTTCGATAAACCGGCGGATGTGAAAAGAACGAGGAATCGAGCCGGGTGCAGCAATCCAGTCGACCGACTGGAGTTCAGTCGATCGACTGCCCTTCTAGTCGATCGACTAGAACTCCAAAATCGACTGGATTCCAGGGCTTTTGTCCATTTTTGACACTGCAGTCGATCGACTGCCGACATGACCGATCGACTGCCAGTCGATCAACTGAAAAGCAATTTTCCACCACTTTTGGACGTTCTTGCCCCTTTGTGAAGGATTAAAGCTGGGGACGTCATTTCATTCAGACCAACTTGCAGCAAGGGTCTGGTTCAGGCTTCTTGCTCCCAAAAAACTCTTCTTCATATTTTCCATTTTAATTATGTATTAATTCCTAATAA